>CM017470.2:5981598-6461481 GCA_007827005.2 Populus simonii | reverse complement strand
AGTACGGTATTTAATACAAAGTTTACTTGCATATATTTAATTCCTGATGACCCTATTATATATTTCTGATCTATATTTATCCACCACTGCAGCAATGACATTATAATTACTAGTTCATAGTTTTGTGTTCGGTAAAATTCCATAGTCTCATCTCATTATACGTAGTTAAACTATATATATATATATATATTATATATATATATATAATATATTATATCTATGTCAACTTTTAATATTTAATATGTAAAGCATATTACAAGATGTTGGGTTGTTAATCATTTAGGATTTTCATAATGTGTGCGTGTAAAACTGCTTTTATCTAATAAAACCAGGCTGCTGGCTTTCTTGCTGAGACTGGGACCTCTCATAGCCTAGGTGAGTTTATTATAATTTAGTCTTATAGTTTTTAAAGAATAATTAATTATTTAGGTAAATATTCCGTCAACTAAAATTGATTGTCCTTATTTTGTAATATTTTTATTCCAAATTGTCTTCTTTTTTTTAACAAGATTCTTTAATCCATAATTTTCAGATTGGATCAGCCCAGATTCTAGATTTTAACCAGGTCACCGGGTTATCCAGGTTAATTTTTTTAAAAAAATCTAAATAATATCGTTTTAGTAAAAAAAAAAAACAAAAGTCAACGGGTTGCAACCGAGTTTTTGACAGGGTCACACCGGGTTTTTCCTTCCTCTATTTTTTCTTCAACCCGATCTGGTTCCGGGTCAATCCGTCAAGCCGAGTTTCGAAACTATACTTTCATCTTATCAACTTCTTTCTCTGTTTTTTTTTTAAAAAAAAGTAAAGAACAAGAATAAATTGAATAAACTATGAAATTATGAGAGATCTAAGTCATAAGAGATTTAAAATACAGTTTTTGAAAATACGAGGCTAGTCAATTAGATTATTTGTTTAAAGTACAATGAATAATAATTAGATGAGTTGGTGAGGAAAAAATAATGGGGCCAGGAGTAGGCAGAACAGTAATTTGATGCTGATCTTGTCTAATCTTCAAGCATAAAGACCACGTCAGCTCGCCCTAGCAGGTGGACTTTGACCAGTTGCATGCATCAGGTCTTCTGGTTAGTTAGGAAGCGCAAGTCACGTGCGCTTAACTGCCGGTAATAAATAAACGGACAAATCCCAAACATTGAGCCCCCAAAGAAAATTAAAAAAATCGCAATATAGTCCTCATTGTTGTTCTCGTAAAATACGTGGGTATTAGTTAGATTATGATAATGATTATTTTTTATTTTAAAATATATTAAAATAATTTTTAAATATTTTAAAGTTTATTTTTAATATTTCATGTTAAAATAATTTAAAAAATGTTTTTTGAACACAAAAATAAACACACTCTTAACAATAAAGCAAACCTTTGAATGAAATTCACGTGAAGAAACAAATTAATTGAGGATTTTTAGAACTTAAAAAACTGGATAGAGACAATTATTTTTCAAAAATTATTTCCAGTTTTTTTTTTTTTTTTTTAAAAATAAGTTTTATATCTTGTCTTCAAAGATTTAAGAACGAGAAGAGTAATAAAACGAAAACAAAATGCTACCAAACAACCCTTTAGCTTTACATGTAAAATGTCACAGCATTGACAAAAGCCAACCCTAAATCAAAGGGTACGTTTTGATGGCACGAGAGAGAATTAATTACAATGAACAATAGGGGACTGGGATATTTATGTACTCTGTCCGTTGTTTGGTGGACAGTCACTAAATTATATGTGTGTGTGTGTGTGTGTGTGTGTTTGGTAAGCATGGGAGAAAACTGGATAATAAACTTAAAAATAATAATAATTTAATGCTTTGTAAATTATGGATATAATCAATTTGTACATTAATTCAGAAACAAAGTTTTTATTGATATCTTGTTAAGTTAATTTATTACTATAATTTCTTAAATAAACTAATTAATTTTTCTATCTTTATCAAATTATTTGATTTGTATGAAACTTTTATAAATAAATATAATCAAGTATTTCCAAGTCATAAATAAATAACTAATTCTTTAATAAGTTATTTTATTTATTAATGCATTTGATTAGTTTCATGAATAAAAAATAAATAACTTTTTATTCAGTTTCAAAAAAATGTTTAAAATATAAATTTTATTTACTTATTTTCTTCATCAACATATATATATATATATATATATATATATATATATATATAGAAAATCCAATGTCCAAAAGAATTATGGTCTGAAAAGAATGCTTAGATCTATCTTTTTTCCATGGTACGGAATAAACGTATCCCCTTGAGAGTAAGAAAGAGATTTTGACATGAGATGGAACAAAAATCATTGAAGAGTTGTTCAAAAACATAATAATATTTTATTTTTTTTTGGAAAAATGGAGTTAGAAAAAGGAAAAATAAAACTTCATGTTTAAATGAAATATTTTTTTCATCTAGAAAACTAGTTTTTTAGTTTTTCAAATTTATACTTAGTTTGGAAAATATATTTTAGAGGTTTTTCACAGTTTTTCTTACAATTTTTTCAAATGAAAAAAAATACATAAATAATATATTTTTTTCTTTTATATACAAACACTTTTTACCAATATAAAAGATTAAAGTATTTTTTTATATTTAGTTAGTGTCATAAATTTAATTCTTACTGTAAATATAATTTAAAGGTTTTTGTTTTGAGCTAAGAATATAATGTTTTCATGACAATTTTTATTCAAATGAAGTAAAATTAATATTATATAATTAGATTATCACAAATACAAATCTTAAGATTTTTTTTGTATATAATATAACACAAACACATAAATGATAAATTAATTTCTTTTTTCTCCTCTATTCCCGTTCCTTCTTCCTTTCTCTCTCTTCATCTCTTCTTCTCTTTAAACATCAACCATCAACAATAAAAATTCATGTTAATTAAACTAAAAAATTAACCTTTTAAAAACACAAAATCAAAATTGTTTTAGGTGCAACAAACTTTACTTTTTAATGGTTTTAGCTCTTGAATTTTATGCCTTAAATAAGACTAGTTCGTTATCCTAAGCTACACTAAGGGTTTGATAAAAAAACATTATTGTAAAAAAAAATATATAGGTGTTACTAATGTTTTTTCTAGTAGATTTTTTTTTAAATTGTGTGTAAATTAACCCGATCAACTTGATGGGTCCAAAAGCAGCCTAGGTGACATGTAAAAACATAGCTTAACTCAAAATAAATATTCAATATGATATTCTTTTTATAAATATTGATACGATAACATATTGGTTTGATTAAAGTCAATCCAGGCTAACTTATCAATCTGTATATCAAGTCACGAGACCACGATAACTTAATAGAAAGCAAAGTAAAACAAATTATGAAGGTTAATTCTCAATCAACTTGGTGTTAAAAAATAAAATTGAAAAAAGATTCAATTAAAAAAGATATTAAAAATGATTCGAGTCAAGCTCCCATACCTAGGACTCGAGTCATGAGACAGAGATAACCTTATAGAAAGCAAACTGAAAAAAATCATGAAATCTAATTTTTAATCAATCCAATATTAAATGATAAAATTAAAAAAATAGTCAATTTAACAAAAGGAAAAAAACTTGAGTCAATCAAGTTTCTCATTAAACCCACGGTTTGAATAGTAAGACTAATATAACCTAATAAAAAATAAATAAAAAAGGATCATGAAGTCTAATCCCTAAACTTAATGTTAAATAATAAAATTAAAATTAATAAAAAAAACATAAATTGAAAAAAACAAAACAAAAAAGGAAACAAAACACTATTCTAGTAAATAGTATTTTTTACATAATAGTGTTTTGTGAGAAAGAGCAATATAAGATCCACTTTTTTAGTTTTTTGTTAATTGATTGTGAAATTCATAGAGTTTAGGGCTCAACAGAAGCTCACGACGATGTAGAAACCCGAAAGGTTATAATAGAAATCATACATTGTTTCCTCATTTCTTCCCAATAGATTGCTCTTGAATTAAAAAAAAGAAATGAGTCCCCTCATTAATGAAGGAGACATCTCACCTGAAACAACAATTTATATAGTTGTGATTGCACACACAATTTCTCTTCAAAGTCTTTATTAGCCTTCGATGCATACTAATTTACATTTTATATTAGACAATTGTATGATTTACATTTTATAATAAACTAATTTAATAATCTAGCCTCTCTCTTTTTTTTTCTCCAAAGGGATCACCGAAATTGACCTCCTCACTAGCCACCCACCACACAATCTCCTCCTTACCAACCCAAAAAATTGATTATTTTTTTTTTTTTGAAAGGACCCAAGTGGTTGGTGAGATGACGGTGTCACCGTGCCACAGTGCTATAGCACAGGGAAACCCTCCTCCAAATACTCACTTTTTTATTCACTCCACACCTAACATATGTTCGGTATCTAGCACATCCTAAGTCCTAACTCTTCTTTTGACCTTGCCCCGAGCCATCTCCATCATCCAAAAATGGTATGGTGTCTTTGAAAATAAGACGTAAATTATACTTTTTAAAAAATATTTTTTTATATTTTTAGATTGTTTTAATGTGCTGATATTAAAATAATTTATAAAAATAAAAAAAATTTATTTTTATATTTTTCTAAACGAAAAACCGTCATCGTTACCACAATTCTAAATACACATTTTTTTTTGATTTTGGATTAGTTGTTTTTTAAAATATTTTTTATTTAAAAAATATATAAAATAATATATATATATATATATATTTTATTTTTAAAATTTATTTTTAACATCATCATATCAAAATGAACTGAAAATATAAAAAAAATTAATTTTTAAAAAATTAAATTTTTAAAAAATTTTGAAATAAAAAAAACAATCAATATCCAAATATGCACCAAACGCGGCATCCTAACTTTTCTTTTGACCCTGCCCGAAACCACCTCTGTCGTCCCAAAAGTCTAAAACTCATTCCTGTTTCTGATTCTGATTTTCTTTTCATATCCAAAGAAAATTGGTTTTGGTTTCATAATTATTTTCTTGATATTAAAAATTGGGAATTCTTATAACAATTTTCACACCCTAAGACAAAATCTTTAAAACTTTATTAGAAAGTGCTCCCAGGGAATTTCTTTTTCCATAAAAAAATAAAAATAAAAATACAATTACACGTGTGTATATATATGTGTGTGTGTGACTGTGTGTGTTGTTTCACATTCTGTTTATTATGTTGGGCTGTACAACCATTTGTTTTTTTGTTTATGAGATTTCTACCCAACCACCGTTGAAGCACAATATAAATCACAAAAAAATAAGGCCAATCCAACCACATCAACTAAACGAAACTTCAAACTGCTGTTCCTCTCTGCTTTGGTCTCTTTTTCGTAACTGGTAAGTTAAATTCTCTAATTTTGCCACTTAATTTTTCCTTTTGCATTTGCAATGTTTTAGTTTTTCACTTTTTTTTTTTTGGTAATCAAATACAGAGTAGATAGATTTGGCGAAGTTTTTGATTGGCAAACCAGTCAAAAATGGAGGCAAATCTTGCACAAAGAATGCAAATTTCGACAACATGGATTGATTCATACAAGTTTCCAAGAAAACCAACTAGTTCCCTGCGGTTTTCGGGGAGATTTAAGGAACAGAAGAGACTCCAAGTGTTTGTTTCTGCTCAGTTTCGGCCTGTAAGAGATGAAAATCGACATAGACAGGCTTCTTTTGAGGTTTCTTGTTCTTGTAACAATTCTCAAGGTACAATATCTAAGTCCTTGTCATTGCATCTTTTGAATTTGTGAAATTAGTCTTGGTTGGAGATTTTTAGATGATGGGCTATTGTTAGATAATTTTTTTAATTTTTTTTTGGATTTATAACATCTGGGTTTTGGTTTTGGTTTTAGTTTAGTTTGTTAATAGCCTATTTGAAGGTGCAGTTGGAGCTGCTTTTTTTTTTTTCGCGTCTTTGCTGTAGTGTTATTGGGTGATTTGTAATATATGTTATTTTTTTAGCTGGTAAGTGAAAATGGTTTTGAAAATATTTAGACTTTGCGTGAGTAATCTATTGAATTTTTTTAAAGTCTACTTCCAATTTATAATATATTGATGTTGTAACCGTGCTTAATTTGAGAATACATCTTGCTTACATAATGTAAAAGAATCACGAGGTTATTGTTTCAGCATAAGTTTTGACTTCCTTTCCATTTTCCTTTTGGATTTTGAAAGATTCTTTTAACTTTTGCAGTTTCAACGTTGGAATCTGAAGGTCTCCAGGATTTGTTTGGCGAGGAAGCTTTGATTTTGAAGGTATGAAATGCTTCTGTTCTCACCAGTTTGAATGAGATATCTAATAACATGTTGCATTTTATTTTGCTCTGCAATCTTTGCATCTACTTTGCTTTAAAAACTGTGAACTTTGCCTTAATTTTTTCTTTCCTCTCCCTTTAACTATCTAAAACTTCACACTGTTTTCTGCTCATCAAATTTCTTTGGGCATGTATCTTACTAGACGTGAACAAAATTTGCAGAATAAGTCACAAGAGATTGAGCCATATTTAAATGGACGCTGTATATATCTTGTTGGTCAGTTTCTTTGTCTAGTCTTATGTATTCTGTTAGAAATTGATTTGATTACTCTGATAGTAAACTAAATGAATGTGAAACATGTAGGGATGATGGGCTCTGGAAAAACTACAGTGGGAAAGATTCTCTCGCGATCAATTCGTTATTCATTCTGTGACTGGTTAGTACATGTGATTGTCTTTCATTTGGGGTTCTAGGAAAGATTTTAGTATGCCTCTCCAATCTTAAAAAGAATGAGGGAGAGGAAAGAAAAGGTATGCTTCATAATGCAACAAAAACTTCTATACCATTTGAAGTACATCCTCAACTGACAGCAATACAACATGGTCGTCGAGTGGGGGCACTCATAGATGATGATCCAAATTATTAAATATGGCTCGTGGCAATGTTACCCCTATCTTGTGGGATCTGATTTTGCAATGGTATAGAAGTTCTTGTTGAAATGTTGAGCACTGGATGTGCTATTACGTTGTCTACATCTGTCTGTTAAATGCAGGTTATCCACATAACCAAAAATCTTTTTTTATGTTAAATAATAATTGTATTTTTCTACATTTTCATGGATTTTCCAGTGACAAACTGGTGGAGCAGGATGTTGGTGTGCCTTCTGTAGCTGAAATATTTGAAATATATGGAGAGGATTTCTTCAGAGATAAAGAGGTGTTTTAAGTAGATTGCATTTTGAATCTCTCCATTGCAAAACTTACTCATGCACATTTAATCAGATTATATTTAGTTACCAGCATTGCAAAATATGTCATTCTGAAAAGAGAACTGATGATAAGTTGAAGCAGTGACTGCTAATTCAGTTGTTGTGCTCGTTGGTTTATCCATTGGGTTTTATCTATTTGCTAATCTAAACATGTAGCCACACTAAAAACACTTGACCACAGTCATATGCTCTTACATTTATCTTTTTTGGTTGTGGCTTCAAACTTTAAAGATTGTAATCGTACCTTTCAGACTGAGGCATTAGAAAAGCTATCAATAGAACACCGGTTTGTTGTTTCCACTGGTGGCGGTGCTGTGATACGGGATAAAAACTGGTATGATATGGATATAACAATTGAAACTTAAATTCTTTACCTTCTGATTATTTGGTTGGTTCTTTATGTATGTTGGTTTTGAAAGTGTTCTCCTTTCTATTTTGTTTATCAGGATATACATGAGGAAGGGGATTAGTGTCTGGTTAGATGTGCCTTTGGAAGAATTGGCACAGAGGATCGCGGCTGTAGGAACCAAGTCTCGCCCCCTTTTGGATAATGAACCAGGAGATGCATACAACACTGTAGGTTATTTGTCATCTAAACATTTTTCTTGTTAACGTGTCATATCTTATGCTTTGTCTTGAAACTTATTCTCACTACAGGCATTAAGACGCCTTTCTACTCTGTTTGAGAAGAGACATAAAGCTTATGAAAATGCCAAGGCGAGGGTTTCTCTGGAAAGTACGTGTGCAACCACAACTTGCAGTTATCATGTGTTTTCTTATTGCTTTGTAGTTCTTGGGATCTGCTAGTCTTTGTAATTGCTAAGATTTCACATGTTAGTTAAGTGAATATACTGAAGATAAGTGTTTACACTGTGCAGATATTGCAGCCAAACTAGGATACAAAGAAGTATCCAGTATCACACCTGCTATGATTGCGATTGAGGTCTTTTACTGTCTCTTTCATGTTTTTTCATGCATTCTTTATTTCTGCAAAACTAGGACATTAATTTTTTTCGACATTTTTAAAATTTCACTGACAACAGTTCTGCGTTGGTGAGCTGTGATTTTTTCTTTCTTTTTTGTTACATGCCACATAATTAGCATGCTGTCTGGTGGATTGACTAGTTGGAACTTAAATTTTGCAGGCACTTGAACAGATTGGAAATGTCCTATAGGACATCAGTGGCATGGCTGCAATGGGATTCTATTTTAACAAGCTCTGATTATGGCGCTTAGTTGGATGGCATCCCATGCCATGTTTCTATTTTCTAGTAGCAGAACATGGCTTGTGTGATGCATTATGTGGAAGGTTTCCATTTATTACCAGCAGGATTTGGGATGCGAATGATGTGTAAGATCTATGTTGTAATGTTGACTTGTGGATATGGTGAGGTGTGTTGACTTGTGTATATGGCGAGGTGCCACTTCGCCGGATGCCATGTGATCAAAATAAAGGTTAGAGATTAATGTCATGCTGTTGATTCTTTCGTGGATTCCTGCTCAGCCAATGTATTCAAGGATTTTCTATGAATATGCTTCTTTGTTGGACATTTCATATGGATGCCCTAGATTTAGGCTAATCTTCTCATTTTTACACTGCTGAAGGGTTTAGTTCGTATTGTTACTGTTTCTGAGTACTATGGACACATGGAGTGGTAGATACAAGGGAGTCAGAAAGTAATTGATAATGCAGCTATGATCTTTGCATGCAACGCCAGCAGATGTTATAATATACTCGTCACTGTAAGCTTTGGCATGGCCAACTGGTCGGTACATTGCAGCTGACGTGAAAGGAGCCGTGATGGGAGTTAGCTTTGAAGATGTAATTTATTAGGGATGGTGGATTTGTTTGTTTCATTCGATTGGATTTTTCTGCAAAAAGGAACATTACCAGTTATTGTGCATGTATAAACACAAACCTTTCTGAAAGGATGATGCTGATCAAGCTCATGTAGTTCTCAGCAAAGAGTGAACAACACTTGGTGAATGTAATGAGTAGCAGGATACGCATAATTCTGCAAGAGATACAGCACTTCAGCAGCACTTGTGTTCCAAAACAAAAAATGAGAACCTTACTGATGTTGTACAGATATTGTTTCAACACACCAGGGAATAACTATCTTATTACTGCTCTTTAAAAGTGCATGTTAAATGTATTTCATGTAAGAAATAGCTTACTCGATCAGTACGGATTAGGGTCTTAGCACTTGCAAGAAGAGAGCACTTCCAAAGAAACTTGCATGCAGAATAAGCTGGCGACAAGCTTGGCCTCCAATTCCAAATTGCTGCCCCCGGTTTGATCTGGTAGTCGATATTGACGAAAACAGTAATATCTTCTTAGTCGATGTTTTAAGGAAGATGATCTTTCTTTCAAAAACCAGCCAGAAACTCGCTTTTTCCATGAAAGAAAATACCATATCCGGCAGTTCCGCTGTCTCCATCCCACGTCCCACCATCATTCATCTTCATAAACCCAAGAATAGGAGCGGTTGGTAGGTTCTCGAAAGGCACAAGCTTCAAGGAAACCCTTCAGATATATGCTAAAGCTTTTGAATCAATTTCTTGTGCTGACAGAACTCGTTTGCCAAAAGCTACACTATTTCTATTCCATCAAAGAAGCAAGACAGGAACCCCATCAGATCTACAGCCTCCATACCCATTACTGTCCATAACAAATCCTCGAAGTTAAACCTGACATCCATTCAATCTTTCCATATGGCTCCATCATTCATCTTCATAAACCCAAGAATAGGAGCGGTTGGTAGGTTCTCGAAAGGCACAAGCTTCAAGGAAACCCTTCAGATATATGCTAAAGCTTTTGAATCAATTTCTTGTGCTGACAGAACTCGTTTGCCAAAAGCTACACTATTTCTATTCCATCAAAGAAGCAAGACAGGAACCCCATCAGATCTACAGCCTCCATACCCATTACTGTCCATAACAAATCCTCGAAGTTAAACCTGACATCCATTCAATCTTTCCATATGGCTAGCTGTCCAAATCTCAGGTAAAAAGTTTTAAGCCTGATAGCAAATACTCTTTGAGATGATTTTATACAAGGCTTAATAAACTAATAGGTCTAAATTCTGTAATTTTCTCCAGGCTTCTAACCTCAGGGACCAGTACTCTGAGTATGATTAATAAACAAGCATAATTTGTGTGCTCAATGCGCTGCCCTTCAATATGAAAGAAGAAAAAATCTCAAAAAATGAACGCTTGGAACAGAAACAAGAAAATCACGGGAACAATTGAAAAGGACAGAAGAATATTACAGATCATTATTCGCTGTTCTTAAAAACACTGTCCAGAAGAGCCATTGAGATATCGCGCTCACCCCATGAATATTGGCCATTCTGAGAACCTGTCATATGTGCTCCAAAGTCTTGATGGGGATAGCGGATCTGACAAGTATGAAGCACAATGGTACGATATAGTAACTATACCTTTACTTGATAATTTACATGAAAAATGAAGATAGAGGTACTTCTCACCACAATGTGTCATACCTGGTCGGATCCACAATCCCGTCAAAATTTAGGAACATATACGACTAATTTTCAAACGGTGTCTTTCCTCTAGTCTTCTTTGCCACAAAACTCAAGTGACAAAGAGCCAAATATCAATTCCTTGTCCATGTGAATATAAAAAATTAGTAAGAATGGATATGGCCTAATGCATACATCCTTGATCCTCTCCTGAAGTGCTTCCTCCTATCCATGAAAGAAACATCTCCTAGCTGATTTTAGAATAGTGAATCTCCTAAGCAATTTTGCATGTCGTGATCCCCTGTTCTTCTTATGCTTTCCCATTGCCAGTGACCAAAAAGCTGTAACTCAAGTTGAACAAAGTGGAATAAGTCAAGAGAGCCACTAGAGCAAGTGTTTTGATAAGATGTTTCAATAAATTGTCATACATATCATTATGACATGAAAGCTGCATTATAATTTGCGCTCTACCATCATATTAGGTGAATTGATTGCCATTCATCGAGAAACAAGAAATATTTACAATTGAGGACATAGTTTAAGTATGTTTGCACTGATTGTCTGTATAGATCGTAAATTAACTAACCATTTCTCCATTTATCTCCTTCTCAACACAAATTTGATAATTTGCAGAAGCCAAAATAATTTGTGCCCTACCATCACTTTGGGTGAAATGACTGGCATACATAGAGAAACATAACAATTGAGGACATAGTTAAAGTATGTTTTCCCTGATTGTTTGTATAGGTTGTAAATTAACTAACCATTTCCCAACACCTCTCCCTCTCAAAACTAATTTCATAATTTGCAGAAGCAAAAATAACTGTAAAATTTAGCTGAAATGTACATTAATTTATTTCATGTGTATGGAAGCTTACTTTACGGACCCGACAAATCAAGCATCACATCAAGTTAACAAATTAACATATGTGTTCATGAGAACATTTGAATTGCAAAGAGCACACACAAAAGACCAAATGAACAGCTAAAAACAACAACAATAACAATAAACATACTTGGTGCGCTGCGATAGATCCTCACATCGAAACAGCCAAGCAATGAACAATAGACGACCCAATGGGAACCTTATGAACAACATCACACCACTCAACCCTCCCCCGCAACTCCCCCTCTCCATTCTCCTCCACCTCAATTTCCGCACACCAAACCTCCATTTCCTTCACATTCCCTTTTCTTTCCCAAACCACCACCAACTTCCCACCTACATTCGCCATTGTGGCACCACACAAAAACCTCGGCAACTCCTTTTCAACCCCCCTCAGCTCCTTCCAAGCCCCATTCCTCACATCAAAACCCCTAATATTTCCCACATAATCATAACAATACAATATCCCATTAACCACACATGCTCTCCCTCTCCACCCTAAATCCAATTCACTCTCCACACTCTCCCATTTCTTCGTTTTCGGCTCATAAACAACCCCATTCCTATCCGCCATCACATAAATTCTCTCGTTCACTACAGCACTTCCGTGCATCCATTTTTCGCGTAACAAATCATCCTTTCCACTATCAACAGAGTCCCACCTCTCCGTTTTCGGATCAAAAACCTCCGCCCAATTCCTCGACTTCGCCCACGTGTCCACCACGCAACCGCCAATCACATAAATTCTCTCATCCACAACCCCAGCAGCAGCAAACTCACGCGAAATTCTCATGCTAGGGACAGCCTCCCACGTGTGGGACCGGCAGTCCAGTGCCCACACGTGGGGGGACGGGATGTCATTGATCGAGCCACCGATGACATAAATCTTGGGTCCCACAGCGGCGAAAGCGGAGCCCACGAGAGGGGAAGGTGCGGGAGTGAGTGGAATTAAGGAATTCTTTGTGTGGTCTGGATAGAGCGTGAACCACTGCAGGGAAGTTGTGGTGGGGATGCGGAGGGAAAGGTAGAGAAAGTGTTGAGAGGTATTGAGTAGGGAGCGAGTTGTGTAGAGTAGAGGGGAGGAAAGGATGGAACGGAAAGGTTTGGAGACGAGGGTAAGTCGCGGGTGATAGGACCTTGGGATGCGGGCTAAGATGTTTAAGGCGATGTCGTTTGGGAGGGAGGGTATTAGGATTTGCGGTGGTGTTGGTGGTGGTGGTGGTCGTTGACATGGCGGTGGGTTTGGCTTGGGAGTTGTGCACGCGTGCTGTTGTTGAGACCTAGGAGTTAAAATGGAGCACTGGTAGTTAAGATTACATCAGAGTGAGATATTAGTATTATATAATATTATAAAGAAACGGGCATTGAACTTGGAAGTCATGGTTGGATTGGGAAACAATTTCACTGTTAATTGCTATATTGCAATTGTTTTGTTTCTTTATTCTTTAAAATTTATTAAAAAATGAACATTAATTTTTTTTAATTCCGTACTCACATGTTATGTTGATATGATTATAAATTTTATAATTTATTTGGATTTTATTATCTAAATTGTATTTGAAGTGTTTTAAAATATTATAACAAAAACTAAATAGTGTGAGAAAATTATGTGTGGATTAATAGATCTTTTATTATAGATTGTAATAGTAATTTTAATTTAATTTCTCATCTTATAGTAAGCGGGAAAACATTTATATGGTTGTTCTTTTCTTCTCAATCATTGTTTCTTTCTTTTTTTTCTTTTTTTTTAAAACTTTTTATAACTCAGATCACGAAGAAACTGAAAGTGAATTGGACGATAGAAAACTACAAAGAGAGGATAAAAATAGTGCTTCCTATGTTTAGTCCTTCTCTTTCTTCTCCACTAAATCGACAGAAGAAATAGAAATTCTCAACTAAATCGACAGAAGAAATAAAAGAGAACAGGGCACCAAATTAACAGAGAAGAGGACATAGTCATGACGAAGAGAAGAAGACAACAAAGAGAGTGTGGAATTTTATGGTATTATTAATGGTGAAAAAATTGTGTGGTTTGCTTTTGACTGTTCTTAAGAGTTTGATGTCATTAATTATTCTTCCATTAACAAAATAGATGTATCTAATGAGAACATTCTTGATCTCACCATCAAACCCATAAATTTTTAATGAAAAGTACTGGATTTTATGGTTCTAACATTAAAGGTGGGATCTTTTTCAAAGATCTAACATGTTTTTATTGTTTTTTTTTTTATAATAATATTAGAAAGATTAGAGATGGGTAACAGAAAATTTGGACAATAAATTAATCGGCAGAACAAGAGAACTTTGAGTATGTTGAATTAGCATTTTATTGGAGGACAATAAGTATATCTTTGCGTTGTTGATAAGAGAAGCTTACAAGAGTAATTTTTCTTTATTCTTGATCAAAGTTTTTTAAAGTTGTAAAAGTGCGAGCATGGATCTAACAAATGGTATCAACATAGCATAGTTTAGCTTAAATTCTGCATCTATTTATTGAAATTCAGCAGTTTTTGGCAGAGGTATTTGTTGTTTTTTTTCTTTATAATACATTAGAAGTTTACAAGAAATTATTAGTTGGATATCCTGAGACCATTCAACACATTTGTATGAGTATTTTAGTCCTCAACAAAACTATTACCTTTGTCTAGCTCACAAAAATTATGCAAATCCTAGGCGTCAGACCCAAGCTATTTAGGTCTGACAACCATTTTAGATCCAAGCGCCTTGGGTCTGACAACTATTCTAGGCCTAAGTGCCCATGTCAGACCCAAGTGTCATGGGTCTAGTAACCAAGCCAGACCCAAGCTACATGAGTCCAACATCTTGGGTCTGGCAAGCATGCTGAACTCATATTATGTGGACTTGGCAAAAATTGCAATGGACATTCATCAGAAGTTCACAAGAAATTATTAGTTAGATGTCCTGAGATCATTCAACATATTTACATGAGTATTTTGATATTTGACAAAACCATTACCTTTACCTGGCTCGCAAAAATTATGCAAATTCTAGGCATCAGACCCAAGGTACAAGGTACTTGGGTTTAGCAACCATTTCAAACCCAATAGCCTTGGGTATTGCAACCACGTTAAGCTCAAGCGCCTATGCCAGACCCAAGCACCATATATCTGACAACCACACCAGACCCAAGATGTCGACCTAAGCCCAGCATCTTGAGTCTGGCAAGTATGTTAGACCCATGTTATGTGGAATTGGCAAAAATTATATCACAAAGCCTAAAACCATATTTATCTTATACAAGAATACATAATTTCTTATTTACAAATGACTTAAGAGTCCATGATTTTCTAATAGATATGCCTTGAAAATAATTAGATTGGTGAATTTAGAGGAATGAAGATTGAATGAAATGAAAAGTCATGATTGTCATATGTTTATGCAAAAGCTCATTTCATTGCTTATAGGGACTTATTGTTAAAAGAGATAAAAGATGCATTTAAGAATACTAGTTATTTTTTAGAGATATTTGCTCAAATAAGTTGCATATCCAATACATAAAGCAACTTAAAATGAACATTAATGAGATAATCTATAAACTTAAGATGATCTTTCCTTTCTTTTTCATCGACCCAATGGAGCATCAACCTATATATTTAACATATGAGAAAAAAGTTAGAGGTCCTATGCAACATAAACGAATGTATCCATTCAAGAGGCTATAAATTATATACATCCTTAATAATCATCTATATTTTAAAAAAACATTTGGTTATTCAATCTCTATTTACTTCCATGCAGATACTTATTCAACTTTAAGAAAAAAGTTAAAAATTAGATGCAAGTTGAGGCTTCGATATGTGAAGCTTATATTATTGAAGAGATTTCAACATATATCTTATATTATTCTAAGTCTCATTTGAGAACAAGAATCAACTGCATCCTAAGATATGAAAGTGATGGTGAAGTGTCTTCGAGTGAAAATTTATCAATATTTTTCCATCTTGGATAATGATTGTCAAATAATGCAATAACAAGAAGATATTTGTCAAACATTGAATTCAAATAAGCTGAAATTTGACTGGGAGTTTCTAGACATATTTTTATACATCAGGTTAAAATTTTAATTCAATTGAAGTTCGAAAGGTCTTGTAATATAAGACAATATATGCAATATGGATTTTGTTATTTGTTTTCTTTTGACTTGTAGACTTTCTATTTGGAGAGGATTTTTTTTCTTATAATGCAAGGACATTAAACAACTTATTTTTTGGAGTCACAAATTCTACTCCCTACATTGACCATTGGAAGTTTTTGTATACTGAAATGCAAGTCATTATCCCACCATCAGTTACTTGCACAATCAAAGGTTTAATATTGATGAGCTTACAATGCAACTTATCGGCTACTTGGGTTTTACTGAAATTGTGTGTGCTTTTAGAATCAACAAGGATAAACAATAGTTGTTTTCCAACCCTCCCGGTGACTCTAAGGGTATTTAGGCTAGTAACTCCTTCTAAAGCTGTTGCGATGTCGCGTTCGCACAAACTAATTACCCTAGCTTAAAACACACAAGATAGTATAGAGCAAGTAAGGGGTCGATCCCACGAGAAAGTTTCAAGTCAGATTTTTATGTTGTATGTTATGTAATTTGGGGGATTTGGTTTGTGATTATCTAAACTATGACAACAATTAAACTAGCAAACAAAATCAATTAAAACTGAAACTTATCAAGAAAATAAATTTTGATCGCAAGCACAAATCCACCTATGGAAATTAGAACTGATCCTTGAAACGAAAATTGCAGTTTATGTTCTGAAATTTTATCTTTTCTTAACGTTGATTAATTAACGGATCCACCGTATAATTAATCCTAACCAACAAACAATCAAAGTGTCCGCACTAATGATTCAATTTAATGGTAGCTTTAAGAACTAGATAATTTCATCAAGATTAACATACAAGCTGTCCGCAGCTTGTGTCACTTTGTTCAAATGTTCTCCCTAAGTTCAATAACGTAGTTCCACCATAATTATCAAGCTTAGTTGCTTCACAAGTTTATATATCACAACTCCGGTTTTGATATTAAACTTAGCAATATATTATTCACAACAATAACTTAGAGTTCGCTCTAGCAATCATCAACAATAATCATAGGAAATATGCATAGAAAAATAATCATACTCATTCATAACATAAACTGAAAATAAAAGGAAGAATAAATCTCATGGTTCTTGAAATTCGAAGGTTTTTGCGTCCTTGCAACCAAGAAAAGAGCTTAGCCTTACATAACTATTGAACAACTACTTCTAAAGATTGAAGAGAGCATGATTTTTTGGGTTTGTAGAGGAGAGAATTTATGTTTATTCTCTGCTGGCTGCTGCCTCTTTCTACTCTCCCTTTTTTCTGCTGGCTGCCAGTGCCTTCTCTCTTTATTTTTATATGCTAAGAAACCCTAGTCTCTATTTTACAAAATAGTCCTTCCTTAAGTTGGCAGTTTACATTTAAGTACTTCAATAACTATTTTACCTAAAAAGAAGAAATAACCTTGCATGAAATCTTCAAGCTCTGACTTAGAGGAGCTAAATTGCTGATATAAAAACTTGGATGTCGGTTTAGATGCTTTGGAATGTAATTTGGACTCGTTTCTTCACGAAACCTGTTTGCTGGCAGAATTCAGTTATCATCTTTGAAAACTCATATCTCCCTCATATAACATCATTTTTTGCTGAACTTTGTAGCGTTGATAGGTCTTTGAGTTAGGAATCCAAGAAAATTGAGTTTGCATCAATTGGACTTTTGTAGCTCCAGATATTAAATTTTGAATGGCCAAAGGTCAACACTATCAGAATGCCAGATTTGACTTTACAGGATGTGATTTCCATGATCTTTCTCTTTTTATTTTTCTTGCATTAAATTTCCAGAAAGGTATGGATGTTAGCTTTTTACTGCTACTGGAATCACTTCATTTCGATCTCTAGAACTCACGTTCTGCACAAAACATCGACTGAACGTTAAATCTGTCAATTACCTCCAATTTACTCCTTTTTTGCATCTTTCATCCAAAAGTGCCTTCAAAACATAAAACAAAGAATATCAAGGCATTTTATATATAAAACATGGACAAAACATTATGTAGATATGGGTGAAACTATCGAATAATATAGTTACATCAAAAGCATTGAGAAATATGTGTGAATTGTGAGTGTCAATCTCAATTTCAGTCACACCTTCCTCTTTACTACCCTCTTCTTCCTCTTTAATAACACACAATGAATAAAGCTTCTTGTTCTTAAACTTGTGCCTAGGCACAAACTTCTCATCACACTAAAAGAAAAGGCCATTAGCTCTCCTTTCATTCAAGTCTTTATTCCTCATGGGTCTAGTAGTTCTTGTGGTATTAGTGAGGTTATGGATTGGGGTTGATAAAATGCTTGTATGCATTGGTTTAGTGATGTTATTGGGATGCGTTTGTAAGCCTTTATTGTAGCTAGTTAATGGGTAGTTCTTGTTTTGGTAGGTATAGGTGGTTGAATAATAAATTTGTTTATTAGTTCTTGTTTGAACTGTAATGTTTGTATACAAAGATCTTTAATGGACAACAACATAATTTTTAAGGGTAGCAATGATTCCTTTAATGTTTCAAAATCCTTTTCTTATTATAAGAATTCTTTATTTATTCTAACTACACAAAGAAAGGATACAAACCCCATGAAAATTTTTGTAATAGTTGTTACCCTTTAGATTCCTTATAGAATATGGAAACTCCTAAAATATTTTATCATTAAATATCATAAACCCTTCTTTTCTTATGTAACTAGGATGAATAAAAAATCCTTATAAAAAAGAATTTTAAATACCACCAGCCTTTTTTTTTTCCTTGTGTAGTTAGGATAGATAAGGAATCCTTATAAGAAAATGATTTTAGAACATTAAAGGAATCATTGTCACGCTCGGAAACTATGTTATTGCCTATTAAATATCTTTTAGAACTAGAAAATTCCTAAAAATAAGTTATTGAATATCCTTGTATTACGAGAAAAAGAATTCTTTCCAAATAAAAAGTTGAAAAAAAAATATATGTATTGCTTCTACTGACCTTTATCACAAGACATTTCTGAACTCCAATTGATCTAAAATTTTAACCCATTGTATAATTTTCAATCCAACCATTGGATCGAGCTGAAAGTTAATCCAGTAGAACAATATGTTTGGAAACTCCTAGTATAATTTTAGCCCAACTTAATGGTTGAATTAAGAGTTGTGTTTGATAGTATAAAACTAGACAATATGCACAATTATACTAGAATCTAAATTTCCTTGTTTAACCTTTACTTTGATCATATCATAAAGAAAGATATATGTTATAACAGATATTTTATTAATGGATATGTTTTTCATACTGAAGAGTATGGTGAGGGTAAAAATACTTATATTAGCGGGGTTTGTGTTAAAGAATCAACTTCGAATAAGTTTGATGTTAATTATTATTATAAATTAGAAGAGATGATTGAATTGTAATATCATAAGGCATAAAATACAATCTTTTTATTCAAATGATATTGATATGATACCAATAGAGAAATTATAGTAGATTCTTACCATGGTTTGGTCAAAATTAATAAAATGGGTAGACTTGGCAACATAAATAATGTTTTTGTTTTTACCAAATAGTACCAACAAGTGTATTACACATACACTCATTCCTTTACAAATGATAGTAATAGAGTCGATTGGTTATTTGTTGTGAAAACTAAACCTAGAAGTCGAGACAATGTATTTCAATTAGATGAGTCAATTGATCCATATCGAGTTGCTCTATCTATTGAGTTAGGAGAAAATTCAAATTTTCATGTTGTTGAGCATACTTATATTGATGTTGATATGATATATTGAGTACCAATAGACATAATAAAGTTGATGAGATTAACCAGCTTTAATTAAATGAAGAATATGATAATAGACATGAAGATGAAGACGAGGAGGATTCTGAAGAAAAAGATTTTGAACTGATTTTATATGTAAACATCATTGTGTAGTAAAATTAACATTGTGTAATTAAGATATTTGTTGTTACTTTATAATACATTATATATTTTTTTTATTAAGTATTTATTGTTGTGGTTGTGGTTTTAATAAGTTATGTTGTTATTGTATAATAAGGTTGGATAAGGGATTATAACAAGTAGCTGAAAAACAATTTATAGAAAATCATAATGAGATTTTCAATGGACTATATAATACTTGCAATTAATGTAAAATTAAAGTCCTAGCATGCATGCTAATAATAAAAATAACTATGCTTAAATTAAAATAAAAAAAAGAGTTTACTTGTTGAAGCATTTTAAAGTAATAAAATTTTTGTTGTTATCAAATATGAGTTCTTTGTCCTTAAGGTTTAATTATTACTTTTCATTTGTGCAACCAGAATGTTTGTAATATGGCTCCTAAGATTTCAATATCACCATCTTAGTTTAGATGCACTTCTAATTAAGGTCTTTGAACTAAATATTATGTAACTCAAATATCCCTCAATAACATGGCTTTTAAATTTGGAATGAAAATCAAAATATATAAAAAAAAACACAAAAATATAAGGTGACACTTTTTATATTAAATTTTGGAAGCTTTCTTCACCTCTTTTTTGTAGTGAATTTTGAAAGCTAAATTATTAAACAATTAATTCATATTATTTAACTTTTGATTAGCCACCATAAAATACTTCTGGAATAGACTGTTAACATTCATGGGCTAAAAAAAATTATTATTCTTAGACCATGCCTAAGTCCAAATTTTAGTTTTACAATTAATTCAAACTCAATCTTAAGCCAGCACGTGTGGGTTTAAGCCTAAAGCCCACTTCACTTAAGATATATCTCGTCTAAAAGTTTAGGTAATCTTTGATTATAATTTTAACTTTCTAAATTTTCAAAAAGAAAATTTTGTTGTTTTTCTATACGGGATAGAAGTTTTAAGAGAATTTTTAATTTACTAAAACATGTCAATTAAAAGTTCTTTGTAATCAATTTTTTATTTACCTATAATTTATTTAAATCATATTAATATTTTATATTAAAGAGCATATGTTAAGATTAAATTTCAATAAAATTTTAATCTAAAAAATAAATAAATCACATTTTTAATTTGATAACAAATATGCTCATTAACCATGATGACATCGTAATTTCAAAAGCATGGGATAAGGCATCAAGGCTGAACGTACATGATGCAACTGGTTTAGCTGAGAAGGTTTATAGAAATGCTTTCTTCCGAAATTGAACCGGGACTTTGAGAGGGTATGTAATGATCATCAACTTTGTCATTGAAGATCAAAAGAAGATTCTTATCTAGGAAGATGCAATCCAAAAGAAAATCACTCAAAACTCCTAAGAAAATCTGCAGATGGGAATGACACCTGTGTTTCCAACAACTGTACCCAAGTATTGATTTTGCATAATTTCGTCTACATTTTCATGATTTGAGTTAAACAGAAGATTAAAACAACATTTACAATAGCTTTAGTTTTCTATCATTTTTTTTCTTGTGGCAATCTTCACGAGAAATGAAAATATTAAAACACCAGCAACCAAGCAAAATGTAAGGCTATATACATTAGTAAAGAACAAGTAGGTTTGTTGTGTTTCCTGGGCATCTACAGTGCAGGATAAGAGAAGCAAAAGTGGAATCAACAACTTGCTGTTACGATCTAGAATTTGGTGATAAACTTCTGCTGCTGTCACCCCTTTTTGGCTTGTAGAACCTTTTTAACAGACTTCAAAAACTCTTATTCTTAGTAATGTTGCTGCTGCTACAACGAGAATGTTCAATATTATTGTAGATCTCAAAAAAAGCTTTCCCCTTATGGCACTAATGCTACTGCAACCAGAGGGACAGTTTTCTGCTGTCTTTTTTTTTTCTCAAACAGTATGAATGCTACTGTTTCTTTTCTTTACTAGCACTGTTTTTCTTCTCCCCTCTAACCTCTGTGTCTCCGTTTATTTCCTTCTCCTCATCTTTACTATTTATAGGCACAAAAAAAGAAGAAATCCAGGGCTGCAGTCACTCAAATCATCACATTAAAGCCATGGAACGTTTCAGAATAATCTTTAAAGGTTGATGCTTTGCAAGGATCTGGGGAGTGATTTGGGGCGTTAAAACATAATCTTCCTTACAAATATAGCTGGAATGTTGAAAATCAATTTCAACGTGATTATATCTTATCTGGAGACCAATCATAACTGAGGATCGAGGCTAAAGTTTGCTTGAAAAGGGGCTGTAGATGCATTCCAGCGAGTTTTTCAGGTGGTACGACGTCGTTTCGCTTGCTCTCTTTTATTCTTCGTTTTCTTCCTGTTTTTTTTGGTTTCAGCTTATGAAAACAACGTCGTTTTTGGAGAGGTTAATAATTCAATTTGGTTCTGGAATTTTATAACTTTTTCACTACAATCCTTTTCTTTTTGGATATTTCAATTTGTATTCAATTAGGGTTTTAATTTTAGATCTTCTTTCCAATTTAATCCCTAAATGAATTAATCAAAGCCCTGAATTTAGGAGCTTATTCCAGTGTAGTCCTTGGTTTCCAAAATGATGCATTTTAGATTAATTTTTCCCTAAATCTCATTTTTCTTTTCAATTGTATCCATAATTGAATCACTTAGACACCAAGATTTAACCTATTGTTACAGATTCATCATTTACTCTTAAATTTATGCAATTTCAATCAATTTGACTCCTAATGTTGAATTTATTTTTTAATTAAGCTCCTAATTGACTTTTTAATTTGGCTATTTGTTGTTTAATTTTTCTAATATAAGACATATTAAGCCAAATCAAGCCTTTTTTTTTTTTTTTCCTTCGGTCTCTCTTCAATTAAGTTTCCAATTGCAACCTAAACCATTATTGGATTTTTAAAAACTTTCCAAACTCAAACATTGACTTGTTAAACTCAATTATTGGTTTAATTTTCCTTACAACTATGTTTTTTCTTTGCTTTTATCCTTTAAATTTTTTTCACGTTTTCATGATTTTTATTTTTGTTATGGTTTTTTTATTACATTAAATAAAAGTGACAAAAATAATTGAAATGATTAAAATTAACTGAATTTATTAAAAGTTATTTTTGGATTTTTATCTATTTTTGAAATATATATTAAAAATAGGGTCAAAAATGAGATATGACATCTCCACTCTCTTTACAAGGTTTACAATTCAAAGCCATGAAAAATATTTTTTTATAGGCTTTGTCTAATAAGCTTATAAACAAAAATGGTATTTGTGAAAAAAAAATCAAAAAGCATTAGAGTTGAAAGGTAATCCCACTAGAAAAGTTTGATTTTTTTTTTTTATCAAATTGAGAGGCAACCTACCTCGTAATTGTTTTTTGAAATTTTGCAATTTGGTTATTTCACGAGGTGACTTACCTAGTAATTTTTAAATTTAGTCATTTCAAAAGGTAACCTATCCCATTAAAAGTAATGGCTTACTTGACCATCATGATTGTTGAATTGAAAACTTCTGATAATAGGATAAGATTTATCCTAGTATATGTGGAATTATATAGCAGAATGAATTTCTTAGAACTAGGTTGAATTCTAGTGACCCAAGACTTAACTTCTGAAATAATAAGATTCTTGATATGGGTTGAAGTCTAACATGAGATTACATCTCCTGAAATTGGTTGACTTATTCCAAAAGACTATTTCTTGGTATTAGGTTAAATTCTAGTGACACAAGGATACTTTCTAATGCTAGTTTGAATTCCAGCGATACAGGATAATCTCATTGTACTAGTTTGCACTCCAATTATGTAACATTATATTTTTTATACTAGGTTTTATTCCAGTGACTCAAGCTTAAACTTCTTGGTACTAGTTTGAGCTTCATTGATGCAAAATCACACTTCTGGTACTGGTTTGAATTCCAATGACTCGAGTTTAAACTTCTTGGTATTGATTTGAAATTGAGTGATGCAAGATCACATTTTTTGTATTTGTTTGAATTCCAATAACTCTAGTTTGAATTTCAATGATGCAAGATCACATTTTCGATACTAGTTTGAATTCTAATGATTTGAGCTTAAAATTCTTGATATTGGTTTGAATTCTAGTGATGTAAGTTGATACTAGTTTAAACTCTAGTGACTCAAACTAAGATTTCTTGAAGAATCAAATTCATTGATTATAAGGCTGAGCTTTTTTGATGAAAGAATGAGCTAAAAGAAACCTTGTCAGAACTTTATTGGCTTGGACTTGTTAAAGACTTGTTGGACTCTATAATGAATTTGCTTGAATTAAAAACTAATTGTTTTTTAATAAAAATTCATAACATGAGGAGTGTTTTGCATTTCTAACTTTCCTTTTCTTGTGCAAATTTAGAAAATTATACATATAAGTATTGTCGAGGTTGTAAAAAATATTTTTTTGACACGACAAAAAAAAAATATAAAATCAGATTGTAAAACGGATCGTAAAATTCTTAGGAATTATTTTTTCATACATAGTTCAAGCACCTTAAAATAGGTTCAAATAAAAAATTATACATAGTTTAAGTAACTTAAAAATACAATACAATTATTTATGTCTATAGATTTTTATTAATTAACAATTAACAAACTTAAAACAAATAATTTGTTGGTGTGTCATGTAAATTAAAACTAGCTTTATTGCCTTTATTTTCCTCATTATTCCTCAGACATTCATCAATATCATTACCATCTAGAGGATTATTAGTATCACTAATAGTAACAACACCAATATTATAAATATTAGTGCTACTACTAGTATCAACACTAATATTGTCAATGCTTTTTTAACTTAAAACTCTTTGAATTTTCTGGATTGACATCAATTTGAATCTTGAAATCATCTCTAGCACCATGACTCTCTATATAAGCATCATTAGAATTTTTTTTCTTCATCACTTTCACCTTTTTTAACATTTTTTCTTTGTGTTGCATTATCAATAACACCAAGCAAATCAAAATTTGATGAACCATCATGTTTTTCTACCTTAGTTATCCAAACATCACGAGATAAGAGATCATCTAAAACTACAGCAAAATCACCAAATTGGTTTTTGACTTGGTTTGCATTCAATTTCAGATTGCATAATACAAATACTGAGTCATTTATTTTTTTTCTGGTGCAAATGATTTTTTTGTTTTGTGTGAACCTAAATAAGAAATTCAAATTTATAACTTATAAGATTCTTATCAAATATTTAAACATTAAAAACAATATGATAAAAAAAACTCTCCATCTCAAATACACTCCAGTTACGCTTACATCCAAATGAAGTGCAAGTCAAGTTTAGAACTCGGATTGCAAACCTTTGAAATTCTAGACATTCATCCCCATAAGTAGGGGTGATCATTTTTTGTTCGGTTCGGTTTTTATAAAATAAAAGTAACCAAATCGAAATATTTTTTTTTAAAAAAACCAAAACCAGTTCAAACCAATCGTTTTTGGTTCGATTCGGTTTTTAGAACAAAAACCGGTTCAAACCGGTTTGGCTCGGTTTTTTCCGGTTTGGTGTGGTTTTGTTTTTGATTTTTTTCTGGTTTTTTCGGTTTCAGGCTTATAAAACCGAAACCGAACCGGTCAGTTTTTTCAAAATTTTTAATCGGTTTTTTTTTCACGGTTCGGTTTTTTCGGTTATTTTTTTTGTTTTCTTGGTTTTTTTGGTTTTTTGGTTTTTTTGCTCACCCCTACCCATAAGAATCCCACCATTGAGCTGGAGTTTGGTAACCTTAATGCCAAGCAACCCTTTGTTCAAGTTGTAAGTCAATTTTGCATATTTCAATTGCATCAGGCACCATCCTTTCTAAGCATTGATATAATTCAATTTTAATGTTGGCATTAACCTTACAATTAAAATTATAATGATAATGAGGATTCAAATAATAAGTTGTTGCATATAAAGATTTGTGGAGTTGAAGTTCCTATCTCGCGTCAACAATATTCAATATAGGTATATAACTACAAAAAATTAATAAGAATATCATTACAATGCAGGCAAAGCTCAATTGGAAGTATCTCTCTAAAGACATTCATATTAATAGACGATAACATGTGAAATAAACAATTAACAAGATAAATACCTTTTTTTTACAAAACTAAAATTCACTTGTGTCTTCTCTTTTACTTGATCCATTGCTTCATATATAAAACTTATAGCTAATTTCTCATATGAATCTATTAATCAAAAAAAATTAATTAGAGTATATATTGTCTTAATACATATAGTGATAACATGCCAAAACGTGTTATCCAAAACACAGCTTTGGATTCGTTTTCCCCTCTTCTATTCTTGAAAATCTACATGACCTCCACTGTTTAGAAGTAAACATAGTCATCAGCTTGACATGGAAATAAGAATAGTTCTTGAATAAATATACGAGGTGATTCTTTTCCCTTATAAATAGTTACTTGATGGATATCTAGCTTCTTCTAAAAATATTCCAACATCAAGTCGATACAATGGCCAGCATATGGTGTCCAAAACATCCTTTTTCTCTTTTCCATCAATAATTGTCTTGTTGCCTTAAAATTTGCAGCATTATCGGTGATTATTTGCACAAAAAATCCTCTTCAATCCTCTTCACAATAGCATCTAACATCTCATATACTTTATCAGTAATCTTGGACATATTAGAGGTATCCATTGATATATATATATATATATATATATATATATATATATATATATATATATGTCCCTTCAGAACTATTAATCAAAAAGTTATAAATAAAATGTTTTTTTCTTATATGTTCATCCATTAGACATTATCGAACAACTTGTTTTTGTCTATTCTAACTTGTATTGCTTAAGAAAATTCATTGTTTTGTCTGCCTTTTAATTCAAATATTTCTCTAATATCATGGTAAGATGGAGGTTAACTCAAGTGCCTTGAGAAACTTGGGTTTTTTATATAGTTAAATGAAATCACACTAGTGTAGAAAATCCTTGTAATTTGTCAACATGTTTATTCTCTAAGATTCTCTTGGGCTACTTGTGATAATGAAATGTGAAAATTTCTTGAGTTTGATTATTGTAATTTTTTGCAAGTCTTGTTAATCGGGATAAAATTTTAGGTATAATTTTTATATAGGAAAAACTCTGCCTAAATTTTGTTAAAATTCAATTTTTTTTTACTTTTTAAAATCATTAACTAAATTAAATGCCAGATTAACAAACTAAATAATAAATTCCATTATAACTGTTTTTTGTTAGATTTAGATGCAAAACAATTTATTGCTATATTTTTTGTGGAATGGTTGCGATGACTACTTGGATTTAATTGATGTTACGGTTCAGAATCGCAACATTTAACTATTATTGCAGTTGAGAACCACAACTTTTAATTAATATCACGGTTGATAAATGTTGTGATAAAATACAATAAAAAATATAAACAAATATAACTTGAGGCATGTACAAACCCTGTTCTTAAGGATATTTTCTCAACACAAGGCTATCCTTCAGGATTCAATAAGTTCCTCCTCTAAAACGAGAGTTACAGAAATAACCAGACTAAGATTGAAAGGAAATATCAGCAAGCCTTGCAAACACAGAAAAATAATACTATGGTTTTTTCAATACACTTTAACTATGAGAGTGTGTGGTATATACAAACTGCTAACATGTAACAGCTTGACAGAAAATAAATTAGAAAATTAAAGAGCTATTAAAGAATTAAAAAGTTGTAGCTGTTAAAAAAATTTTAAAATAAAAGAGTTGTTAGGATTTTATAACTGATAGAAAATTAATTCTAAGTATTAAAAAAATTATGGTTTCAGTAGACAAGGTTTAAAGAGTATAGGTGTTGACTCGCATGCTCTTACTCGGCTTAACCTTATGTGCACGAGCCCACTGTCATTTCTTTATTGGTTGATATCCTATATTAAATTTTATTATATAAACACTAAATAAAAATTTTATTTTCTTAATGTAGAATAATTTTTTTAAAATAATCTTTATTATTTATAACAAGAAATGCAATATTTAATTAATATTGTTATCAAATATATGTCATGTTTCTAACTTATCTATGATACCAATTAAATATTATGATTCTCAACCATAAAAATAAAAAATATGACATTTTACCATAAACTTGTTTATACTGTGTTAATTCGTTATTTTTTTATGTTAATTTGCTAATTTGCCCAAAGTACCACCACATCCTTCTCCAACACTCGTATATATACCCCCTAGCTTCCTGCTTGGTGTCTAAGAAAACTCTTTCCCTCCATCCTTCAGCTCTTAAACTTTTGCTTGCAAAATGGAACTGGATTTGGTAACAAAAGACACAAGCTGGTGGGTATTCACTCTTCCAGCATTTCTAGGTTCCAAAAGTCTTTTAGATGGCTTTATTTTGTTCTCTCTCTCTATGGCCTTCGTGTCTCTTGCTTTTTTTACATGGGCTTTTGCTGTGGGTGGTATTGCATGGAAAAATGGAAGAAACCGAAAAGGTCACCGCCCCATTCCTGGACCTCGAGGCTTACCAATCTTTGGTAGCCTTTTCACTTTGAGCCGTGGCTTGGCTCACCGCACTCTTGCTTCCATGGCTTGGAGACGAGCCAACACTCAGCTCATGGCATTCAGCCTCGGCTCCACTCCTGTTGTTGTGGCTTCTGACCCTCATATTGCCCGAGAAATCTTGACCTCTCCCTACTTTGCTGACCGCCCTATTAAACAGTCGGCTAAAAGTCTCATGTTTAGCCGAGCCATAGGCTTTGCGCCTAGTGGCACTTACTGGAGGCTTCTAAGGAGAATAGCTTCCACTCACTTGTTTTCTCCACGGCGCATTTTAGCCCATGAATCTCTTCGCCAGCTAGAATGTACGACCATGCTGCGTAACATTACGAACGAACAAAGACTCAACGGTTTTGTCACTCTAAGAAAACACCTGCAGTTTGCCTCGTTGAACAACATCATGGGAAGTGTTTTTGGAAAGACATACGACATGTCGCAAGATAGGCAAGAGCTTGAGGAGCTTAGAGACATGGTCAGCGAAGGGTTTGAGCTATTAGGTGCTTTCAACTGGTGTGACTATTTGACATGGCCCAACTACTTTTACGACCCATTTCGTATACAAAAGCGTTGCTCGAAACTCGTTCCTCGAGTTAGGAAGCTCGTCAAGGACATAATCGAAGAGCATAGACTCGGTGAGCCAGGAAAAGTTGGTGATGATGGTGATTTTGTTGATGTTCTTCTGTCTTTGGAAGGTGAAGAGAAACTTCAAGATGATGATATGGTTGCTGTCTTATGGGTGCGTGTCCTTTACTATGCATCAAGAGCCATTACTAACCGATATTTTTTGAAAAGTTTTCTGACTCACGTAGTTTGGTCTTGCAGGAAATGATATTTAGAGGGACAGATACAACTGCTCTGTTAACAGAGTGGGTCATGGCCGAGTTGGTCTTGCACACTGAGGTTCAAGAAAAGCTCCGTAGGGAACTTGACATGGCTGTGAAAGACAGGAGCTTGTCTGAGTTGACCGATTCCGAAGTGTCAAAACTACCTTATTTGCAGGCCGTCGTGAAAGAGGCTCTCAGGGTCCACCCACCGGGCCCCCTGTTATCCTGGGCCAGGTTGTGCAGCTCGGACGTCCAGCTCAGCAATGGAATGGTCATCCCCGCCGACACCACTGCCATGGTCAACATGTGGGCCATCACACATGACCCGCATGTGTGGGAAGACCCGCTGGAGTTCAAGCCAGAGAGGTTCATAGAAGCTGACGTGGATGTCAGAGGTGGTGATCTGAGGCTTGCACCGTTCGGGGCTGGGCGTAGGGTGTGTCCTGGCAAGAACTTAGGGCTAGTCACCGTGACCCTGTGGGTGGCCAAGTTAGCGCACCATTTCAAGTGGGTTCACGATGGTGAGCACCCAGTGGATCTCAGTGAGGTCTTGAAGCTGTCTTGTGAGATGAAGTATCCTCTTCATGCTGTGGCTTTGCAGATGAACAACTAGGTATCTAGGGCATTTCCCGTGTAGGGTTTGCGGACTAATATTATTATAATTAGTCGTATACTGACTATTCTCCTCTACTATATGTTAATGATTATTTCTATCATTATCTCGGCTGTGTTTTCTGTTCGGTATTCTGTAACTTTTTAAATGGCGCCAATTTTGTGATATTCTACTAGGAGTCTGAAGTTGTCGCCGTAATCAATGAAATTGGAAGGTTGATGTTTGTAGTGTCTCTCCTCTATCTTTCTTCATTCAAATTTCTATATTTTCTTATTTTTTTAAAAAAATTGAATTGTTTTGAAGTGTTAATGGAGAAATGAATTTTTAAAGATAATAAAATTTATTTTGATATATTTTTAAATATATTATACTTTCTGAAGTAATTTTTATTGAACTAAACTAGATGCTATATTTGCAAGCTGTTGGGAGCTTGTGACATGTTTATGTGTTATTGTGGATTTATAAAAAAACAATTATATAATAAAATGTTGTTTTAATGAAAAAAACTATAAAAATAATTTAAAAAAAACATAAAAAAATAGAAAGGTAAAAGAAACTATTTAAGGAAATATTATAGTAATTTATAGTGTTAAATATATATTTATAATTTTTAATTATTTTAATATTAAAAAATAAAATTTAAAAAAACAATTTTTTAAAAAAATCATATGAGAAATAATTCTAGCAATTTAGTTTTAAAGAAAAAAAAGTATATAAAGTTAAAATTTTTTAACTAGTTTAATATTTAAAAAATAAAATAATAAAGATAATTTTAAAAAATCATAAAAAAAAAATCATAAAAAAACCATATAAAAAATATTATAGCAACTCATAATATTTTGTGAGGAAAACTACAGTTGTAATTCTTAACCAACTCAATATTAAAAAAATAAAATTAATAAAAATAATTTTGAAAGCAATTATAAAAACTATGTAAAGAAATACTGTAGTAATTTATAATTTTTTTTTGAAAAAACTACAAAATTAAATTATGAACCATCTTAATATTAAAAAAATAAATTCAACAAAAATAATTTAAAAAAAAACATATGAAAAAACATTGTAACAAAACAAAAACCATGTGAGGAAATACTGTACCAATCGATAATGTTTCAAAGAAAAAAATTATAAAGCTAAATTCTCAATCAGTTCAATAGTCAAAAAATAAAATCAATAAAAATAATTTAAAAAAATATAAACAAAAAAATAAAAAAAAAATAAGAAGATAATTTTGGAAAAAAAATACATGAGAACAGAAAAAATTCAAAAACAAATACAAAAAAAAAATTATATAAAAAAGTGTTTTAGAGTACGTTAATAAACATTAAGACAAAAATACACAAACTATTTGATTCGAAGTCCTGAAATGTAACGTGCTAAATTGAGACGTTAAGGCATATTAAATAGTTTTGGTTTCGGACCAAAAGGCAATCCAAAAGACACCAACTTATATATATGCTTATTAAATAGAATTTTATACCATTTTTGTTTTCTTCTTTTAAAGAATTCCAGTACCTTTAATTTTTATTTATATTTTTTCTGTATATAGTTAATTATTTGATGTTATCTTTTATAAGATTTCTTTTTATAAAGAATTTTAATACCTTTATTTTTATTCTCATATAGTTGATTATTTTAACTTGTATTTTGTTCTTTATAATTAGCCTTGCGTGTTTGGCGTGGTTGTGGTTGTTTTTCAAAGTACTTTTCACTCAGAAAAATATGTCAATAATTTTTTTTATTTTTTTAAAATTAATTTTCAGATCAGCACATTAAAATGATTTGAAAATATTAAAAATATATTAATTTAAAACAAAAAAATTTAATTTTTTTCAAGAACACTTTTCAAACGCAGTGACAAACGCCTAATGTTTTCATGATTTTAATGCCCTTCTTGTTTTATTTTTTTCTATTGGATTTTAATTACTCCTTTTAGACCCTTTTCAATAATTTTATTTCATTTTTGCTTTTTGTTTCTAAGGTAATTATTAATAGTTGTGTCCCCCCCCTATAATTAGCTAAAATTCAAAGAATACTTTTTTTATTCCTTAAGAATACTTTTTTTATTCCTTAAGGATTTTAATTATTAATAATTGGTTAGTTTGAATTTGTTCAACTCTTTTTTATTATTCTAATTTTTATTATTTTAAATTATATTTTTTAGTGTTTTGTTTAGATATGCTATAAATTTTAAAATAAAAAAAATTATTATTTTAATATATTTATAAATAACAAATATTTAAAAAAAAAAACAGCGCTATTCTACTACAAAACGGAATCTAAATATGGTCAACTGAAACTTGCTAGAATTATAATAATCATCAATAATTGTTCACCTGTATTTCGAATCTGTTCATCTTTCTGTTTTTGGCTTTATAATTCATTATTTAAATGGTGAACAAATCATTATTTTTGAGATCATCTTAAGTGATACACAATTCATATTTTGAATTCTTTTTCTGTTTTCTATATAAATCAATTTATATACATGGATTTATGAAGAAACATCATTGTTTTCAAACAAACAGGGCCTTGTTTTTATCATCTTGACGTCATTTTTGCATGTATGAAGATCATAAAAACAAGTTATTGCATGGCCTAAGAAATTTCACCATAAAAATTATCATGACAATTGTTTAAAAGGATAAAGAATTGCAATTCATACATGCAATATTTTATTTAACTGAGTGATTCTTGCAATTTCTTTCCTATGACAATTTGTTTTATATGTCGTATGTTCTTTCAACGTAGCCTGCTAGCTTTTTCTTGTGAAATGTGGAAGGAATTATACCAGCAAACCGTTAAAATAATATCAATTCTAAAATATAGATTCTAAAATTACAAAAAATACTGAAAAAACTCAGTCTGAGTGTTTTCATTATGAATTGAAATAATATTTATCAAAAAAAAATTAATTAATTTTCACGATAAGTTATAAGCAATTTGCTTTTTTTTTTTTTTTTTTTATGGTATGGTGGTATGTTGTAAGTTAATCTGTAATTTCAAGGGTGATTTCAAGGTTGAGTTATAAGCGATTTGTTTTTTGTCATTTTTTTATGGTATGGTGGTGTGTTGTGAGTTCATCTGTGATTTCAAAGGCGACTTCGAGGCTGAGTTAGCTGGCATGTTGGGTTCTTGGTAAGAGATGAGGGTTTCTGGTATATTGGTTGTCTGCTGTGGGTTCATTTATGATTTTAAGGGTGACTTCGAGACTGGTTAGCTGACGACTTGGCTTGGGTTGGGTTGCTGGGTTGTTTGTTGTCAATTGGTGTTTGATGGGTTATCATTCTCCTGATTTGTTCAAGGTGGAGGGGCATGTAGTTAGATACAGATCTTAACTATGATATACCTGGTTGCGTTGTTGTTCTCGAGAGAGTGCTGATATGGTGCAATTGGATGGGATTTTGGTTGATTTTGCATAAGATGGCAGTGGTTTCTTTGTTGTTTCTCTTTGTTTTGGGCAGGTATAAATAATGTCACTATGCTAGATTGTTTATTTTAATTATTCCTTTTGGATTTTGTTGGATTCAAGGGATTGTATATGAATTTTGTGTTTGAGATTGATTGGAGCAGTCATGCTTCTTTTTTTTTATGTGCTGGTTTATAGAATATTTAATAATTCATTCTTTCTCTTGAAGAGTCATGTAGAATTTATATAATTTCTTTGGCAACAATTGTTTTGTTTCTTGGGGTATTTTTCAGGGGTCTAGTCTTGTTTCATTCTATTTAGTTTTAGATTTTAGGGTGTTGGAATCTCTGTGTTCTGGTTGGGTTCTCGAAGATTGTTGGTGCTATTTCCGATGTTTATCTTTTTTGCAATTTGGTGTTGAGGTGTGCTTGGACTCTAGTGGTTGTTGCAGTTTTTGGTTAGTCAATGGTCTTTATACTAACTAGGTCGGTTTCCTATGCATTTTCATTTGTGTGTTGCGTTGCTTGGTTTCTGTTTGGTTCGTTTGATTTTTTGAAAAACTTGGAGATTAGTTTTTGTGATTGGAATGCATGATTTTTATTATAAGATTAGACAACTATTTTGGATTTTCTGAACTTGCATTAATATGCTTCTTTTTCTTTGTTGCTTGCTTTATCTATCAGGTTTTGATAGCTTTATGTTTTTTTCAAGGATTTTGAATGCTAATATTCATGGATTTGAAAGTCAGCCAAGTTCACATGACATGAATCTAAAATGTTTGTCAGATCTAAAACCCCTGAACTTAGTAGACTGTCAAGTCCAAAGTATACAGACTTAGCAAAAAAAAAAGCTAAAGCCACGTTAACATGAGCTGACATGTTTGCAAAATTCAAGTAATGTAGGCTTGAAATGTTTGTCGGACCCGAGCACCAGCCAAGTTTTAAAGTGTGTGGACTTGATTTCAAGGTTTATTAATCATATTTCAAGCAGTCTCTTATAATTCAAGTGCTCGAGGGGAGCTTGTAAAGACAATCGTACTATAGTGTTTATTTTAGTTTTTATGATTGAGGTTAAAGTTAAATATAATTTAATTATACACCACACTCAACAAAAAATAAATAAATTTGTTTTAGTTTTTTTAATGGCTAATTCATTTGAAATGTGATTGTTGCGTGTAAAATACTTTTTAGATTTTTCTTCTTGATTGGTGTAAATATTCTTAATCAACGTGTAGACTTGATTGTACGGATACATGTGAAAGTATCATGTCACGCTCCTTGTAATTTTTTTTAATTTTTTCAAGAATCTTTCGTTACATCATAGATAAACCCAAACACCTTACTTTATAATATGATTAATTTGGTCAGAAAGTAGGTCGGCTGTGCAGGGGGGAATCATCTATAGATAGCCTAATTTACTATTCCTAGAGTTTCTCTGTTTTTTTATTTTAACAGTATTTAAAAAAAATTTAAAACTTTTTATTATTTTATATCATTTCATCTTATTGGTATTAAAAATAATTTTTTAAAATTAAAAATATATATTTTTAAAAATAAAAAATACTTTAAAAAACACTTATCTCAACACACACGTCGTGCTGCTTAATATTTTATCTCAACACTCGTGCAGCTTATCTCAACACGTCGTGCTGCTTAATATTCTGTAGTGGATATAAGACAAGGCATTTAAGACGCAACTGGGATAGTTGAAATCGAACCAGGTCAAACCACATACCATCCAGCTAGTTAGTGGAGACGAGCAGCTCGTTGAAATCGAACGAGGTTGTTGGCTGGCTCGCTCTCCGAGTAAAAAAAATCTTTCGCTGGACGTACGCTGTACACATGTCTGTCATAGCGTAGAAGAACCAAAGATTCGTCATGGCCGTACGATCTCATCAGTACACTGCACATGAAATTATCACTGTTGCTGCGGCGTTATCTGTGCTGAAAACAAACCTAGGTTTAAGGCCAAGAAAGCATGCAAATGCACTGTAGCTGCTAGTATACGACGTCGGCTTACGTCAGGGTTAAGAGGGTGACAGAGACCATCTGAGCTCAGGGACCAAGAAGGAACAAAACCACGTGAAAATAGCAATTATTTGCTGTCTGGTCATGAATGATATCTCTCTCTCTCATGCATGCTTTCGTGTTGAAATCAAACAAAAAATTTGCATGCAATATCTGTCGGATTTTGCACAGGTTCAGATTGAGAGAAGGAGTAATTGTCGCCCTTCGTAGTAATAGCGACGTTGACACACGTTGTGATTTCGAATCCTGATAATTGGAAACCAGCTAGACAGTGAGTTTGATACAGTTGAATACAGTTGTATAATTGATTAATTATTTTATATAAAACTATAATTTTATGTTTTTTAGATATATTTTATAAACAAAAATATATATTTTTGTTGAATTTATAAACTAAAAAATTAACTTTAATTAAAATTTTAAAAAATATATTATTCATACTCACTCACGAGTGATTCAGTGATTCGGAGCAATAAGATGTGAGTTTACCATAACTAAATAAGAATATTCTCCATACAAATTATATGAATATCCTAATATATGCATTTGTGGAGACGAGTATAGGCTTAGAAGAAGTTTTGATTGTGTTAGACCAGAATAATAATTAAAAAAAATCTATAATTTTTAATTTAATCATTAAATTATGCTCAAATTTTTACGAGAATTTTCAAATACTATTTTTCTTAAAATAATTTGAAATTTCTAATCCAACAGCGAATCTTTAGATTTCAAGACTCTATAATAAATAAATATATAGAACAATATAACTAGCCAGATGCAACATGAAAGATAAACTATCAGATAAATATTTTAATAACTTTCTTTACTTTCTCTTATGTTTTTTTGAAAGAAAATGTATTATCTTTTTGCAGTTTGTTTCAAAGAATAGATGAACATTTTCAAATGCCTATTTAGCTGGGTATTATAGGAAAAGAGAAAAACATGGATAAATGGTCAATTTATTTCGCTTTTTGGTATACTTTCGTGCTAGGTGAAATATCTATTTTTCTATAAAGTTAATATAGTTTATTGGTTAATTTATATATATTTTTATCAACATAGATGTTCGAGCCAGCTTATGCGCACCTCGGCTAATTTTACGGGTCTTGAAGTTAACGACTATATAAATTTTTAGTGATCGTCATATTAACAATCACATGACTCAAACCTGAAATCAAAAGCTCTTTAGTCCTAAATTAATATAGTTTATTAGTCAATTTATAGTTTTATTTCTAGGAGCCTTGGCGTGGTAGTTAGATTTTCCTTTTTATTATTTTGTAGTTATTTTACATATGCCTCTTTGAATTAAATAGATTTGTTTTTTTTTTTATTTACGTGGGTGTCCGGGCTAACTTGCACGCACCACGACTAATCCCACGGCCCACTAAACACTCTGCAAACTCAATGAGCATGTAAGATATCACGAGGATGACAAGCATGTACATAAAAACTCGAACTAAGGAGTAGCGGAAGGAGACAAGCTTCTCCCACCGCTAAGCCAAGGCCCTGAGTGCAAATTAAATAGATTTGTTGTATCTATAAGTGGTGTCCCACAAAACTTGGTAGAAATGTCAGTGGCAGGTTGATGCTACTTTCTACTTCGAAGAAGCATATTCTCTATAGCCAAAATCCTCTTGTCACGTTGTAAGCAAGTAGGAACGGCGTGAATGACATAAGGCACCATGCCATTTATTTGAAAATAAATTAATAGTTTTATTATTTTCTTATAAATCTTTACACGAATTGTTTGATTAAATGTGGCACCTTGATATTCTTTCCTTTTTTTCAATGTTTGTTGTTCAGGTGGGGGGACAAATAATGATCATACTGGAGAACATATGAAATGGTCGAGGATTCCTTTTTAGCAAATTTTACACTACAGAGTTCAAAATGATACAATAGAGGTGATTATTTTTTGTTTTGTATGCATTTTACCCATAAAAATAACTAAATTAAAATTTTATAAAATATAAAAAATAAAACTGAAACCGGATCTAACCAACCAGTTTTGGTATGTTCGGTTATTTTACATTAAAAACCAAAAATATATTGCTTTTTGGGTTTTTTTTACTTTCTGGGGTTGATTTTGGTTTGGTTTGGTTTAGTTTTAACTAAATCTGTTCAGTTGAGATTTTTTAGTTTCAGGTTTATAAAACCAAAACCGAACCGAGCCAGATATTTTTTAAAAATATTCCAATCATTTTTTTATGGTTTGGTTTTTTTAATTTTCTTAGTTTAATCAATTTATTGGTTATTTTCTCACCCGTCATCCAAATTGTACATCTAGCTTTAATCTAACAAATTAGAATGAAATGGATGAGAAATTATTTTAAGCTATATGGCAAAAATATAGAATAAATAGGTTGCAAGGAAAGTACAACCGCCTAAGATTGAAACATTGTTAATTTTCTAGGTGTTAAGTCTTACCGGAGTTGCATATTGTTCAAGCTCAGATCATGTATTTGTAATTTGAAGGGTATAATTGAACTAGTTTGGTTTTGAAATTACTCTTCAAATATCACTAATTCTAGATGTCATATATACCATCTAGAAAGTATTAGTATTAGGGTTTGCTAGATGTTATATATTCTATCTGAAAAATCAAGTGTTTGAATGCTTAAGATGATAAGTTTAAAGATGTTGATTGGAGAAGAATGTTTATGAAAACATCGTGTACTAGGAGGAGGCCTTGGCTGAAGAGCTTATAATAAACTTATTAATTGTTAATGTTTAAGTTACTTGTTTGGAATGTTAATTATATTAAGTTTGTTTTTGAAATATTTTATTTTTGTGTTTAATTATGTAAGTGTGGGATTTAACTTATCATGTGTTAATTTACTTGTTTAGACTATCTACATTAAGTTTATATTTGAAATATCTTAGTTTTATGTTTAATCTTGTGCTTGTTATATAAGTTTGATATTTAAGTTTTAGTTAATTTATATGTGCGGTATTTTTTGGGTCCCATATATAAGCAATTCAGATTTATTGAATTCCTTTTTTTTTTTTTATATTGCAATTATTTTTTTATTTTTGTAACAGTGGGTGTTCGGGCCAACTTACACGCACATCGAGTAATCTTATGGGGATCTAAAGTTAATGACCAAATAAGCCTCCAGTGACTTTAAAGTTTGTGGTACTTGAATTGGTGATATTTGGAAAGCAAATTCAAAACCTCACCAATTGAGTTACACCTTTTACTTCTACCTAAAAATGTATAAAAATGGAACAACTTATTGAAGACATGACTATAACTGTTGCATCATTTGTTTTTGTATTTGGAATTGTATTTATATATTTTTTAAAGTATGTTTGACTTGAAAAGATATTAAATTATTTTTTATAGTATTTTTAATGATTTTGATATGTTAATATAAAAAATATATAAAAAAATTATTTTGAAATATTTTTAAGTGAGAAACACTTTTAGAAAACTCTTTGACAATATCAAACACTTAATTGATTAAACTTATGCAGATGATACTTTTAAGTGCTTTCAAACCTAAGATTGAATTTCTAAATTCAATTTTTTAATGAAATTAGAAAGGTTGATATCCTCCCAATATTTGATAACAAAATAAAAATTAAAAAAAAATACGATAATTTCATAGAAAGTAAAATAAAAAAAAATTAAATATCAATTTCCAACAAATCAAATATGAAAAGATAAAATTAAAAAGAATCAAATTAAAAAAATAACTTAAATCCACCAAGTCATAGTCATCTTACTAAATATATGACCTAGTTGTGAGAAAAGAATGATCACATAGAAAAAAATTGAATAAAACAACGAAACTTAAATCAAAGACAACATAATATTGAAAAGCAAAATTTAAAAAAAAAACACAACAAAAAAACTCTAGTAAATCCAGGTTATATTAAGCTTACGAACTAGTATATGAGATCAAGTTAATCTCATTGAAAGAAAATGAAATAAAATCATGAGATATAATTTCCAACTAATTTAATATTAAAAAAATTTTAAAAATAATATTTTAATTTTTTTTAAAAAAAAAATTCAATTTTAAAAACAGATATGAGGTTAATATATTAAATGGCCATCACGACTAGTAAGTTATCATTTTAACAAGAATATTGAGGACACATGTTAATTCTTTCATCACCACATGTCAATTGACATTGACGACGACGGCAACATGTGTTAACTCTGGTTCGTAAGGCTCGACGACGAGGGATTGGTAACCAGCCTCTTTGGTTAAAGTGATTTTTAATATATTATTTTAATTTTTTATACTAGTATAATTTAAAAACACTAAAATATATTAATTTAAAATAAAATAAAAATTATAACAGTAAGCAGGCTACTTTGAAGGATCCTGGCTCTCCAAGTAAGCTATGACTAACTTTTGAAATCCCATTGAATGAGTAGCAAGCAGTACACATATTTATAAATAAAGATTTCCACTAATTTTCCTTTCATTAATTAACTAAAGACAGGGATGATAGCAACAAATAAAATGGCTAAAATTTAGACTCATTGTCGTCAACCTTCTTTTTTTTTTTTTTTTTTAAGATTAATGTCGGTGTTCAAGTCAGCTTGCACATATCTTGACTAATCTTACAAGCTCTGAAGTTAACGATCATGTAAACTTACAGTAGCCCCGAGATTTATAGAACTCGAACCAGTAATCTCTAAGGAATAAATTCATAACCTAACCACAGTTGAGTTACCTTTATGAATAAACCTTCTGTTTTCTTATTCATTGGTTCCTTGCGTTATTCACTGATTACATTATATTTACAATTACAAAAACAAAAATGTTATGAATTTACTGTACAAACACTATGTAACCAGACACAAAACATTGTAGATTCAATTATTGTTTTGATATTATTTTATTCCTTTTAAATCTTTCTGCTCCGATCTCTTAACTTTTGAAATGTGCTCCAATTTTTTTATTAAATAAATAATAAAGAACAAAAAATTAGATTTTTTTATAAAAATAAAGAAAAAATATCATTAAAAAAAGGGGGAATTACACAAGAAAAATATTTTGTTTCAATGACATTTAAATTATTATTCTTCTTATAAAAAAACTATTGCTAAATAATTAAATAAAAAAAATTGAAGAGTACCTTGATATCTTTATTCTCATATTCTTGACTTGGTTTTTAATTAATGTTAATAACTCTTTGTAATATATATTGGTGCATTTAACCTTGATGTATTTTATTAAATATTAATGTATTGGCCCGTGCTTCGTAGCGGGTCAATAATAATTATTTCTTTTTAAAACAAAAAAATATTTTACATTTAAAAAAATATTTTTAGAAAAGACTTAAATTTGACGGCCATGCCAGACCCAAGAGCCTTGGGTCAGGTTGCATGACCCAAGGATATTGTTATTAATACCTTTACTCTTAAAATCAAATCTATGATTTTTTTTTCAATAGTAATAATTTCTTTTTAAAATTTATTAATAATTATATTAAAAATATTCATAATAATGAAAATAATAATATTTATAATATTAATAATAATATTAAACTTACCTAACCCAAGTTCTTATAGTTTTTAATCCCTACAAATCAAATTTATAGTTTTACTTTAATAGTAATAATATTGTTTTTTAAATTTAATAATAATAATATTAACAATAATAATAATTATTATTATTATTTTACCCTTCAAATCAAATCTATGTTTTTTTTCAATAGTAATAATATTTTTTTCAAATTAATTAATAATTATATTAATAAATAATAAAAAAAATATTTATAATATTAATAATATTATTAAACATGATTGACCCAAGTTCTTACAGTTTTTAATTTTACCCTTCAAATCAAATCTATAGTTTTTCTTTAATAGTAATAATATTTTTTAAAAAATTTAATAATAATATTAATAATTTTTAATTTTTCCTTTCAAATCAAATCTATGGGTTTCTTTAAATTTAATAATAATAATAACAATAATAAAATTAATATTTTTTAATTTTACCCTTCAAATTAAATCTATAGTTTTTCTTCAATAGTAATAATGTATATTTTTTAAATTTAATAATAATAATAATAATAATAATAATAATAATAAGATTCTCGTTCATTGGGTATAACATCCCTTTCAAGACCTAAGTAAACTAAGTCTGGTTCCCCTGTCCGACCCTATCTCTTGGGGTTCAATCGTGCCACACCCAAGTTTCTTGGTTATGCCATCACATTCCAGACCCAATTAAAATGGGTTAATGCCCCTGTCAGACCCAAGTTACTTGAGTCTGTCGCTTACTTGAGTCTGACTCCCTGCAGACCCAAGTTTTTGGGACCTGGCTCCCATAATAATAATAATAATAATAATTAAAAAAATATTATTATTATAATTATAGTAAAAATAATAATATTTATAATATTAATAATATTATTAAACTTATCTGACTCAAGTTCTTATAGTTTTTAATCCCTTAAAATTAAATTTATGGTTTTTCTTCAATAATAATAATAATAATTATCACACCCAGACTTCACAGCGACCGATTAAAAATAAATCTATAGGAAAAAAACAGATATTTGACATCTTGTTCTTGGAGGAAACGGTCTAATTTAAGGAGTCGTCACCTATTATTATGGTCACTAGGAACCCCAACTGATCAACATAGATTCTATGGTACGAGACTGATTACTCGAAAAAGAAGATCCTATCACGCCTTAAACATCCTACCTAAGGCAGATTGCATTGTTAGTTTTATCTAAAATTGCTAAGAATTTGTTCTCTATTTTTTTTATTCTTCCTATCATATTCCTAACTCTAGCGTCAGTGAACAATACCTACAAATATTTTCAACTCTGGTGTTAGTAAATATTACACGAACTCAAAAAATACGATATTCCTGACTCTGGCATTAATGAATAAGTTCGCAAAATTTTAAATTTTTAATTAAGAAGAAACAATTTTTCTATGCTTTTTTTTCTTTTATTTACCCTTTTTTTATTATTTGCTCTTTTTAGACAAGAATAAAAAATAAATAAACATTACACAACATATTTGCATTTAACAACAATGGTCCATAGATTGAGCACATAACAGAAAAAAATAAAACAAATAAATCAACCAATATCCCAAAATATTTTTAGAATTTTTTATTATAAAAAAAGGGCTCGCTTAACCAGATATCAAAAAAGAAAGGAAATAAAATACATGAATAAAGCATAAGGCCAAACACACCCTTAGCTAGCATAGTTTGGGCTAGCTGGGCTGGAGGCCCAGTTCCAACCAACTTCTTATATATATATATATATATATATATATATATATATATATATATATATATATATATTGGGTTGAACTCAGCCGGTCTAGACCAGTTATTAACCCAAGCCAATGACTCGGCTGGACAAAGCAACACGCGTGCGTTGATTCACATGTGTTGCTACAGTGTTCAGTGGATTAAAATTCACTTGAAGAGTGCAGTGCAGTTTGAATTAAAATGAAGAATGAAATAAAGCGGGAGGAGATGAAGAAACTTACCTGGTTGCTGAAGGCTATGAAGACAATGGTCAATGTCGGTTCTCGTCTCTGTTTTTTCGTTTGCTGGTGTTTTTCTCTTGGTTTACGTCTCCTTTGCTTTTGGTTTTATATTCTAATGCCTCTGGTTCTAAAGATGAAGCGGCTAGGATGATGGTGCTTCTTCGATTTCGTTTGGGTTTTCTCCGTTTAATATTCTAATGTTTTTTTTCCAAACGGTCCTTGACTTTAATTTTAATCAATTTAAATTTTAATTGACTCTTAAATTTAAGCTCCTAATTTTATTAACGAAACTTATTCTAAACTTAATTAAGCTTTTTTTTTCCAAAGAGTCCTTAACTTCAATTTTAATCAATTTAGATTTCATTGACTCTGAAATTTAAGCTTCTAATTTTATTAACTAAACTAATTTTAAGTTTAATTAAGTTTTCAAACTCATCAATTCATCAATTAAACTCCTGATATTATTAATTAAACAAATTTAAAATTTAATTAAGTTCTTAAAATCCTCGAGACTTTCAATTTGTGTTGTCTTGACCTAAATCTCAATTTTCCTTTATTCATTTCATTTTTTCTTGTGGTGAATTTATGTTGTCAAAAATTGAGTTATGACAACAATAATAATAATTTTTAATTTTATCTTTTTAATCAAATTTATGGTTTCTCTTTAATAGTAATAATATTTTTTTCAAATTTAACAACAACAACAACAATCATATGTGATGTCAAACCCATGCGCGAGTCTATAGACCTAGGTGCGAGAGTCTGACAGACCAGGCCCAAGTTACGTGGCTTAGGCAGACCGGACCCAAGTATCTTGGGTCTGGCACCCCTGCCAGACCCAAGTTTCTGGGGTCCGTCACTCCTAATAATAATAATAATAATAATATTTATAATAAAAAAATGTTTATAATATTAATAATAATATTAAACTTATCTAACCCAAGTTTTTATAGTTTTTAATTCCTTCAAATCAAATTTATGGTTTTTCTTTATTCATTTCATTTTTTCTTGTGGTGAATTTATGTTGTCAAAAATTAAGTTATGACAATAATAATAATTTTTAATTTTACCCTTCTAATCATATTTATGATTTCTCTTCAATAGTAATAATATTTTTTTCAAATTTAACAACAACAACAACGACGACAACAACAATCATATGTGATGTCAGACTCATGCGCGGATTGGCAAACCCAAGTGCAATGGTCTAACATACTAGACTCAAGTTACGTAACTCTGGCAGGCTGAACCCAAGTATCTTGGGTCTGACGCCCCTACCAGACCCAAGTTTCTGGGGTTTGGCACTCCTAATAATAATAAAAATAATAATATTTATAATAAAACAATAATGTTTATAATATTAAACTTGTTTGACCCAAGTTTTTATAGTTTTTAATTCATTCAAATCAAATTTATTGCTTTTCTTCAATATTAATAATATTTGTTTTCCAAATTTATTAATAATTATATTAATAGTAATGAAAATAATAATATTAAACATGCATGACCCAAGTTCTTATAGTTTTTTAATTTTACCCTTCAAATTAAGTCAATGGTTTCTCTTCAATAGTAATAATTTTTTTTTCAAATTTAACAACAACAACAACCATGTGTGATGCCAGACCCAGACGCACAGGTCTTGTCTACAGATCTAGGCGCGCAGGTCTGGCTTCAGTGCCTAGGGTCTGGCAGACATGCCTGACCCGAGTGCCAGATATCTATTAGCCATGTCATTTCTCAATACTAGACCCTGAAAAACTCAACCGGACCGTTCTGTCTTCAACCATTCTTTCAATGTCAAATTGTCTACATCAAATAGTGTCTTATTAAATAATTTAAAGAGAAAATTCCAAAATAAAACTAAGAAATTAAGGGGAAAAGGAGCATGTTAGCATAACTTCAATTGCAGCTTACTGTGTGTGTGCACACCTAAAAATCTGATACGATTTTTTAGCTTTTGATCCAATATCTAGAAGAACATCTACCAAGGTTCTCTCACTTTTGATCTAGTTTCTATATGAACATTTGATGAGGTTTTACCATTACAAGTCAAATAAAAGAATTTCACCACTTGGTAATGAAAGTTCCTAAACAACCACAAGCTTTTATTCTTAATATCATAAGACCCTAAATGATTATTCATATGGTTTATCGTGGAACCAATTAAGAACGTGAAGTCTACATCATACAAAAATCTAAAAAATAAAAATATATTTTAAACAAATTATCTACATCAAAAATAAACATCAACATGTCAATTATATATATATATATATATATATATATATATATATATATATATATATATATATATATATAAGCTTCACAACAAAATAAAGGGAAGAAAAAGCTGAAATCAATCGAGTTTAGAGGAATTGGTTACTTTAAAAGAATTTCAATCGATTAGCAGTCATGACCAAGAAGAGTTTAAATGCATACAGAACGAGAGTCCTCAATATTTAAATAATATTTGTGTAAATTCTAAATAACCTTGAGATCCATGCAGCAAAGTCCCAGTATTCAAATGAAAAAAATTTAATTTATTATTTTTATTGTGTGGGCGTGCGTGCGTGTGTATATTTTAAAAAACCCAACATTAACAGCATTTGCATACTCGTGATTAGTATTGGAGAAAAAACACAGATGATGATCTTGGTCAACTCATCAAAATGGGGTGATGAAACCCGAGACAAAATTTCACATAATTTACTGATAAGATAAATGATTGAGCACGTGTTAGGCTGTAACATGTCGCATTCCTGTACAATACACTAATCCATTCTATTGCCATGCATCTTTATGCTATATTACTACAACATTATTTCTAGTCTTAACTACAAAATCCCTTTCAGAGCAGATGGTGAACATATCATAGGTCTTTCACCCTGATTCTTCAAAACGTAGAGCGTGCAAAGAGCTAAACCTGCGACTCTCCAGGCAAAGCTGCAATTTCCGACAACTCCTTGGCTCTTGGCATGATTGTAAGAAACCTGATATAGAGCCATGGCCTCCTCAAAGATTTCCTCATCTCTTCGTTTGCTCAAATTAAATTCCGCAGCTTCATATAAGAACTATATGAGATGATGATAAGTCAGCGAAGATGGATGCAAGAGGCAGCACCGAGACTTATTTCAATAGGGAAGGAATAATATGCTGACCTCCTTGTATTTTTTTATGACTTCATTAGCCTTGTCGTTGCTCTCTTCACCAGCCTTTAGAGCATTGCGCATCTCCTTCCTGTATTGACCGTAGAGTTCCTTCCACTTCACAAGGTACAGCTCGTGAACTTCATCGTCAAAGCAAGGGAGTTTCCAAACATCTAACAGATTGAAAAGGCATCAATAGAACTCATTTTAATGATAATATTTGTAAATGCTAAAAAAGAAAAAATCTTCAAATAATTTTCATGCCCTGAGAAATTCAACCACCACATGAGGTTCATAGCTTCAATCTTTAGAATCATAAAACCCTCACCATTTGATGACAGATCCATGTCTTCGTATGCTTTCACTTTATCATAAATTTTTCCCAATATGGAAGTAGATCGATAAGTTTTCTTTTCGTTTTTTCCCATAAAATGTGGGAACAGCTCTGCCTTCAAGCCTTCTGGAACTTCAATCTGTTTAAAAGTAGGAAAGAGTCTTGTTGATTTCAAAATATTAATAAATTACTTCAAATTGAATATCATCAAAGAAACCACCCCAAACTAGATTCCTCAAGAATAATGCAAATTAGAACATCTTTATCCATACACATAATCACCAAGAACATAAACTTTGTGACTTGTACACATCAAATCCCTTCAAATGGCTGAGTATTTGGTAATCCTCATTTTATTTGCTCATTTGAAGAATAGCCATTCTGCATATATTCAGTGCTTTTTATTCCTCAACCACCGAAAAAAATTTATAGTAATTTTTCTGATTTACATCAACGGAAGAGAAACAATCAAATGTGCTAAAATGTGCAGAGTTAGGATTTTTCCATCTCCTTTGAGTACTGCCAAGTGCCAGCCAGTAAGGAAAACCACATCTAGCGATTAGTTTCATTCCAGCAAGGTAGCCCCCCCTGGTCATGATAACTAAACAGTAGACGAGAAGAGCTTGATATACAGAGGCTAAAAGATCCCTAAAAATTGCAGAAAGCAGATCTCAAACGTTATTCTCAAGTGCAGGGAAGGACTTTGATTTGTCAAGCTATTCCATGAACTTCAAGTGTCCTCAAAGTGTGGAAATATATTCAGAAGGATATAAATATTAGCTACCTAGTACGGAGCTAGAATGAAACACATAAATTTGGCACTGGTTAAAAAAGAAACTAAGTTTAATAATTATAAGAAATTGAGCTGTAATTTTATTTGTTTACAAGTCACTCACTTTCAAATGTAAATTTCCGTACGTATGTTTCCACTGTATTAACTATCACAAGTATACTTAATTTAACCAAATATCAATGTTTGGTCCAATATTTGTAGAGCTCAAGTGTTCAGATGAAAAAACAAAAGTCTTCAAAAACTCATCAACCATCTTTAATGCCATGTGCAGATTCCAGAGAATGAATATGCAATTGGAACTAAATAATATTTTAAAGCACGTGAAATTGGTAAAGCTGATCTTCATATTATATCAAGAAGCAGAAACTTAGAAGTTCAAAATGCTTGCAGATAAGGCATCAGGGAATTCAATCTTCTTTGCCATGTTCACAAAAATATTGGGACAACTGATCATCTTAAAGTAAATATAACCCATAATTCATTTCATCCAGTTCAGAAGAAATAAGAAAACTTTAGTTAGTGTACATTTGACAGCCAGTAAGGTTGGAAAACTAACCCTTCTTCCAGCTTTCTTTGGAGCATCTAGAGCATCATAGTATATATTAATCAACAGATTGATATTTTCTTTCACACAAGCTATCTCTTCTGTGCAATCATTTCCCAATGTTAGAAGCCGATCCATCATTGCCAGCCAGCTATCCGCTGCCACCCCCACAGTGGAACTGAAAGTAGCCAAAAGCTTTGAAGCATTGAACTTAGTGATGAAGCTACATAACTAAAATAGATTACATGCCTTCATATTTCATACAAGTTTAGATCAAAAGGATCCACACCATAGAAATGACAGTTTTACGCTGGCTGTAAACCTACCCCAACCCTACTCTTTTATCCAGGCTTAGGACCGGGTACTCTAACCTAAGCTAGCATAGTAGATTTTCATCTTTCATATAAGTATGAAAACAAATTTTCAAACCCCAGAGCAAGAAATGTTTGAGATTGGACCTCTTCAAAAGGGTAAACAACCCATATAACTCAAGAAATAAGGTACAATTTCAACATTACATCACTAATGTGATTTTCTATCAATAAATAAATTCATATATTGAGATTAGCGGGCACAAGTCTAGCATCCTAATTCAAAAAAAAATTGTTTTTTCCAATCAACACTAAAAACGAGAGACATGTGATGGACAAAAATGAAGCATTGTGGCTGGCTGGTTGCAAAAGATTATCATATTATGCAATCAATTGTTTACCTTGGCTGAAACCTGTTCCTCAAAAATAGTTTGAAAAGCTCAACCTCCAACTCCTCATCAGAGAATTCACTTGGTTTTCTGTTCGGCACATTAGGGGTTGAAGTAGAAGGTGTCCAAGGTTCCGTTTGTTTAAAGTTTTCCAGAAGCTGTAGAGATAACAGAGTGCAAATGATTAGTTTTGGAAACTATACATATTCCACTCAACTAGGAACAGAACTTAAAAATTTATGTACACAAGACTGAACTTTCAAAGACATACAAACAGTTCTCAGTTGATCACTGGTATGAAATAAAATTCAAGCACATGAAATGACATACACATGAAGGAGTCTCAAAGAGATGCACCATAAGGAGTGAAGGAAAATATACGTAAAAAGGTTCCATCATCAGTAAACACGGTAGCATTAACATTAAAAGCAACGGTTTCTAGAGGTTTTATTTGCCAGGTACCAGTAGGTTATCACTATAAAAGCAGTGATGGTTTGTCAACAGACACTAGCTATAATTATTCCTCGGAGACACAAGTAAAAAGTTAAAATGAAGCGGAAACAAAATTTTCATTTAAAAAAGCCGTCTATGTCATAGTTGTTTCAATAGAAAATTGAGAGAATAGTCAAGAAACAATGCTCTAAATCTTTTTTTCCGTTTGCATATCATTTTAACTTTATACTTAAATAATATTCTAAAAACTTCTTCTACTCATTAACTCATTAAAAAAAAGAAATTTTATTATATTTATATAATAAAAAAACAACATTAATCAAATATGAAAGGGCCAAACAACAAAATAATCCTAGCATATCACATCCTTGTTCTTCATTTGTGAGACAATTGAAACTGAGAAAGCATCTTAGATGAGTTTTCCAAATTTGGTAACTTGAAAAGGAGATCCTATTAATAGCCTCAGTTTATGCTACTGAATAGGTCCTGAAGGTTCGACGTCACTTGAAAGAGATGAGAGAATAAACTACCAACTCGTTTTTTGAAAGCACTACCTGAACATGAGATGAATACACAAATGGGGTAATAAGATGTTCCAGAATAAAGGAATAACTAAACTTACACAAATAAATGGAAATAAGAGAATGGCTGAAGAACCTGACTCCTAAAAACATCTCCCAAACACACACAAAGCAATTTTTTTTTGTTTTCCTCCTAAATGGAATAAAATAAATAAGTACAAGGGATATTCTTCCAATACGCTTAGTTTCATCTAGAGACCAAGAAAATAACACTGACCTGAGGATTTCTTGACACAAAAAACATGTCACCATCAAAATCACCACCTGACATCTCATCTGCCAAAGACCGTGGTCCTTTGCATGGGAAAAATATAGCATACTTAGCGTTTCCAACAAAATCTTCCAACTCCCTTACATATGTAGCCTTTAAAATATGTATATCTCCAAAATGTAAACCTGGATTCCGATAGACTAATACCTCCCCTGAAATCTGTCCACAATCTCTGCATGTTTTCCATCAAGAAAGAAAGCATCTCATAATTACATTGATAACTTCAATCCAAAATTGCAATATGGGGGTGTGTGTAGGGGTACACTATGCACATACATAATAGCCAGGCATAGAACAAATCTTGTGACTTTCAAATCCGGCTTGTTAAATGCTAATGTGTATGTATATATTTGTCACATTAATAGTAAAGAAACATGCCAATAACAAACTTACAGTATTATGCAAACTTCATCACTCTCCAAGAGTCCAGTTGGATCAGCTGTCCCCATCAAATAATATGATTCAGGCACAGGTATTTTTCCTCCTTTCAGACTCTTCTTTTCTTCCTTCATCAGTATTGACAAACGATGTTGCAAATACGGTTCTTCTAGCGGAATCCCACAGCCAATCATTGTTGCCACAATGTTATCATCCATATCCCCATAATTAAGCGCAACTGATCAGTGCAAAGAAAAACTTTTGTTACAGTTACTTATTAGGAGTTGGAAACATTGAGAATAAAAAATAAATTAACACACAAATATAGATAAATAAATCAATGAATGACCAGCTCAACGGAGGAACACCAGAATTGTCATTATAAACCACCTCCTGGGAAGATTAAAACAAGTCGTAAAAGAGTAAAATCCATGAAAATAAAATAAAGATAATAAAGCATAAAAATCCTTCCTGAAATGGTCAGGCAAGGATCCACAAAGAAATAGCAAAACAGAAGAAGTTGATGTATAATCAATGGCATTGCTGACCAGCTTAATCTTCAAAGAAGAAACCAGAATCAGAAGGAAAACCTAAAACAAACACTTCTTATCAAGGAAACTACCTCGTAGAGCAGCATTTTTGTTTGAGAGAATGCCATGGGCATCTTCCAGAGCATTATTCAATATTCCCATAAAAAACTCTTCTGGAACACCACCATAGCTAAGAAGTGCAATTAAATTCTTTGAAAGGAACGTTTTCTTTGGTCGAGAGCTGCAAGATGGAAAGTAAGAATGTCACCACATTTTTCTTTCATTGGATAAATCATAGTTAGTGGCAAAAAAGGCAGAGCATTGAGTTCTCTATATCAGTAAGTTTATTTATCAAGATACATCACAAAGCTTGCAAGCCAGTCCAACTTGCTGGCAGCTTCTTTCAAACATAATTGCAAAAAGTCATGTCCAACTACTGAACAGAATATCAAGTTTTGTAAATTACAATAAAAAAAATTTGTATTATTATGGTACTTCTGTTGTTCAGTTAGAAACCAAAACATAACATCAACTGAGAGAACATACAAGCAGGAAATAATAAAGAACAAAAATCATAACTACCTGGTTCCAACTATCTCCAATGAATTTTTTGAAAAAGTACTTGATAGTTTTGGATCCGTCTCAACCTTAATCATAGAAGGCCTTATGTGCAGAGTTTGATGAGTAAGCTATAAAATACATGGAAATAATAATCAGATATAAAAAACACAAACAAGATCAAGAAAGAAATTAGCTAGATAGGAACCAGGTTATCCACAAACTCTGGCCGGGACCATCAATAACCACCAGTTATTGGATTTCAAAACTTTCTTCTTTAAGTAATGTGAATGATTTATTAATATGTCATGTTATAACAGAAAAATCTGGCATAAAAGTCCACCAATTTCAATTCAAAGGTCATATCAACCCAAACTACATTGCTGATGCAGATATTGTTGTATGCAATTTAGATCAGAAATGGAGGCAATAGTGGTGAGAAAGGATAATTTTGCGGCAGAAAATTGAAGTAGTTCAAAGCATTCAAAAGGGGAGTGTGAATATAAATTGCATAATATTCAACTTTGCAATCATCATGTTCACAAGGTCATCAGTTTAGCTTCGTACCCCTCCAGCCTCAAAGAAAATTGTTCCATTCTGACAGTGACGGAACCATATTTGTTAGTTATTCAACCAAACATTTATTGTCCCAAAGTAGATAAATAGATAGTACGTGATTTCATATGATGTACTTTTCTTTTAGAAACTTCTAGTCATTTGGACAGCTTCAGTTCACCTGCATATAGATTGTTTGGTTCAATTCCCTCTCCAACCCTAATAATCTTACATCAAAAGCCATTACTTAACTGAAACAAGAGAAATTACAATCACTCCTATGCATCAAACTAAAGATCCAATAATCTTCAAAGTTTTAGAAACCTCATATGATTCAGAGATAGTACATCAACTGTATCAACATGTGAAAATTCTCTAAAATTTTAAAATATAATAATCATTTTAACATGCATTAAAATAATGCCCATTCATTTTGAATTTAATAGTTTAGATCTCACGAACATGACAAAACATGATGCAAAAGAAACATGATGCAAAAGAACGCGAGAGGACATCAATCCAAAAAATCAACTCATTATTATTTCAATGGAATACAAAATTCCAAAACTATACCTTCTTATTCACAAGGAAAGTTCCCTTGACAGCTCTACCATTATTGAAGAGACGAAACTGGATCAGCAAAGGCTTGAAAAAAGAAATGAAAAGATAATTGATTCCAAGTCCTCAAATAAACAATAGAATTTTAAAACCACAGAAACTAGCAATGACTGAGATGCACATACTGGATCCCCATTGCGACATTCTGGATATTGCTCCATGACTTCATTATGAACATTTAATCTCTAGCAGTGGAGGGGAAAAAAACAAATGAGCCAAAACATGAAAAGTTCTGTTTATCCAAAAACAAAAAAACAAAACATCAACATATGGATGGAAGAAAGCAGCAAAGAGGTAAAACATTGCCTCCATAAATTATATACTCAGAAAAGAATCAGTATCAGTTCTAGGGAAAGGAAAAAAAAACATATGGGATAAATCATAAGTAAACATAATGCTATAAATCTGAGGAATGAGATTGAGCATACACATCATAAAAGGAAGATAGTGAACAAACATGTTAACATCTAAATTATTTAACTAACCCCCCTCTAGGGAGCTCCTACATGGTAGAAGCAATGAGATAGTTTTTATTCTCGATTATTCAGCGATTACTAATAATAATGTGAAAGTTCCACTGGTTACCCTTGTGTTGGAAGAAGTATTCTTTGACAGTGCCATGGATACCAGTGCGTGCATTCAACAAAAGGGTCAGGAAAAGGAAATTTTCAATGACTGGAAACAAGCTTCAATGAAAAATAGTTTGCGGAAAACATAAAGAGAAGATATTCATTTATTTTGACTCACCCATTTTCTTTCTATTTCTTTTCCTAGAGTTAGAATTTTGATTATCAATGGATCATTGTCAAACTTAAAGTGGGTGGTTACCATACACAAAACAAAACATTAAATTATAAAAGCTAAAGTATGATCATCAAACATCTATGTTCATATTAATTTAGAGAAAATGATACTTGTCCTTCTTTAAATAGAATTTACTTAACATATTGCACAATGAAATCAAGCTCTTAACCACAAACCTCAATATTGGAAGCTCGGAGGCAAGTTCCTTTGAATTGATTCTTTGGGCATTTCAAAGCCAAATCATGCGATATAAACCCAGTTCCATCTGTATGTATAAGAGGTTTCCCATCTGTACCGTAAACAACATTACCATCTTTATCCTGCAACAACAGAAACATAAAAAAGAACAGCAAATTGAATAGACAAACAGGCAATAATCTGTGCATGTCCACACATACCTAGCAAATAACAAGCCATGTTTTGAAAAAAAAAGAAAAAAAATCAACATATAAATCGCACCCGGCATGGTTCATCAGCTATTGTCTTGATATCTACACAGGATAAATCAACTTCCAGATTCATGGTCTTTGACAAAATCAGCGAAAACCTGAGTCTCTTCAAAGAATGTTAATCTCAAATTGCTAACAGAGCATGTTTAAATATGGTTCTCAAATATGAGAGGGGAGATCATAGTTTCACCAACCTAGCCATATAGTTGGACAAACTAGACAAATTGTCCACATGCATAAAAACAGATCTAGCTTGACGGATTGTTTTCCCGCTCAAAATATTATCTTGATTATCAATCGATGCAACAGACTCCATGCGGACAAAAAAACACTTGACAGGAGAAGTGGTTGGGTCTTTCTTTTTTTCTTCTTTGCCTCCATCTTTAAACACTGGTCAACAACGGTCAACAACCAATGTCAGTTAAACAAAATGATTATCATAGAAGGATTCAAAAACTAACAAAAGATGTTCAGAAGATCATGTCCGACACAATATCACCTGCCACAGTACCATGACACATACAAGTGACAGTTTTTGCCCAAATATCCACTTTTAGCAACTATGATACAAATGGTTGTAATACTTAATTTCATTACAAAACAAGTGAAACTAACCAATTTTGCAATGGATCTGAGAGCATGGATCAAAAACAATCTTTTTTTCTTAAAGATGAGTTTGTATAAGACTTCATTAGCTATCTATTACAGAGGCCCAATGACAAACAGTTCTTGAAATGCACGGTACAGATGATACTGAGATGATGAGCTAATGCCTTATCATTGAAGGGCAGAAACAAGAAAGGAAAAATATTTGACTTGCACTGGTATCTCGTTACACTGAAAGGACTTAAGAGTATAACAACATAGGAAAGTAAAAGTTCGTTTATAGTGATTTTGACAATTATCTATTTAAATGCATTGTACAAAGTTAATTCTTCCACACAAGGAACAAATATCCTTGGTAGTTATCTTAAACTTACGCTTATAAGTGTATAATGTATGTTATTAATATAGAATGTACTGTCTCAAAAAGGGTCATCCAAAAGTCAATATTCATCAAACAAGAAGCAATCTATAGACTAACCAAAAAAGCGGTAACAACGCAAACCAACATGAATCCCTTCTCCAAGAACCTTGCTGTACTTGGAAAAATAATCATCCAGAGAACTGCTCCCTGAATCTCTATCATCTTTTACCTCCCCAAACTTTACCATCAAGATATTGTCATCTCCCAAGGTCCTTTGCAGGACATTTCTCAGCTTGGAGAGGTAAGGTCCCTGAAATAAATTTAATGAATATGACAATGCTAACCCAAAAATTGTGTCTTCTTTCAGTAAATACACATCAGTAGTTTCTCTCAGTAATCAATAAGCAACAGTAGGATATCACAATAAATAACATAATTGTTTTCGAACCCTTGGAAAGGAGCATTTCATGTTATCAACATCTGGAATAAAAGAATTGATACAGGTCTAACTACGAGCGAATTTCATAGAATTGATAACACAAATTAACCATGATAATACAAGCATAAAGTTGAAAGGAAAAAAAGCATCCAAATTCAAAATTTCCAGCATAGACAAGATTTGATCATGAATCACCAGCAGTTTTTTCTTTTTTTTTCTTTTTTTTCAGGAGAGTAAAACAATTGATGGTTCTCTTTATCATGTATGCATAAGCATGTGATTAAGGAGAAATTCAAACCTTGAACCTATAACTTCCATCCGGATCAACGTGACAGTGATAGATGTGTGTTTTCCCAGAATCCCAATCAAGATACTGCAGTATAGCAACAAATAATAATAATAAAAAAACAGTGGATTATAATCAGTTACAATTCTAGATAAGCAATTTACACGTACACATTCACTACATACCCGCGACTCCAGCACGCAAAACATTCAAATTTCAAAATTAAACAAATTAAAGAGCATAAAACCCAGATAGTTTTATAACATACTTACCTTGACACGATCTTCTTCCTTTATATAATCTCTCCTACATCCAAAAGCTTCCCAAATTTTTGACTCAAATGTTCTCATTGGCAAATCCTTATACCCCCTAATTTGATCAGCGGATACCACCTCTTCCAAATTTTTTCTGCAGATATTTTGAGAATATATTAAGCCTTATCAACCAAGCAGCTAGCAAAACACAAGAAACCACAAAGCAAAGCAAAGCTTACCCTCCAAGGTAACTTAAGATAAGAAAAGCTTTTCTAAACTCAAGCTCCCCCAAAGCCACCAAATGTTGACTGCTTGTAGACTCACTTTCTCTCTGTCTCTGTGAATCCATGGTTGATGAACCTTCAAGCTTCAATGGAATTGGAGATTGAGCACCAGAATTACCTATATTATTGCCCCCACGGAAGGAAAAACAAAAAAAAAAAATCAACCCAGAACCTGAATTGCATATTTGACCTTCACATACAGCAATGTTTTCTAAACAGTGATGATTAGCATTTCGAAATGAAAAAAAAAAAGTAAATTACTTTGAGAATTCATCAGTAAACGGGTGGTTGTAATGGGGCTCCAATTCTGGGGTTGTTGAGGAGATGGGGAGAGGGAGGAGTGTATGTTGGGGGAAGAAGAAGAAGCATTGATATTAGGAGAGAACTGTTTGGCCAAGTGCAGAACGAAACCGTCAAAACTTTTTCTAATCTCTTGACCAGAAATTCTCCAGAGAATATTTAAAGCAACTTCTTCCCCTAACGAAGCCAGTGTCAACCTCGTATTGGTTTCTAGCGGCCTTCGATTCTGCTCCCTACAGATTTTGGCTATCAGTTCCTCCACTGCACAAGGCAATGGTATTTTATCATTATTTATCTCTGTCATTGGATTGTTCTCTACTGATCTACTGAAGAAGGGCAGTGGCAGTGCAAAATGCTATTTTGAAATTTTGAGCGAGAGTTGCTGGATTTTCTACTGGGTAAGTGAGCTAAGGTTGTAAAAAAGGTTGTTTCTACACGAAATACACAATATAAATTCGGATTATAAAATCGTAAAATCATAAGAATTATATATTAACAATTTTAGTCAGGTAATAAATAATAATATAATTTAATTAAAATAAAAATAAAATAGACAATAAAAAAATCCAAACATCTTAAAATATATAATTCAAATAATTATTCACACATAATTTAAATAACTTAAAAATATAATATAATTTTTCTTATGCTTCAATTATGACCATCTGACTGCTCTGGTTAATTAGACACAAGCCCATTACACTAATCACAAACTCTACTTCGGTAACCAGAACTAGCATCATCATCCGATTATGCAAACATGGAAGTCACGATTTTCAATTTTGAAGAAGGCTCAAACTATGACATAGACAAGGAAGCGAATGCAGGGTTTATCAGCAAGCATATCTAACAACATCTTCTCAAATAACCATCTTGCAGGATGTAGTGATGGTGACTTAGAACAAGCATATATAGGAGTATCAAGGTCACTCCTTTTATCTTCTAAGTTTCTAGCATCATGAATGATACTCACAAAATACTTTGGAAAGCGTAAGTGCATATTCATAACAGAAGTAATAAAAATCATGGGCAGAGTTTGCATACCCTTAACTTCATTACTCATGAATTAATCATAGAACACGATTGCAATTTAACATTAATTACTCCAAGAGTCAAGCATGTCATTTTATTCTATATATTTACCAGCTAAAACAGAGGAATATGCCAATTTAAATAAATATACCAATTCAATCTCTTCACGCTGCAAATAGCTTTTTCACCCAATGATGTGCTCAACAGTTGGGTTCCTGCATTTGAAATCAAGAAATTTCAACGATGAATGACGAAGGAAAAAGATCAGTGAATCCAAAATAACAAATCTAGCATTAGAAATCATAAAAGTAGTTATACAAGCATAACAAAATGTTCCTCTGCTTCATCTAATTTTACACAGAATACTAAACAGTTGAATTTGCAACACATTATGCATTTCGAATATCGAGCCCTTAATTATCAGATAGCACAAGTTTTGCAAGATGCCTTTCAATCCTTTATTCTTTGTTAAAACAATTTCATACAAATCTGTACTTTAAAGTTTAAACTTTAAACCCACTTTACGGGATGCCTTTCTTGAGTCCATTACCATTAGTTTGTACTACAAAGTTAGTAACTTGGCAACAGTTTAGGTGCCATTCTGTCTTAAAAAGAATTGAAAAAGATTCATGGATCAATTAATATTCTTGGAATGAAACGAGTTAGGCTAACAGAGAAGGAGAATGAGACAATTTTATAACAAGAAGTGTAAGAACACTAACCTGATAAAGAGAGCACAAAAGAAGAAGACAATCAGAGGCAGACCCGCAGACGAAGTAAAGAAAAAAACAAGGTGTTTTGAGAGAGATAGAGAGAGTGGAACTAGCTGCTGGTGCTCGGGGACTTGGGGCAAACTACTTAATCTGAGAGAGGGCAAAGGGGACTTGGGGCTGGGGGAGTCAGTTCATTACTTAATTTTTTTACTTCTTTCGTACTCGTCAATTCTGCATGAGTTTAACTGAATTTAAGTGAATATCAGCTACATGCATGCATACTTAATATGATTGCGTTCATTAACATGATCCACATTATTAGTTCTAGAATAATAAAAAAGAGTTAACCATCTACATTTAGTGGTAAGAATTTAGGATAAAAATATTTGTTTTTTCTGTGATTTCAGATTCGAGCCCTATGATTATTCATATGATATGATGGCTACTGGATGTTTACATGGTCGTTAACTTCAGGACCTGTAAAATTAATCGAGGTGCACGTAAGCTGACCCGGACACCCACATTAAACTAAAAAAACTAAAAATAAAAAAAAAGGTTGACCAAATTCAAACTAACCAATTATTAATGGTCATCAAAATATAAAAAAACTGGAAAAGCTATTTCATAATTTTAAGAAGACCAATAGAATGAGTTGTTTATAAAATAAAAGAGAATGCAACTGTCTATAACTAGTTATATATAAAAAAGAAAGTTAAAATCCTTCAGGAATAAAAAAATATTCTTTGAATTTTAGCTAATTACAGCAATAATTAATGACTTTTTTATTGTTTATTTCACTTTTATTAAAATAATTACCTTAGAAAAAAAAGCAAAAAGCAAAAATGAAATAAAATTATTGAAAAGCGTATAAAAAGATAATTAAAATCCAATAGAAAAAATTAAAACAAGAAGGGCATTAAAATCCTGAAAACATTAAAACCCAGGCTAATTATAAAAAATAAAATACAAGTTAAAATAATTAACTATATCAGAATAAAATAAAAATAAAAATAAAGGTATTAAAATTCTTTATAAAAAGAAATCTTATAAAAGACAACATTAAATAATTAACTATATACAGAAAAAAAAAATTACAGGTACCGGAATTCTTTAAAAGAATAAAGCAAAAATGGTATAAAATTCTATTTAATAAGCATATAAGTTGGTGTCTCTTTGGATTGCCTTTTGGTCCGAAACCCAAAAACCATAACTATTTTAATATGCCTTAACGTTTCAATTTAGCACGTTACATTTCATATCAATGTTGTCAAAATCACAAATGATTTTACGAATATATATATATATAATTTGACTTTCAACAAAAAATTATGATTAATATGAATGCAGAGTGCAATATTTATGGTCTCTGTTTTTAGATTATGATATAAAATTATGATTAATATGAATGCAGAGTGCAATTTAAATAAAATAATCTTATTTTTATCTACGTTTCTGTTATATGTGTTATTGTTCTTTTATTCTTGTTACATTTAAGTATGCTCTGTGTTTAATCAAGGATCCTGACATTGTTGGTCTTGCATTGATCATTCACATCAGAAATCTGTTTATATTGTTCTTTTCTTTGTTCTTGTTCTTTTATATAATCAGTATATAGGCTGGAAACTTGTGACCCGATCTTTTAAGATCATTCTCAGGTATAACAACGCCACGTACTGTTTACTGTTTACTATTTATCTGTTTACTGTTATATATATATATATATAACATGTAAAATTAGGTTAAAAATTCAAAATTAATAATCCAAATCAATTAAATTTAGTAAGCATTTAGAAACATGGTTGTACCATGTTTTTAAAAGTTTTAAACTTTTTTAAAAAAATTAATTTTTTATGTGTTTTGAATCATTTTAATGCGCTGATTTTAAAAATAATTTTTAAAAAATAAATAAATAAATTATTTTAATATATTTCAATATAAAAAACACATTAAAAAATAACTATAACCACACTAATAATACTGTTTGTTGTTAAAAATTTAAAAAACAGTTATTAATTAATATCCTCTCGAACAGCCGTGGTATTCTGTAATGGATATAAGACAACGCATTTAAGACGCAACTGGGATAGTTGAAATCGAAGCAGGTCAAACCACATACGATCCAGCTAGTCAGTGGAGATGAGCACAATATTGATGAGCAGCTCGTTGAAATCGAACCAGGTTGTTGGCTGGCTCGCTCTCCGAGAAAAAAACATCTTTCGCTGGACGTACACATGTTTGTCAGAGCGTAGAAGAACCAGAGATTCGTCAACAATGGCCGTACGATCTATCAGTACACTCCACATGAAATTATCAGTGTTGCTTCTGCCATTATCTGTGCTGAAAACAACCTAGGTTTAAGGCCTAGAAAGCATATAAATGCACGGTAGCTGCTAGTACACGACGTCAGTTTACGTCAGGGTTAAGAGGGTGACAGAGACCAGCTGAGCTCCGGGACCAGGAAGGAAAAAAACCACGTGAAAATAGCAATTATTTGCTGTCTGGTCATGAATGATATCTCTCTCTCTCTCTCATATGCATGCTTTCGTGTTGAGATCAAACAAAAATTTTGCATGCAATATCTGTCGGATTTTGCACAGGTTCAGATTGAGAGAAGGAGTAACTGTCGCCCTTCGTAGTACTAGCGACATTTATACACGTTGTGATTTTGAATCCTGATAATTGTAAACCAGCTAGACAGTTAATACTGTTATATAATTGTCCAATTATTTTATATAAAACAATAATTTTATGTTTTTTTAGGTATGTTTTATGAATAAAAATATATATTTTTATTCAATTTATAGATTATAAAATCTATTATTAATCTTAAGAATTCATTATTCATACTAAAAAAGGTGTTCTTGAACAGTTAGACATGGCTATGTTATAATTAGATAAGAATCTTTTCCAAATAAATTATATAAATGTTCTAAAAAATGCATTTGTGGTGATGGATATAGATCTAGAAGAAGATTTGGTCGCGCTAAATCATAATAATAATTAAAAAATTCATAGTTTTTAATTGATTATTAGATCTTGTTTAAATTTTTATGGGAGTTTTTAAAAGTTATTTTTTAAAAAATAATTTAAAATTGCTAATCCAACACGAATAAATGTTCAATTTATTTCACTTTTTGGCATACTTTTGTGCTAGTGAAATGTCTATTTTTCTATAAAGTTAATATAGTTTATTGGTTAATTTATAGTTTTATTTCTAGGAGCCTTGATGGTAGTTAGATTTTCCTTTTTATTATTTTGTAGTTACTTTACAAATGTCTCTTTGAATTAAAGAGATTTATTTTTTTTTTATAATCCGGGATGTTCGAATTAATTTACACGTACTATAATTAATTTTTAAATCTATTAAACACCCTATAAACTTAGTAAATAAATAAAATATTGTGAGAATAACAAACATGCACACAAAGATTCACACTTAAAATACAGAAATAAAAAATTCTCTGCCAAGAACACTAGGATTCGAACCTGCATGCTAAAATTAAATAGATTTGTTGTATCTATATATGTGGTGTCCCACTAAACTTGGTAGAAATGTCAGTAGCAGTTCGATGCTACTTTATTCTTTTAAGCTATTTTTTTGGTTGTATGTTAGAAGACAACTAGACATAGCATGGTACAGTGGTGAAAGGAAATTGTTCCTTTTTTCTGTATTAAGGTTTAGGTTTTATTATGCATGCTTGTTATCCCGTGTTGCTTTATATATTTATTGAATTTGTAGAATATTTAATGAATTTAAAAATTAATTATAGTACACATAAACTGACTTAAAATCTCGATTTAAAAAAATAAAATAAAATAAAATTTAGTAGCATACTCACTCGCCAAAATCCTCTTATCACATTGTAAGTAGGAATGGCGTGAATGACATAATGACAATGGACAATACCATTTATTTGAAAATAAATTAATATTTTTATTATTTTCTTATACTAATACTTTAAACTTGTATATAACACATCTAATTTAAATGGTAGAAACATAAGAACTTCATCACATTCAGATCAAAGGGTTGTTGTAATTATGAGATGATTGGTCAAATATTTAACAATTCTACGAGAACTGGACTCCATCGTCATTCATCTACTCAGTTTCCCCTTGACTCTAGTGAAGAACGTCAAAAATGAAGAAGAATTCCTGAGTCTAGGGCTTCATATCACCGAGGGGGGGAAGGTTTGCGCTAGGAGTTCAAAAGGCAAACATCTAAAATATGAATTTTTTCCTAGCTACAAACACGTTAAGAAGGAAAATAAACTCGAAAAGTTTGACTCTTGTTTGGAAATGGTGGCATCTTCTGCAAGTGCTCGAGCTGAAAGAGATTTAGCTAGAGCAAAGAAATGCCCAATCAAGCTACAAGCCCTTTGTCCTATCCATATTAAATTGATGAGTGGTATTAATGCATTGAATAATCTTTGATGATGTGTCTGATGCTTCTTACATCAAAGCTCTTGATAAGTTTAAAGATGCGGATTAGAGAAGAATATTTATGAAAATGTCGTTTATTAGGAGGAGGTCTTGGCTTAAGAGCTTAGAATAAACTTATTAATTGTTAATGTTTAAGTTACTTGTTAATTTGGAATGTTAATTATATTAAGTTTTTTTTTGAAATATTTTATTTTTGTGTTTAATTATGTGTTCGGTATGTAAGTGTGGGATTTAACTTGTCATGTGCTTGTTATATAAGTTTGATATTTAAGTTTTAGTTAATTTATAAATGTGCAGTATTTTTAGGTCCCATATATAAGCAATTCAGATTTATTTAATTCTTTTGTTTTTTTTCTACATTGCAATTTTTTTTAATAATTGTGGGTATCCGGATCAGCTTACGTACATTTTAAATAATTCCCCAGGACCGTGAAGTTAACGACCAGGTAAGCCTTTATGGCTCTGAGATTTGTGGCACTCAAACTGGCAATCTCTAGGAAGCAAACCTAGAATCTGATCAATTAAGTTATACCCCTGCTTCTACCTAAAGATGTATAAAAATAGAACAACTTATTGAAGACGTGACTAGGATTGTTGCATCATTTGTTTTTGTATTTGTAATTGTATTTATATATTTTTAAAAGTATGTTTGACTTGAAAAGGTATTAAATTATTTTTTATAGTATTTTTAATAATTTTGATGTGTTGATATAAAAAATATTTTAAAGTATTTTAAAGTGAAAAACACTTTGACAATACCAAACACTTAATCAATTAAACTTATGCAGATGATGCGTTTAAGTGCTTTCAAACCTAAGATTGAATTTCTAAATTCAAATTTTCAACAAAATTAGAAAGGTTAGTATCCTTTCCATATTTGATAATGAAGTAAAAATTAAATAAGAACACGATAATCCCATAGAAAATACAATGAAACAAAAATCTAAATATTAATTCCCAACAAATCAAATGTGGAAGAGCGAGATTGAAAAAAAAAATAAAAAAAAATGACTTGAGTCCACCTGAGCTATCTTGCTACATATATAATCTAGTTGTGAGATAAGGATAACTATGTAGAAAGAAAATTGAATAAAACAATGAAACTCAAATATCAGACAACCTAATATTGAAGGGCGAAAATTAAAAAAAATTCAATTTAAAAAAAAACAACAAAAAAACCTCGGTAAACTTGGGTTACCCTGCTAAGCTCGTGAACTAAGATTTGAGATCAAGTTAACCATATTGAAAGGAAATGAAATAAAATCATGAGACTCAATCCCCAAATAACTCAATGTTAAATGATGAAATTTTAAAAAAAAATTAAAAAGAACAAAAGAAACTGAAGTCAACTCGGGCTAATTGTCGAAACTCGTAACCCAAGTCACGAGGTCGAGACTAGCTCCATAGAAGGCAAACCCAAAAATATCATGAAGCCAAATTTCTTATAAACAAAATGTCGAGAGATGAAATTAAAATAAAATCAATAAAAAATAATAAACAAATAAAATAATAAGGATCAAATTCGATATAGAAATAAAGATAAATAGATGCTAGGGGATGAAATAAAAAAATAAATTAAACAAAAGGATAAAAAAAAATAGTAATTGAAAGAATGAACACCAAATTTAAAATAAAAATTAAAAGAAATCAAATGCCAAGGGACATGATTAAAAACAAATACTCAAAGAAAGAATTTAAAACAAAATAAATAGCAATACAAAAAAATAAGGACCAAAATTGATATAAAAAAACAAAAGCTAAGGGACAAAATTGAAAAAAAAATTCAATTAATAAAATGATAAAAAATAACAATTGAAAGAATGATGATCAAATTTGATATAAAAATTAAAAATAATTAAATTTTAAGGGATAAAAAAAACTCAAAGAAATGATTCAAAATAAAATAAATAATAATAAAAAGAGTAAAGACTATATTTAATACAAAAACAAATAACAAAATATCTTTTAAACTTTTTAGGGCAACACCATTCCAAAGAAAATAAAAAAAAAATACGAGAAGAAAAAACCTATTGGAGCCCAATATCACGCCACCATCTACACTCACCTCACCACTTGGAGAATGTAGCGTGTTGCTTTCAAAGTTTTTTTTTTATTATTATTGTTATTATTACAAGGATATATAAATTATTTTACTGTGCAATTGTATGTAAAAATACAAAAAACCTTCTATAAGAAGTTAAGAACCTTATAATTTATTACTTACAAAGGCATTAACTTCATTTAAGTATGCAAAAATATAGCAAAATGTTCATCTTATCTTTGGTCAGTTTTAAAATGCAATTTCACCCTAAATGGCATTAATTACAAGGACAATTTCACTCTTAATCATTAACCTATTAGTTTTTTTTTTATAAAAAAAGCCAAGATAGTAAAAACACCATTTCCATCAACAGTGCAATGTGCAGGGAACGGTTGTTTTTACCACCGCTTTCTTCTTCTTCTACCTGTCCGAAAAGGAGTGGGATAGCATCATTATAATACCCATAGCTAGGAAAGATGAACGAGTTGAGATGGCCGAGTTGGTCTAAGGCGCCAGATTAAGGTTCTGGTCCGAAAGGGCGTGGGTTCAAATCCCACTCTCAACAAGTTCAATATTTTTAATATAATACTTGTAAATCTTAGGCCCTTATGTTCAGTTTCCTAATTTATGCTAACCAACACCTAACGGCTTCTTTTTTTAATTTCTGAAACTTTAATAATATAATAAAATGGTCACTGTAATGGCTTCTCTGTCATCAAATACTACTGCATCAACATACACTGCCTTTCATTAATCTCGCCATCGCCACAAGCTGCTGCAAATAAGAGCTTCTGCTGCACCTGGTGCTGGCCTCAAGTCCCTTGAATCTGCACTTGTTAAGGTCCTCATATATAGATTTTCTATTTTTTTTCTTGAGAAATATTCAACAATGGACTGTATTGAATTATACGTTTTACAGCAAGATTATGTCACTAATTTTAATAATCATGACCAATTATTGGTATATGCAAATTAAGAATGAAAACTGGTTGAGAAACTTAATATATAGCGTGACTTCCTTTAAACAACTTATGCCATTGAACATCCGATCTTTCCTCGGCTAGTTTTATATATTGACTTGAATTTGATCTATTTTATTTTATTTTAGTTCTGTTGCAAGTCTCAACTTTTTCCCCACGTAAAAATGAGTTTTAGACCACCACTCATATAATAAAATACCTTTCAGCAATACAAGCAGGTTCTCTTTTCACGGTGGTGGGAACAACAGGGTTTTTGGCAGTCCTTGCTGGCCAGCTTGATGGGGTAAATTCCGAGTATTTCCTGGTGTCATTTTGTGTGTGTTAGGGCGTGCACGCTAGTGTCTGTAGGCTTATGAACGATCTTCTGGGCGTGAAACATATACAAGAAGATTTTGAGTAATTCTGGCTTCTGATGATATCTATAGCTCAGTATTTTCTATAGGATTGTGGCTTCTTGGTGCCGTACTTGGCTGGGAGCTTTTCTCTAAGGGCCCTGGCTGTGGGGAGTATTTCTTCGAGGTAAGATCTTGCTAGACATACAGATTCAACAGAGAACTAATTGATGCATATGTCATAATTAATTTCACCATACATGGATAAAGCTGAAACATGTCATCTCAGTTTGGCGGTTGGAGCCATGGCTGGACTTGCTGCCAGAGGGTCTGCAACATGACGAAGTGGTTGGCCAATCTGCTGGCCTTAACACTTTTCAGATTTGCAACCACCCGAACCAGAAGTGAATGTTTTGTAGAGATGGATTTATGTAGACTGGGATCCAAATAGAAGCAAACCTCAGCATAGCAGCAAAGACCAGCAGCGGAATCTTACTAGATGGACGGTAAGTAACTACTATGAATACATCTATGCATATACACGTGGTATACACTGATGCTGGGAGAGAGTAATTCAGGTTTTATTTGCCGGATCTCTCATTAAAAATAAATGAATGAAGCGCTGGTTCTGTGATGCAGAATACTTTTTTAAAATACTTTTCAATTAAAAATACATTAAAATAATATTTTTATTTTTTTATTTTTTATATCAACATATTAAAACCATCCAAAAACATATTAAGCAAGCTAATGCAAAAACACACACCAATGCCAGCAATGTCTAAGAACGCAAAAACACACACCTTTAACATGGACTGCTGATCTATGATCCAAGTGTAGCTTTCTATGTCATTCGGGATTAGAATAACTCGTTCAGCTAACTGAATCTCTCGTCTACGGCTTATGTGTAGCCTCTAAGAGAGATCTTAGCTTTCTTCATCTACAAGCGCCCATATGTTGAGAGTATATCCTTGAGTCGTGTTGCTTCATCCTCCAAGTGATCAAAGCTCATGGAACTAGGTATCCTCCACCTCCAGTTTCCAAACTGTACACAGCAATCGAAAAGTTACTATCAGAAAGAGCCATTTCATTTATTTCTAGCTATGTCATAGCTAGAAAGTAGTGAAATTCTTAAAGAAGTACTTTCAAAATACTGATTAAAAAGAAGGCTATAAGTTTGTCATCTCAAGTCAAAACTTTTTTGTTTAAAGAAAATGGATATTTGGGAAAACAAATATCCAGGCATATATAACTAGAGCCCCATAGCAGCTAGCCAGTTGTGCAACAATGCATGGTGATCCTATACCTGAGTAGCCGGAATATTCATTCTGGCAGAATTCCCCATTCCAAGAATATCTTGCATAGGTATGACTGCAGTTTGGGCCACTGATGAAAGGGCAGCTTGAATGAGTTCCCATGGGATATCATTTTCTTCATGAATCGAAAGATACTTTTGGACCTGAAATAGCAGGGAAACATAAGTCATTAAATGCATGGGCATGGGAATTCACATGTTAAAAAGGGGATCAAGACTACCAAAAATGCTTACATTTGATTTCTCTTCTTGTTTCAAAACATCCCACCAACCTCGAATCTGTTATAAATACACAAACAAAAACCGTTATCAGGCCACACCTTCTAACTTACTAAAGAAATTGTTAAGATTAAGTAATTAGAATAAACCATATTCTCAGGTTTTTTAGGACTAAAACTAGGATCCCATTTGCAAACCATAAACTATGTCCAGCAGGATATCATAACTAGTATTCTAGAAAAGCAGAACCTGCTGCTCCATTCACATGGTCATAAGATGGGGAATGGGGCAGCAGATAAAAATGGCGAAGGGTATAGATGATTTTCTACCGTGTCATTATCATGAGTTCCAGTGTACACAACTTGATTGGGCTCGTGATTATGAGGCAAATGAGGGTTAGCTGCATCACTTCCAAAACCTGGAACCAGGAAAAAGAATAGTGGAAGAACAGCACTACCCGTGTAAACTTCAAGGAAATCACTTTGAAACAGCAATTTATTTGGACATATACACTAAAATCAGAAACAGCTCATTACCAAACTGAAGGACAGCCATTCCAGGAGCACCAATGGATTTCCTAAGTTGCACTACATCTTCAGTGATGATTCCCTGTAAAACAACAGTGTAGGAGTTGCAGACAAGTGGATACGTGAACATTATAACTCCTTGCATTTTGAATGCCCAAAATATTAAAAAGTTGATGACAGTAGCAAAGACCAATCCATCTAAACCTACAATCTTGCTTCAGCAAGAAATGCAGTGTCCTAATGGTATAGAACTGTGAATTAAAAGAACACACCTTAAAAAACAACAATATCATAAAAACCCTTGATAAATGGGGGACATTTTAGCCAGAACAAAATGAATATCCTATGTATGACTTCATTGTTGAACCATGTACAGTGATTGACCATACATGTGCATTCGTTTTTGACTCCTGCAATTATCTTCTATATTACATGCATGTATGAATAGTATAGGATTTTTAGTAACCACCCAAACATCAACGACAATGAAAAGCAAAAAAACAAAGATTGGATTAAATCATTGAATCTATGATCAACAGGATATACATCTTGTGCATCCATCACGATGATGAGATGATCAGTACAGAATCAGTGACATTTCTCTGAAAGTCAGTTGTTTATTGATACCACCTTATTGAAAATCAAATAAGGGATCATGTAAATGTCCAGTAAAATGCAAAGATTAAACTTCTTTCCAATATTTCTGTTAGAAAGTAAAGTGATTCCACTCGATGTTAAAGAGAAACAAAAGTAGGATGATTCCACCGTAGCTATCACCTCCTATAACATGATGAAAAGGGAAATGAAAAGTTTCTTAAAATCCTACATACCAGATCTTCTGCTATTATATTGATCTTCCCAACAGCTCTAGAGATTGCATCAAATAGGGATTTTCCAGGTCCTGCCTACTGTCATCAAAATGAAATCTCGGGTTAATAGCAGGAAGCTTCTCGAAATATCACAATTCATTTGAAAATACCGAAAGCTGACCTTCCATTTTCCGACCATTGCAACTTTTGCTTCTGCAAATGAATGCAATTTAATAGCATGAAAAATGCATCACATCAATTTGTCTAACTGGAGATTGTCTTACCTGAAGGAACAGCCCAAAAGCCTGCAAAACCTCTAAAATGATCTATTCTGAATTCTTCAAACAGATCTTGAGCCCGCCTCATGCGACGTATCCACCATGAATATCCATCTTTCTCCATGGCTTTCCAGTCATATAAAGGACTGCAGGTCAGGCATAAAAATAATCATTAATGTGGCCATTATGGAATAAACAGTTTATGTTTTAGGAATATCATGAAAGCAAGAGAAGAAAGATGCCAAGAAGCATAGAATGTCCTAAATATCTTATTTGCCTAACACTTGAACAGCAAACCACTTCCAGGTAACACTCAACTCCATCAGCTGGAGCACCAATTCAAATTAGTTTCAGATACAAAAGCATAGTTTGTAAGCCAGTAGACATTTTGAAGCTGTAGCTATCATTACAAGTACTCATAGCAAATCCCATGTTGCTGAAGGGAACAATTTCTGGAAACTATCAAATTGCATCCACAGAAACATCATCATTGTCTTGGTTGTATGAGAGAAGAGAGAGTGTAAAGAGTGAAAAATGAGCACAAAAGAGTTCTATTTCGGGCAGCAGGCAGCTATTTTGTAATGATGGGAGATGTGATTGGACTAGAAGAGAGCAATAGCTGATCTTCCATATGAGTCCAAAGATTCTTTCTTTCTTTTTGTTCTTTTTTGGTTTACAAGAGGCTTGAACTCGAGAACTTTTTGGATTGGGGTACATGCACCACCAACTAAACCATGCAGTTGGTGTGAGTCAAAAGGTTCTTTAAACTAAATAAAAACAAGGCTTTTCTGAGTTTATAAAAAGTAATGAAACCAAACATTATTTCTTCAAAATATCAGATGTGCTCATCTTGGTGATATCAGTACATACCTGTCCCACAACTGTCCAGTTTCACTGAAGGCATCAGGGGGGACACCACTAACTAGAAGAGGAAAACCATTCCTGTTCTGGGAGACAAATACAGAAGTTAGTAACTGGAATGATAAGGGTTACCAACCTGAACAGGATGGTTCAGCATAGTCCTAAATCTGTGGAGAAACTTATTACCAGTAAAAAATGTTTCTTATTTGCCCAAACATCAGCGCTGTGATACCCTACATATATAGGCATGTCACCCATTATACTAATTCCCTTCTCCCGTGCATAGCTGCGAACTTTCTTCCATTGCCTTTGGAACAAGAACTGTTGTGCAATGAATATGTCTATCTGTACAAGTAGAAGCTTCCAGCATCAACTGTGAACAATGTGCCAAATGGATTATAAAAGGTTGGGGGAAAAACTATTTGTATCTTACAAAATCCTTTTTACTCTGGTATACTTCCTCCAAGGCTGCAAGATGGCGATTTTTTAAAGGTTCAGGCCACTCATACCAATTAAGTGTATTTAAGGAATCGTCAATAGCGGCAAAATAAGCTGCATCTTCAAGCCAACCTAGAAAACAGAGAGAGATAAAAATATTTACTTAAAGACGGGAAGGAAAAAAAATAGCAATGTTGTTCTAAAAATGAACTGTCCAGGAAAGAGTCGCTGCAAAATGTAAATGGCAAAACAAGAGAGATAGTCAATGAAATAAAATTTGCAGTCAGTGCACAGGCCCAAACACAACCTACAGAACAGAAATAGAACTTAGAGCGTTATTCAAAGAAGGAAAGGGAAAGGCATAGCAATATTGTTCTAAGAAAACATTCAGGAAAGAATAGCTGCAACATGTAAATGGAAAAAAAAGAGATATGGCCACAGAAATTAAATTTTCTGTCAGTGCACAGGCATGAACACACCCTTGTATGTATCACTAACCTTCACATGACTGTAAGATAAAATTGAACATAAAGGTTTTTCAAGAAAGAAATGATGCAAAATGGCTTTGAGCAAAGAAACCCCCCCAACATTATATCCTGCTGTCCCACCAAAAGTCTATGATTCCAGTATAGCATGCTAAATTTTGTCATTGCAAAATAGCCAGAGCGTATAATTTCTTCCTCTCTCACATTGATACTTGAGGTAGTTCTTTTTTATTTCCCTCTAAATGTTAGTCTTCCTAAGTTGAATCCTAGCTTGAAGAAATTAGAAAATGTAAAAATTGAAAGCAGTAACTAGCAACAAAAACACGGGCACATAGGATTTTGTATCCTGGGTTATTAACCATTTTCTTAGTCGACAATCAGTGAGCTAAGGGAGTAACATTTTCGGACTTAAAAAACAAATTTCATAAGTATCTAATCGAGTAGTAACTAAGTTATTTTCCAAACATTAGTGAAGGTAGCTTTGTTGAGTTGTATTGGTAAGCTATTTGCAATAACAAGAATATAAGATTAAGATCCAGCATCACACTAATAACTGAAATTCTGATAGCAGCACAAAGTGACATGTTCTGAATAGAAAATATTTCTCCATTTCATTTAAGTCATTGTGCAATTTATTACCTAATTCTTGCTCCTTTTCCATCAAATTTAAAATAGAACTTCCTATAAGAAAAAAATAACAAATATATATACATATATGGAAGCGCTTCTATTTAATCAGCAATGAGATTCCATGAGCAGTGAGCACAAATGAATGGTGCTCTGGGACAATGTGATTCTTACTTGAAATGTCCGGGTTTCTCTGAAAATCTTCAAGCTGACTTTTAAGTTCACCGTCGCTTAAAATAAGCCTCTCTGCAGCCTAAGAAAGAACTGATGTAAGATAATCTTGGGCCTAAAAACAAAAAATAAAGGCTAAAATTAATAGCACCTACTGCTGTATTTAGAACAGAACTATTATGATGAAACTTCTTAAAAAATTACTTGTCCCTTTTTGTTCAGATTTTTCTCCTCTCTAACTTTAGAGATACCTAATTAGAAAAATGAAGACACCACAATGTTTTAATCCTAGTAGAGATCTTTGGAATGGGGAATCGCAACCTTTGCGCTTCTTGCTATACTTGCATGTCAATTCAATTTCCAGTTATTACAACCTATTTCAATCAGCAATACATTCTATATCTAAAACATAAGCATTAAATAATACCTTCAATTTCAACTCAGACCACAGTATCATTATCATTTAATTATGTTTTCAACCTCACTCAACCAAGTTTTTTTGCTGCCCCTGATACTTTGGCCAATATCTAACACATCTTGAGGAGTAATGGAGACAGCTAGAAAGTCATTGCTTTTGATATATGCATTTTTTATTTATTTAACTGAATACATCCAGAAGACAATGTGAAACAAAAAACTATCAACAGCAATGTACCAGATAATTTACCTTAGTTATCAACGGATCCTTTAAGTCAGCAACAACAGAGAAGTCCACATGATCAGCATCTCTACACGAATTATGAGAGAGCAATAAATCAGGGAAATATATATATATAATCATAATTAGCTCAGTTTATGACAGAATAGTAAGAAGAAAGATTTATCACGTTGGTCTAGGAAGCTCATCTTCTGTCAATAATCCATCTTTCACAAGCTCTTCAAGTGAAATCAAAAGCGTGTTACCACAATTTGCATCCTGAAAAACCAATTTTGCAATAGAGATTCATTCACTTAATTAAGCATAATAATCCATTTAGTTTTTCCATTCCACTATATAAAAATCATAAGTAAAATGTCGTATAAAAATTCGTTAAGCTCAATGCATCCAATCAAGTTTAAAAATGATCACGGACTGGTCAATTTCTATTGAATTGAACAGATGACTAATTAAAAATAAATAACAGAGAAAAACTATAACCTGGCCGGAGTAAGGTGATCCTTCTTCATTCGCCTTCCTTCCCGGCGGAACAAGAGGTAAAACCTGTATATTTATTCACACTTTTTTTTAAGCAAGCAAATAATAATAATAATAATAAAATATTATTTTTATTTAACTCGATGAAGGAAGGACCTGCCAAACAGAGCAACCAGCATCATGAAGCCAATCGATAAACCGAAAAGCCTCGTCACCAAGGTCTCCAATACCGTAGGGTCCTCTAAACGAGGTCGGGTGAAGCAAAATGCCAGCTCTCCTGCGATCACCAGGATCACGTTTAGGAAACCACTCGCCGTAATCTACAGGCAAGTCCTCGCCAACTGCGACTGAAAAGTGAGAAGGAGTGGCGGATAGGGCGACGGATTTGGAAGTGAGATTGAAAGATAGAGGGTTGGATTGGGAGGTCAAGAGAGGGAAAGGAATTGAAGAAGAGTGAGTGAGTTTTGGAGAGAAAAGAAGTGCGAGTGAGTTGAGGACTGCCATTGTTGAAGATATTGGTTTGTACTATAGTTGAGAGAGGATGATATAACGGTGTGTAGAGTTACTGTGAATGAGAGACAGCAGAAGGCAACTTGTCTATCACTGTTTGTTTCCCGTGATTCATTCATAAAAAAAAAAATTGTGGTTTTTTAATAAAAAAAAGATAAATCTCTTTTTTAATTATATCACACTGTGAAAACTTTTTTCTTTTCCTATATTTTTTAATGTATCTATAAACAAATGTTTTTTTAATAACAAAGTAGGTTTAAAATTGTTTTTTAGATTATTTTGTTTGAGAAAATATTAAATTAATATTTATTTAAATATTTATTTATGATTTTAATATATTAATTTTTAAAATATATTTCAAAAATATTTTTAAAAAGAATGACACTCTATGCTACCAAATATGTACTTATTTCCCTTTGATTAGAGAAAAAGACAAACAGAAACCGAAAACTTCACCGCCAATTCTTTTGTCGGCAGAGTCCAAATGAAACGACAAATAGAGTTATACATATACATAAATCTTTGAAGAAAGAACGGCTTCAAAAAAATTTCTCTGTAGATCCTTTGATTTTTGCTACTTTCACACACACACACACACACACAGAGTTCTTATATAGAGCTAAAATCTGATATAATTGTTTATTTTTTAGGAGTAGACCTACAATTCCCATTAGAAAAAAATGTAATATATTGTTTATAATTGTATCTTTAAATTAAAATAATTTTGTTTAACATATTTAATTAGTTTATTAGCTTTAAATTTCAGGTGATGTGGAAGTAGGAACTATGAATATAATCCAACACATATTTTTTTGTTTTATCATAGTGGGCTGGATTGATAACATTATTATCATTTATGTCCATTAGTAGTTCATAATTAAAATTATCAATTTAATTATATATATATATATATATATATATATATATATATATATATATATATATATATATAGTTGATTGCATTATTAATGGAGGTATAAGTTATATGGAATTCTTATTTAGAAGAAGACTTGTTAGTTGCTTCTCCTATATGCACGCTAAACAAGAACTTATAAATAACAATAATCTCACTCATCTTTTTTTTATTATTATTTATTAGCGTGGGGTGTTCGAGCTAGCTTGCGCGCACCACGACTATTCCCCACGGCTCACTGAACACCCTGCAAGCCCAGTGAACAGGTAAGACACTGCGGGAGTGACAGGATACGTAGAGAGAGTCAAACTGGAGACGGCAGAAGGAGACAAGCCCCCACATACCGCTGAAGCACGACCCTCAAGCGTCTCACTCATCTTTTTTTAGATTGTCGAGTTGTGTTGCTCGAATTATATGATGTGATAGTTTGATTAATAGGCAAGATGATTATAATTAGAAGACACATCATCTCTAATATATAATGTAGTGAGATATAAAGAGATGAGATCTGTAACGGATATGCAACCTTTTATTTCAAAGGATCAATATATGAAGTGGTATTGGGGAATAATCACAGTTATTAAACCCCGCTGATCTAGTGGTTGGACCGGTGTGAGTTAGTTATAAGATCGGTCAATGTAACAACCCGACAAAACCCGATGACCTGGGCGACCCGAGTGAACCCAGACGAGACCTTTTTTTTTTTTCAAATGAGGTTTTTCTCTTATACTCCTCTTTTTTCATATTTTTTTAGTTGGTTATTAACACTTTTTTAAGTTCACTGTATAAATATTAAAAAATATTTTATTTTTGCAATATGGGATTTGAAGCTTTTAGTATATATATTATATGTTTCCAAGAAAAAAGTTATTTTTTCAATGTGGGATTTGAAACCTTTTTATATATATATACTTTATATTCATAAGAAAAAAATTATGTTTTTTCAATGTGAGATTTAAAGCCTTTTTATATATATACTCTATATTCACAAGAAAAAAATTATGTTTTTTCAATGTGAGATTTGAAACCCTTTAGTATATATATTCTATGTTCCTAAGAAAAAAAATTATTTTTTCAATGTGAGATTTAAAGTCCTTTCGTATATATATTCTATGTTCACAAGAAAAAAGTTATATTTTTTCAATGTGAAATAAAAAAACTCTTTGGTTTAAATGCTTCAACTTAAAAGGATAACAAAATATCTTTTCAATGTGAAATTTGAAACCCTTTAATATACATACTCTATGTTCACAAGAAAGAAGTTATTTTTTCAATGTGAAATTTGAAGTCTTTTTGTATATATACTCTATATTCACAAGAAAAAAGTTATGTTTTTTCAATGTGGTATTTGAAACCCTTTAATAAATACACTTTATGTTTCCAAGAAAAAAAATTATTTTTTCAATATGGGATTTGAAGCTCTTTCATATATATACTTTATATTCACAAGAAAAAAATTATGTTTTTTCAATGTGGGATAAAAAACTTTTTGGTTTAAATACTTCAACTTAAAAGGATAACATAATATCTTTTCAATGTGAGATTTGAAACCCTTTAATATATATACTCTAGGTTCATAAGAAATAAATTATTTTTTCAATATGAGATTTAAAGCCCTTTAGTATATATACTCTATGTTCACAAGAAAAAAAGTTATGTTTTTTTCAATGTAGGATAAATTTTTTTATTTATTTAAATACTTCAACTTAAAAGAATAATATAATATCTTTCCAATGTGAGATAAAAAACTTTTTAAAATATTCTTTTAAACCTCATTATTTACAACATGTATAGCTATATTCACATTGTTTTTTTCTTAATTTTTTCATATAAAATATTAAAACTTTAAATTTTTTTTAATTTTTTTGGGTTGACCCATGAAACCCGGGACCTGGCCCTTTGGCAGGATCAACCCCCGGGTCGGGTTTGATAACTATGGGTATAACACGTTGTCTCATCACACCAAACATATCACAAGTTCCTCCATGCAAGAACATAGAGTACGAACCACATGCACAATGGATTCAAAATGTTGTAAGTATTTGATATCTTGTAGTTGATATGTGACATTAAATGTGTTTTATTTATGAATTTGTATTTATTGAATATTAGTTTGACAATTTATCATAGGATAGTCAAAAGGCTATTATTAATCTTTGTGATTTTAAAAATAGCGAATTTGCTCATTATATATATTATTAATATGAGATATCCGAGCTAGCTTATATGTATACTAATTTATCTCACGGTCCTAAACTTAATAAATATGGAACTCTCTGGTGGCTCTAAAAAATTTGCTGGATGGAGTCGTGGCGCTATACTTAAGATGCTTGGAAAGATATCACATCTAGATGATGTCGTCATTATTATGTATAAATTCATTAGGTAAATGAACGCGGCGCATTGTGAATTTAGGGGTTGGAATAAAAACAGTAATGAGATTCACGTCTTTTAGTTAGAGATGCAAATCCCATTCGTGTTTTTAAGTCAAAGACATAAAACTCAGTCCTGTCTCCGACAAAACTGTATTATTTCCCTAAAATTTTCTTCCCTGCACTCTTTTGCCAAAACATGTGGTCAACTATGGTAGAAAGAAACAAAAAAAAAAAAAAAAAAAAGAGTTTAACCACGCTGACAAGATCCACTTCCACATGTATGGAGCCACTTTATCCGCCGCAGCAACAAAACGTGTGGCATTGTTGTTTTCTCAAGGAAAGGTTCTTGTCCTTCATCTGGATATCCAATGCCAATGGTGAGGGCAAGTCCTCGAGCAAGAGAAGACTCCAAACTCTTTACCTCCATTTTCAGTGAAAATCCTGTAGGCATGTTTTCCCCTTATTTTTTTTTTATTTTTTTTATTCACGTAGGGTATTCGAGTTAGCTTGCATACACTTCGACTAATCTTCACGTGCTCTAAAATTAACGACCAGGTAAGTCTCCAGTGACTATTAATATTAGCAACCATAAGACTTAAATCTGAGGTTATAGGGAGAGCAAACCTATTGGTTTCAAGTTTTTATCATTAAACTATTTACTAGATAGTTTTATTTTTTGGTTTTGCAATGACATGATGTTACTGCATTGATGCAAAATATGTTTGTAAGTTTATATTAGCAAATCTAAGGAGTTTTTTTCCTTTTCTTTTTCTCAAATTAAGATATTTTTAAATCTTTATTCATAAATTTTTTATTTAATTAAACAATATATGAAAGTACACTCATCTTCTTCAAATTGAAAAATTTTATAATAACTAGTAGTATTATCTTATTAATTATTTCCTCAGCCAACTTTAAAAAAAAACTAACAAACACAAAAGGAAAAGAAAAAATAATTTGTATTTTATTTTATTTTATTTTATTTTCTAAATGTCTTGATAACTTGAAAAAAGAGAAGTAAATGGGACTCCAAAAATGTACACGAGTTTGGCACCACGTGCACTGCTATAAGTTAAATCGAAGCTTCGGATGTGACTTTTCCATTACACTGTAAAAGTGTAGTGTGCCTCAGTCGTGATCAAGTGCTACTTCTTTGTAGATTTGTATAGAATAGTCTGTTTATTTTTAAGTTTTAATTTTTTTAATTTTAATTTTTTTTAGTTTCAATTGTTTTGATGGTAAAAATAATTTTTTAAAATATTTTTAAATAAAAATCAATTTAAAAAATAATTATTAGATGCAGTAGTAATTGGAGTTGTTTGTATAATTAAATAATACTTTTAGATAAACTTTTATCATGGCTGCTACTTAAATACATTCTGTAATACTTGTAATTAATTCAATATGCGCGATTTGTTTTTTTATTAATGTGGGTGTTCGGGTTAGTTTGCGCGTACCTCGACTAATTTCACAGGCCCTGAAGTTAAAAACCATGTAAACTTTCAGTGACCATTATATTAATAATTACAGGGTTCGAACCTGAAATCATAGGAAAAACAAATCTTTTAATTCCAAATTTTTACTACTGGATCACCTACTAGATGGTTCAATATTCGCGACCTTGCTACTAGTAGAAGAAACCAAAACTAACGCAGTATTTTCTACCTCTTCTCATTTATTTATTTATTCTTTTTGTCTCATTCCTTATTTATCAAGGTTTAAATTAAAATTATATTATTCTAAAAAAAAACTTTACAATTATTTGCCACTAGCAGCGACGTGTTCTACACACTTATCTCACGAGGAGCTTAGCAGATGCAGGGAACAATATCAAAATACAAGAAAACGTGAGATCAGTTCTCTGCCCATGGCAAGGAACCTCGAGATCAGTTTCCTTCCCGTCGCTCCACGCCACACAAATCAATAATCACTTGAAAGATATTATTATTTCTTTGAATGGTTTGTCAAGAAATGCCATATTTTTCTGGGAATTTGACTTTCCCGGCGGATATCATCATATCTACCATTTGTGACGGGAACCCGTTTATACCATCATCCAAGAACATGGCAAGCAAACCCATAAGAATAACATAGTTTTTCTGACAATTGCTGCGACAATGGACAAGAAGGGCTCAGTTTATGGTCGTCGATGCAGTGCTCAGACGCTTGCGCCATGTTGATTTTAGCTGTGTTTGGGATTGCGTAGGAAAATATTTTTAAAATTTTTATTTTATTTTAAATTAATATATTTTATAATATTTTAAAATTATTTTAATGTTTTAATGTCAAAAATAATTTTTAAAAAATAAAAAATATATATTATTTTAATATATTTTAAAATAAAAAACACTTTAACAAGTCATCAATACCACACTTTTAAACATTTTTTTGATAAAAGACTTGACCCATATATTTACATAGAGTTATGCACTGAAAGTTACTATAGGTTTCACACTAATCGTGGATAACCCCGCAACTAACAGTTTAAAAAACAAAAAATAAACAGTATCTTAGTAGAGAATGATGTGCCGATTTTACATTAGAAAATTTTGAATTATTAAAAAAAATAAAATTAAAATAGCAAGGATCAAATTTAAAATTTAGTAAAAAGATAGCTTTTTTCCATGTTTACAGTTGCAAGAATTACACTTTAATCCTTCAATTTTTTTTTTAAAGTTTGATCCCTTATGTTTTTGGGATATCTATTTTTAGGTCCCAATGTCATCAAAAAATTTCAAGGAGAGAAACCTTTCGAATGGTCGGATTTCGGTTACCATTAACCTATGCGCACCTAGTCCTTCAATTTTTTCTCATTGTATTTTCTTTTTTCTTATTTTTTTTTAAATTTAAATGATTTTTAAATAATTATCCAATTATGCCATTATTTTTAAATAATATTAATGTCTTTTATTGTAATATTAACAATTGATTTTTTAATAGGTATATACTAGATAGGTAGCTCGCGCCATGCAGCAAGCTGACCAAAATTCTTTTTCAACATAAAAAAATATGCAAAGGCAACATAAACGTTTTTAAAAAGCAAAAAAACAAATCTAAGACTCTGTTTATTGACTTGGTTGATTTTAATAAGCTCGACTAATTTAATAATATAATTAGAAAAGAAGATATTGACAACAAATAAAGCGAAAAAAAAAAAATCAACAACGATTCAATGCAAAAGATGAACATTTACCAACATTTTGTAAATTTATCTTTACAATATTTGTAAAAGGTCTCTATGATTTTATTTGTTAATAAAGTAAAAATTAAATGAGAATGAAATAATCGCATAGAAAAAAAAGAAAAAAAAATTGAACCTCAATTCATGATAAATAAAATATCAAAGAAAAAAATTAAAAAGAAAAAAATTTTAAAAAGAAAAAAATTAACCTGAATCTATATGAGCTAGCACACCAAGTTCATAACCTAGTTGTGATACCGAGATAAACCTGTGAAAAGAAAATTGAATAAAATTACAACTTTCAATTCTTAAACCAATCTAATATTGAAGGGTAAATTTTTTTTTAAAAAAAATACCAGAGTCAACCACGACAAACCCATTGAATCCATGACCTAGGATATGAGATCGAGATAACTCTATAGAAAGAAAAGTTAAGAAAATAATGAATGTCAATCTCCAATCAACCTAATGTTGAATGATAAAATAATTTTTTTTTAAAAAAAAAAACCTAAAAAAACTCGAAGCCAACTCAATATAATCTCTCAAACCTATGACATGGGGATATTGAAGTCAATCCTGAAAAATTATTGAAGTCAAGTTCTAAACCAACCAAAATAATAAGGGATAAAATTGAAATAACAAATTCAACAATTAAAAAAGATCCAAAACCAAAAAATAGAATAAAAAATGATGAGGATCAAATTTGACATAAAAACAAAACAAAATAAAATGTTGATAGATGAAATTAAAAAACAATTTCAATCAATATAAGGATAAGAAAATAACAAATCAAAATCAAAAGAATAAAGACCAAACTTGATATAAAATTAAATGCTAATAGATAGAATTGAAAACAAAAATAAATTCAATAAAATATTCAAAACTAAATACATTATAATAAAAAGAATTAGAACTAAATTTAATTCAATCAACCAATTACTAGACTTCTTTAAATTTATGCAAGCCTAATGTCTTCAATCAACCAATATATGTTTTCGTAAACTTTATGAAGAATAATTAATGAGAAATTTGAATGATGAATTTATATGGCAAATACAACCAAATCTGTTGGAAAACAAAGTAAAACATTGATAAAAATTGATAAGGGCAAGTTAAATATAATAGTGAATTTTTATTCTAATATTTTTAAGAGTAATACAAATCAATTTGATTTGCAAGGGATACGTTGGCAGTGGTGCCACTAAACCCAAGCTGGAGGAGGAAATTTTAAACATAATAGGTAGGTGTTCCGCACTTATAATTTTGTTACATTAAGTTAATATTATTAATGTAGAAATTAAATCATTTTCTTATATTACCATGAAAATAAGCAAATAAGTGAATTATGGAAGAAAAGAGAGTAAACGATTGAATTTGATTAGCTACTCTTTTTTAGGCTAATAATGTCAAAGAACCCTTGACATCGTCAATTAAAAAAAGATATAAGTAATATATTAAAGTGAAACTTGATTAGATATTCTGGATTTTGGTTAGCTAATAATATCACTGAGTTACATTGATATCGACATTTTTATTTAGAACTTGATTAGTTATTCTTGAAGCGAGGCTAATAATATCAAGAGTTTTCTTAATATCGATATTTTCATTTAGAACTTAATTAATTATTCCTCAAAAAGAGGTTAATGATAACTATATTGACATATCTAAACAATGGGCTTAAATACTTGGAAAAAGATTGATTAGTTATTAGGAATAAATAATGATATCAATAGTTCATGGTAATACCTAGAAGAATTACTAGTTCTGATTAGTAAATAGACACCGACAATTTGCAGCCGATCGTAAAGATACGGTCTACCCTATTGCGAGCGCTAGAGAACCAAGAAAAAATTGCAGCCCAAGTAATAGCACCCAGACATACTCCTACTGCTTCAGCAATTCCTTGTAAATCCACTTTCTAAACACAGAATTCCCAGTAACCAAGTCTGTTGTCACTGTTGCTGCAACACAATCTGCAGAAAACATTTCATGAACAAAGCAATTCTTAACGACGAGGCTTACAAATTTGCATCTATGGCTCTTGACACCTAATGAATCTTTTTTTTTTCTTTTTCTATCAGCATGGATAAAAGAAAAACAATAATTAAAGAATGTATGAACAGGGGAAACAGACTCATGCAAGATCCTCCAAGAGGATTTGATGGCAACCAACAGGTGGTTGCGGGAAGAGTGTAATGATACCTAAAGAATCTAAAAGAAAACAAAAGGAATATCAATTGTTTTCAGATTACTTGCTTATGCCATTGTGTCCTTATGGCACTAAGATGACAAGGATCAAGCGGAGAGACAGATTGAATTTCTGTCCTACAAGTTTCTCCGTGTCTCTGGTGGACCAGGGAGAGAGGGAGAGAGGGAGTGAGAGAGAGAGAGACTCTTCAAACTCGAAACGGCAATGTCTTCGACAATTAAGAAGAAAAGGTACTAATTAGTTATCCATTAGGGCTATAGTTAAACTAGTCGGGTTCTAGATTTATTTTTTAAAGAGTAGAGATCACCGATTTGAGTTCTATAAACTAAAAAATTACTGGAAGTTTACATAATCGTTAATTTTAGGGCTCGTGAGATTAGTCAAGATGCGCGCAAACTAACTCAGACACCCACATTAATAAAAAAAAAATAATACTTAGTAACATAGTTTTTAAACCGATAATCGACCTAGTACAATGATTGGGTTATGAGTCAGCTAGGTAGACCCGAGTTAATTAAAAAAATCCAACAAAAATATTTAACTAGTTTTAATGCAACACTTATATAGATCAAATTTAAATTTTAAACCAACAACATAAACTTAATTTAATATCCAAAATATAAATCAAATATAAATTCTAAAATATTTAAAACAAAACATCAAAAAATATAAATTCTAAACCAATAACACATGTACTTTTGTTAAATGAACACATTAAGTTATTCGGTGTCCATATAAATAGAATTTAAATCAAATGTCGATAGAATTAATTCAATCTTGTCAATGCCTAATAAAATATTATCATGCTCATTTGTTACTTCATCATAATCATCTTCAACCTCACTAATATTTTATGAAACTTATATTTAAAATATAATTAATAAATAAATATTACATATTAAATAATATTTTATTTTAAATAATATAATTTTTACTAAAAGATCAATCATTAATTACTATCATAAAAAAGTATCTTGTATGATTATTGTTGATAGAGTATACTAAAACTCTTTATTTTTTTAATTGTCAAAATTGACAGATAATTTTTTACTATTTAATTTTTAATATCACAAATTATTTTAAAATTAATTGAATCATGATTTTATCATTTTCAATAATTCTTACATATTCAAAGCGACCGTAAATACAATACAAGTATTAGTGATGCTAAATAACATTCGTATCTTATATTGTTGATTATTACTCCTATTAAATTTATCGTAATCATTCATTAAAAAAAATAAAAAAGAAATGATGGTAATTGCTGCGTTTAACAAAGGAAGAGCAGTAGAGATGATCTGCCATTGCAAGTCGACCAGAAATGATCTCCAACTCCTGACTTTTCTTAGAACTTTCAATATACTCCGATAAAGTTTTGAAAAAACGGAGACACCATCTCATCATGATCTCCGCCGTCCCTTTTTGTGCTCGTCTTCACCACCCCAAATCCATCCTGACCGTACGTACGACCTCAGTGTGCACAACCTTGGTTGCAACCCTATCTTACCATTCTCAGCTTCCCTAGCCTTTATTTCTGGAACCGGAACCACCGCACCAGCTTCTCTACTGAAAACATCTGGTTCTAGCATGAAATCTTCACCCAACTTTAAATGAATTCTTGCTTTCATTAGGAATGGTTTGGTGCTATCTGCAGTTTCCATTTTTGTTTTGAAGTAGAATTAGTATCACAATTTCTTAAAATCATTCTGTTTGGTTTTTAAAAATACAGAATAAAAACTACAAATTGCCCGTTAAAACATTGTTGCGTTACAACAAAGAATATCTTCGCCGCTACCACAACGAAAAACACAACCGAAATTCATGCCTTTAACTCACCGCACGGTGACTCTGATAGTGTTTTATACAATGGCATGTCATGGGGTTTAAGCTTTTGTAAAGTAGCCAGCAATCATAATTGCACTCATAATCTTGCGGAGTCAGTTTGCACATTCTTTAAAAAGGCTACAAGAAAGAGGAACATGTATTCTGGATTTTGATTATTCGAAAAGAACAGGAAGTTTCAGTTTCTTATGTAATTAATTAATGAAACATATTCTCAAGCCATTATTATCATCAGAAAGCATTAGCTTTATCTTATTATGAGGTTGCTGTCAACTTTAGCTTTTTGGAAAAGCAAATCCAGGGAAGAAAACTAGAAAGAAACTCAAAATCAAAACAAAATCCAACCATAATACTTTATTTACTTGAATGAATTTAGGAAATAAAGTATCCAAAATCAAAGTTGTCGATGAAACCCAATGAAACAAATAGAAGTGGACATGGATGGTTGATTACAACACAGGTAACCCCATAGAAATGACTTTTTAGAGAGAGAGGAAAGAAAAAACAGAGCAGAAATCAAGATTGAGTACAAGACTTGTGTGTTTTAGTATATCAGAATCTTCAAGCATTCTTAGGGGGTGGACCTTTGGGCACATCTGGGAGTTTTGGACCCCTGGCTGTGACTTTAATGCCCTCTTCTTGTACAGTTCCTCCCTGCAGATGAACAATAACAGACGTATACTTCAGCACCCGCTGACAGTATTCTACTCCTAATCACTGATCAGATGATCTAAAGTGAAAACGAATATGAAGGAAGAACAAACCTCCACGGATTCTGACTTGGCCTCTTCCCCATTTTCATTTCCTGTAAACAGAAAATAAGTGGGGCTGACTGAATCAATGACATTCTCCATGACACTACAGTAGCATCTTTTTTTATTCATTAATATTAGATGATGGGTTTACCTTGAGAGTTTCTGCTACCTCTGATAGCTTCAAATAGATTGAGGAATCCTTTCTTCAGATCTTGTTCAAGTTTCTCCATTCCACGCACTCTCTTGGTTTCAGCAGTCAGTAAAGATGTCTAGCATGACCAGTGCGAGCTTTTTATACATGGCTCCTGCCTGGACAGTACTTGCTTGTTAGAAAATTGATGGATGGGCTTGGCAGAGAGGGTAGCGGAAACCGGGGTTTAAAAATGAAAGGGAGGCAAAATTGAATTACTCAGTTGTCCTCCAGCTCAAAAATGCATTTATTTATTTATTTCGCGATAGCAAATTAAAGAATACTGCATACCCACAAAGAATATTAATTCTTCCATCAAGAGAATGTGAGAAGATCCTATGATATTTAGTCTGGCTAGTATGTGATTTTATTTCCTCTTGCTATTATTACTTTGTTGGAATTTTAGGGAAGGCCGGAGAAAAAATAAATTTTGCGTAATTTCATATGGTGGTGGACGGATTAAGTTTGTGTTAAGCTAATGCCTTAACAAGAAATGTAAAGAAAGAAACACAGAAAGGAAGAGATAGAGAATAGAAGAAGAAATTGTATTGTTGTATTATTACCTGACTTACAAGAAATGCATGTTTACACATTTATATGCACTCTTCAACTAACTTGACTAAATCTCTAACTTCCAAATAATTCCAACTAACTAACTAATTGAGCTTAACAACATGAATCACGCGTTTTACATGTTCTTCAATCTTCAAGTCCTTCAACAGCTGCAGTTATTATTGTTCTTCACGCCAGCTACTACTACTACTTTCTTTGATTCCATAACGTGTACCTCCAATTATAACATGTGTAGAATGTGCAGAATGTAAAGATACTCTTCCCTTTAAGATATTGTTGACCTTAAGAATCTGCAGAATTCTAGAAATACCTCAAGAATCGGTGTAAAATTCTGGAAATTGCAATTGAATTTTCTCTAACTCCTTCCATGTGGGCATCTTTAGGAAAGGAATTTGACCATTAAGTCAATCCCACTACCATAATCTTATTATCTTTTTCATAAGCTTTATGTCTAATATTGCAACATGACAAATTATGATCCTACCTGTTTCATCCATCTCTAGCAGTGCAGATGAAACTACAGCTGCATCTCCAACTTTTTTCTTCAATAATAAAACATGAAAAACAGGATGCACTGAACTTTTTTATGGTAATGTGAGCTTGTAAGCCACAACTCTAATCCTTTTAACGACTTGATAGGGACCATAATACTTACAATTCAACTTGAAATTCTTCTCGAGGGAGACACTGCCTTACCTATATGGCTGCAGTTTTAAAAAGATCGAATCACCTTCTATAAATTCATTTTCTTACATTTTCTTATTTACTAATTGCTCCATCTTATTGCTTACTCTTTCCAATTACCCTTTCAACAACTGATCCATAAAGAGCTTGAGTAACCCCAATATGGACCATTTCCTTTGTTAGTGGTTCTTAACCATAAAGAGCTTAAAATTGAGTCATTTTAATAGCTGGATGGAAGCTAGTATTGTACAACCATTGTGATAGAGATAACCATAGACACCATTTCTTTTGGTTCTGTATGATTATGCACCTTAGGTATGTTTCAAGACACTAATTCACCCTTTTAGACTGTCTGTCAGTTTGTAAATGGTAAAAACTACTCATCAACAGTTTCATCCTTATTTTTTTAAAATAGTTTCCTCTAGAAAAGACTTTTAAAGATCTTATATCTGTAAGTTATTATAGTAACAGGCAACCCATGAAACTTGTAGAAGTGGTTCAGAAATAGGTGAGCAATATCTTGTACTAAGAAAGGATGAGGCAAAGCAATAAAATGCCTATACTTTATAAACCTATCCACAATTACCATAATGGTATCCTTCCATTATGATCTTTGTAAACCCTTCATGAAATCCATAATAATGTCCCACCAAATTCCTTTAGGAGTTGGTAAGAGTTGCAATAACCTTGGATAAGCCACCCTTTCAGCCTTAACTTGTTTACAAATATCATATTGTTAAACTAATTTCTTTACTAGTTTATTCATTGATGACCAATAAAAATGTGCCTTAAGTCTTCTTTAAGAATTCTAGATTCCAGCATGACCTTCAATGTAAGAGTCATGTGCAGACTTAATGATCTGCTCTCTCAAGAATCATGTAGCTACTACTACAACCCTTCCTTTATACCTAACAACTTCATCCTCATAAGTATAGTTTAGATATTGATTAGTATAAATCAACTTACCAGTAATAACGTTCTGTAATATGGCATCAGTTTTATAGGAATCATATATTTTTTTCATACCAAGCTGATACCACTTTGGTTATTGCAGCTAAACCACCAATTTCTTTACCTTTACTATTCTATTTTTCTGCTATAAAATTATCCCTTCTAGAGAGTGCATCTGCAGTTAAGTTTTCCCTACTTTTCCTATATAAAATATGGCAATTCAAACCTAACAACTTTGTTAGCCCTTTCTTTTAAATTGTTGTGTGAATCTTTTGGTCTAATAAGTATTTAAGACTTTTATGGTTAGTTTGAATTACGAGTTGGTCATGTTCTAAATAGTTTCTCCATATGTTTATAGCCATCAAAATGGCAAGATATTCATTTTTATAGATGGACAGCCCTAGTTGTTTGATTTCCAAAGCTTTGCTAATAAATGTCAAGGGCTTTCCTTCTTAGCTAAGCATTGCTCCTAAACTAATAGCACACTCATCTATCTCTAACATAAATTTCTTATTAAAATTTGATAAGGCTAGAATTAGAGCCTCACAAAGAGCATTCTTTAAAAGGTTAAAAGCTTATTGTGCTTCTCTATGTCATCTAAAATTATTCTTTTTCAGCAGGCCTGTTAATGACTTACTAATAACACCAAATCTCCTAATGAACTTTTTTTAATAGCCAACTAACCCCAAAAATCCCCTTAGTTCCTTCAATGATTTAGGAATTGGCCAATTCCTCATTGCCTCAGTCATTTTAGGGTCATTTGCCACTCCTTATATTGGAATTATATGTTCTAAATATTCCATATATTGCTCACCAAAAGTGCACTTGGAATTCTTTGCAAATAATTAGTTAGTTTTAAGAGTTTCTAAAACTTGTTTCAAAATATTTATATGTGCTTCCAAAGAGAAACTATAAATGAGAATATCATCAAAGAACACTAGAATAAATTTCCTCAAGAAAGGTTCTAAGATGCCATTCATTAATGTCTACAAAGTAACAAATGCATTTGTAATTCCAAATGACATTACCTTAATAATGTCTTTAATGAGTTCAAAATTTTGTTTTTTCCATATCTCCTTCATGCATGAGAACTTGATGTTGTTGCAGCTCATCCAACAATTCATCTATCAATAGAATTGAGAACTTATTCTTTATTGTTATTTCATTAAGTTGTCTATAATCCACAGAGAAATGCCATGTATTATCTTTTTTTCTTTACCAACAGTACATGTGAAGCAAAAGGACTCGCACTTTATTAAATCATGTCATTGCTCAACATCTCTTTGATCGGCCTTTTAATTTCTTCTTTTTGAATAAAAGAGCTTTTATAGGGTCTTAAATTGACAGGTTGAGCTGCAAGTTTTAATGGAATCCTGTGATCAAACTTCATGGCTGGTAGAAGACTTGTAGGCTCTTTAAACACTATTGGATAATCTCTCAGTAGCCTTTCAATTTCTGCATTGACTAGAGTAGTCTTTGGCTCCTCATTTGCTTCTACTATGAAGATCTGTCCTACAAACCCTATTAAAGCTTCCTTTAAACTTTTATAGACTTTCCCTATTATAATGCATTGCAGGCCAGCTCTATCCATAATTCTTTTCAATTCTATTATCCTTCCTTCTTAAAGGCTATCTTCATTTTGATAAAATCAAATAAAATCGGCGATTAGTTTCTTAACCAATCTACCCCCAACACAACATCACATCAACTTAGTTTTAAAATCCTCAACCCACTATAAATTCATAGTTTTTCATAAACCATTTAAAACCAGGAGTATAGGATTCACACAGTATGACATTATCATTAGCTACGATCACAACTAATATTGAAGACTTAATAATGGAAGTTTGTACCTTTTTTGATACCCTACTCATCAATGAAGTTGTGGGTGCTTCCATTATCAATGAGAATAATCAATTTCTTTTCTTGATAGCTTCCTTTGATTTTGATAATATTATGAGCATAATTGACATCCAAAGCATTCAATGATTAGCCATATTCCTCAATCTTGTTATTCTCTGATATATTTCCATTGGTATTCCTTACTTTAACATTCATAAATTCTTCACATTCATCCTTATTACCTTCAATCATGTGTAATCCTTTAGCAGCACACTAATGCCCAGGTACAAATTTATGTCCACATTTGAAACAATATCCCAATTTATGTCTTTGCTCATACAAAGTTTATAAAACAATTTTATGTTTTTGTTGACCCTTATTGGTTGATATGCTTAGTTAGGAAGTTACTTGTTAGTCTTCCTGTGTGAATAATAACACCAATTTTTGGCACAAACTTATTTTTCCTTGCGTAAGCATTGTTTAATTTCTCTTGTCATTTGGTTTGCCCAAAAGTTGTCATCAATACCATTGGTTTGAGTATCTTTAGCATATGTTTAATATCTTACTTTAAGCCACTTATAAAGCTAGGAATGTAGTAGGATTCAGGAAGTGAAGAATTCAATGCATGCATCAGAGATTTTAATTCCTCAAACTTCTCCACATATTCATTCATACTGCCCTCTTGCACCACCTTATTGAATTCCTCTACTATATCATCTCTATTGTCAAATCTATTACATGTGGCTCCTGAAAATTCATCTCAGTTTATTGTACGTTCAATGCCAAATATGTAACCCTCAAACGAGATCTTTGTCTTCCCTTCTAAGTAAAAAGATGTTACTTCAACCCATTATTGTACAAGTGTTAAGTTGATCTTGAAGAATTTCCTACATTTCCTCAACCATATTATATTGTTGAATTATTACTTAACTTATAAGAAATGCATATTTACATATTTATACTTCTGCAATCTTTAACTAACTTGACTAACTAACTCTCTAACTTCTAACTAACTAACTAATTGAGCTTAACATCATGAATCACGTGTTTTACATGTTTTTCAATCTTCAAGCCCTTCAATAGTTGCAACTGTTATTGTTCTTCACGCTAACTACTTCCATCACATGCACCTCAGAAAAATGATGGAGAGATTTGATATATATTTTGCTTGACAGGAAAGTTAAAAGATGAAGGAAAGATTTAAGATATCCCTCCTTTTTATTTTTTAGCTAAATAACTAGATGGATGAATAGTTATCCATGCTTTCTCTTTATTCTTCTACTTTATTCAATCCACCATTGTCCCTATCTATCTCTTTAACAAGCATGGCTTAAAACTTGCTTTAGGACACCCTTGCCCTTTAAAAAAAAGAAGAAAAAAGCAAGACAGATTTAAGACATAGATGTGAAAAGAAGTACAATGTCCAATTTTATAGTTTCATCATCTTATGAAATTAGTTTAAAATGTGCAGCATAAGTAAAGAATGTGTAATGCAACTTAAGAAATACATTTTTTTCTCCAAATTTTAAATTATAATTTTTTTTTTATTTTAATTACTATAAAATTAAATAAAAATTAGCTTTAAGATTTATCCCAAAATATTAGACAGGTGTAAAACATGTTTGTATACGAGCAAGCAACAAATATGTAAGCTAATATTCAAATGCGCAGTGTAATCCTATTTTGATTTGAATTCAACATTGTCGTTAAAAAAACATTAGAATATTATTTTAATATCTCAATGTCATTTGATTTTTATAGCAAAGTATTATTTCAACATATTATTTGTTTTTCATTTCAAATAGATTTTTTATTGACTAACATTAAAATTTTAACGTCAAAACATTTAAAATTGCTAGTGTATCAACAAAAAAAACAAAAACAAAATAAGTGCATTTTATGTATAACCGTGGTCAGTTTAAATTTGAAAGAATAAAAATAATTTTTGTAATGTTTCTCTAATTATGGAGGAGGTTTATTGTCCAAATTTTTGGGCACTACCTATAATTAACTATACCAAACTAAACCAAATAGGTATTGTGATTATTTTATAATAGTAACCACTTGGCGGCATGTGATATGTCAAGAGTCAAACCAAAAAAACATTAATGAAAAAAATTGCTTAGGTGATTGTAATGTTTTTTAAAAAGTATGAAAAATATGAGAGTCAAGTCATTAATTTTATTGAATTCAATAACATTGGTTAATTTAATAATATGATATAAAAAAAATATGCAACAACAACAACATATAAATTATACAAACTAAATTAGCCTAAATCAACTTGAGTTAACCCGCAAAACATATGACTAACCCTGTAGAAGAATAGAATCGAGAAAAATCAATTGTAAAACATGAAATAAAAGGCTGAAGTCAACTCGAACTAACCTTTTAAACTCGTGACTCGGGTCCTGAGGCCAGAATTATCACATAGAAAGTAAACCCAAAAAAATCACGAAGCCAAATTTCTAATTAACAAGATTCCAATCAATAAAATATCAAGGGATGGAATTGAAAAAAAAATTCAACAAAAAAAGATCTAAAACAAAACAATAGCAATTAAAAAAATAAGAATCAAATTTAACATAAAAATAAAATATTGAGGTAATTGAAAAAAAAATTCAATTAAGAAAATAATTAAAAAAAATAGCAATCAAAAGAATGTAATCCAAATTTGATAGAAAAAAAATCAATACAAGTTGAAATTGAAATGAAATTACAATTCTATGAATTATTTAAAATTAAACAAATAGTAATAGGGTCAGACATAGAAATCAAGAAAAAAAAAGAATTAAAAGAGAAAAAAAATGACCGCAAACTCCAAACTTAAGATTCGTTGGTCACATGTGCCACTCGAGGATGGTGGGGCCACAATTAAGATTCAAACATTGTCACAAATGCAGACATTTAGATATTGTATGACGTTGCATGTGCCGTAAGAAAAACATGAATGTAGTCACGCATGTCCAGGTTAAAAACATGCACCATCCACTTTTTAATATTAAATAATATTTTATAATTATTAAGATATCAAATTACTCCAATCCAACTTAATAATAACAAAAATAAAAACCATAATAGAAAGATCAAAACACCATTAAATACAAGTTGAATTTAAAAGCAATGAACTCAAAACATCCTCTACGAGTCTACACATCAATTCAATATTTTATGCTTGAAAAGATGTTTGTTAGTGCAAAAACAAAAAAAAATATCTTATTACCCCAAATTGTAATTTTTATCCCAATCCATTGTAGAACTACAGAAAAATTTGCTACAGTACAATCCTACCCTCTAGTTTCTTTTACTAGCTAGGTGACCCGCGCTGCGCCGCGGATTCACCTTTAACTTTCAAAAAAAAAAATAAGAGCAGAACCCAAGCTTATTTGGGTCCTGCCAAGATAGGTCCCAAGTATATCTAGGTCCTGTTGCGGCCAGGACCCAAGGCTATTTTAGGTGCTGCTGCACCATATGTCCCAACGTGGTTTTTTCCATAGTAATAGCAGTTTTTTAAATTTTATTAAAGATGATAATAATATTTATACTCTTATAAAATTTAATGAAAATAATAATATTTATAATACAAATAATAATATTTTTAGTACCAATAATATGAATTGTTATAAAAATAATATTATTGATAACACCAAATATAAGAATATTTTAGAGACTAATACTATTAATTATACCAAAAAATAATATTAAGAGAACAAATAATAATAATTTTGAGATCAACACTATTAATTAGACTAAAATAATAATAATATTTTTAACATCAATACTAATCAATTAGACCAAAACAAATATTAAGAAAAAATATAATACTTTTAATATTAATTATACTAAAAAAATAATATCAACAAAATAAACAATAATATTTTTACTATTAATACTCTAAAAATTAATTATACAAAAAAAGAATATTAAGAAAACTAATAATAATATTTTTAATACTAATACTTGTAATTATACTAAAAGTGTAGGCAGCCCAAGCATCATGTGGCGCTTGGGCTGCACCCAAGAGGTAGTAGAGCAAGCGCCAGGTGGAGTTGTGTTGTCGGTTTGGGGTGGAGCTGTCCAAGCGCCACGTGGCGTTTGGTTTGCCCGTGGCCAACACCCAATGCTATTATGGGCACTATCTTGCCAGGCCCAAGGCTAGCCTTGGGCCATGCCTGGCAGTGCCCAAGTCAAAGCACCATTTGGCGCTTGGATTGCAGCGCAGAGGAAGCATGTCAAGCGCCACGGGGTGCTTGGGTTGTCCGCACTCAGGAGGGAACTCAAGCGTCACGTTCTCAACGTGGTTTTTTTCATAGTAATATCAGTTTTTTAAAGTTTATTAATGATGAGAATAATATTTGCACTCTTATAAATTTTAATAAAAATAATAATATTTATAATACAAATAATAATATTTTTAGTACCAATAATATGAATTATTATAAAAATAATATTATTTATAACACCAAATATAATAATATTTTAGAGATGAATACAATTAATTATACTAAAAAAATATTAATAGAACAAATAATAAAAGTTTTGACATCAATACTATTAATTAGACTAAAAAAATAATAATATTTTTAATACCAATACTATTACTATCAATTATACTAAAAAAAATATATTAAGAAATAATATAATTTTAATATTAATTATAGTAAAAAAATAATATTAACAAAACAAATAATAATATTTTTACCATTAATACTCTAAACATTAATTATACTAAAAAGAGAATATTTTTAATACAATTATACTAAAAATATAGGCAGCCCAAGCGCCATGTGGCACTTGAACTGCAACTAAGAGAAAGGAAATCAAGCGTCATGCAGCGCTTGGGCGGCCTGCTTGTGGACGTAGCAGCCAAAGTGCCACGTGCAGTCTTGGTCTGACCTAGCATTCAAGGCCGGCAAACCAAGCGCCAGGTGGCGACACGCCTGTCACCCTGGTCTGCCCCCAGCCCCAAGGCCGAGCAGACCGAGCACCAGGGGGCTTGCCTCCAGGCTGGCGTCTCTGCCCCCAACTCAACCACACCCTTGACAAACAGTGCAGTCCGCAGTGAAAATTATCACGATCCACAATGAAAGTTATCATTGTCCACAGTGAAAGTACTCATAATGCATCCACAATGCAATACAGTATAATTCACAGTAAATTCACTCACAATAAATAGTATTTCATGTATCAGTTTTAGTTATAGTTAATTATATTAATTATTAATAATAAAGAACCGATGAATCATTGTCCATATATTTGCACGTTGTTGTTCGAAGCTGATTGGGTAATAAATAAAACTCAGCGTGGTCATTGGTTTGTTCGCCACGTCAACGAAGGGTGGCCTTTATTATTCATCAGTCACCACCACCACATGGTCCTGCTCTTTTAATCATTGTCAACCAAGGGTGGACCCGCTCTTTTAATTATTTTTAAATAATTCATACGCGGCCAAGATTAATTAAATAAAGAGGATAAAACACATTATATACGATGACTCCTTTCTACCGCATATCAATTACTATCATTAAATAAAAATATAAATTAACACAAAAAAAAAACAAAAAAATTCAATGCTTTGATTTTTTTTTGGAGCAGTATTATCTTCATGTTAAATTACTTGTCATCTGTTTTTGCAATGTTATGAATTTATATCTGTATTACAGTTGAATATGTTTTTCGATTGAGACATATCCCAGTAATACTAGTTTTATATTATTTTTGGATAAATTAATTGAAAAATATCAAAATTATAAAAATATATACACCTAAATAAAATCAATTTAATCCTATTACTGGCTTCATTTATTTACTAAAAAGTAGTTTTTTTAAAATATAAATTCCAGGAAAGTAGATTATATTCTGATTTTTTACAGTATCATGAAAAATAAATTTTTAATTTTTTAATTTTTTTTCAAATTTATATAGCATATATAGAACATTAAATATAACTATTTAACCACTTACAATAAAATATCAAGATATAAAAAGTGTAACGCTTATTTTATAAAATATAACTATATATAATATAAATATTTTAAACATAATATTATGAATATATAACCTTGTTAATATTTTTTAAATAAAATCTATTAATATTTTTTTTCATTTTTAAAACCTAAAAAAAAAGAGTATATTAAGAAAGCCAAATTAGTTAATGGTATTAAGTAAAGAGTTAGATATTTTGTTTTTTTTTTTTTTGTATGAAGATTTTTTAGAAATAAATAGATTCAAAAATATTTTGATGGGTTTTTTTGATAAAGTTTTTTTCAAGGGGGTATAGACAATTATTCCTCTAATATCCCTTTAATATATATCATTTAAGCATTATTAAATAAATATAAACATTTTATATCAAACATAGTCATGCATAAATACTAAGTTTTGATGTCATACTCATACATACTAGTTCAAATTAACAAACATAAACATACTTATCAAATAACAAACATAGATTTTCTTATCTTAGTAAAATCATCTTAGCAATCAAGCCTATAGTAATGGTGGTTCACAAAATTTTAAACCTAAATTTTCCTTAAATTAGCATTTTTTGTCTTAAATGCTTTTTCTAAAATTTCATTTTGGACCAAGTAATCAAGAGCATCACTAAGAGTGATATCATTAAAACCTTCAGTTTTCATCACTTCTGCATATAGCTCATTAACATCAAGTTGATTTTTGCTTAGGTTTAGAAGTGCAAAAACTACATCTTAAACATTTTCAAACAACTTTTTAACACCATCATCTTTATACATATGATTTCTCTTCGTATATTTTTTTTTTTGTGCATTAGAGGAAGATGTCTCTTTTCCTTTTGAAATTTCTTCATATTCACCATCATTTTCAATTGAAGTAGATTGCATTTCGGTGTTCTCTTCCAAGTTGATGTTAGCATATGATTTGGCATAATTTTTAGTTTTCATGTCTTTTCCAACAATAATTGTCATTGCTTCATACATATCAAGTTTTTTGTTGAAATACTTGTCATGACCAGGATGTGCCTGTTCATAAAGTTAGAATATGCAATTTTTTAGTTGCTTGTATAAAGTTTTGGGAAAAAAAAAGTAAAAATATAAATTACAAACAATATACTATTTTATCATATATTTACTTTTTCATTATATACATCTTTCAAAACTATAATCATCTTCAAAAAATCATCCCAACCAAAGCCACTTTTATTTTTAAGTTTGGTTATTGTTCTCTATTCTTTTTTCATAGTTCTGAGATGATTCTCCACATGATTAGGCTCATATTGCATGTTGAACTTTTGACTAATTTCTGAAGCCACTTAACAAAAGATTCTACTTTAAAGGTGGAAGAAATTTCCTTTAAGTTCCCCTTCGACTAATAACTCAAATAACATGTGAGATAGAGGCTTAGACCGTGTGAAGTGCTTACCATTACATTTTTTATTCTTTGTGGTACTCATTTCTACAAAATAATTACAAATTTATACAAAATAAAACCATACAATATTTAGATTTAATTACTTTTATACAAAAACAAACACATATAATTAACACTTAATTACTAGTTTCTTTGAGTGTTATAATCATTCCACATAGTCATCATTTTGTCATACATACGCGCGCAGTGTGGAAGGGCGTCGGGGTCAAAAAGTCACCCTCTACTTGTTTAGTTTTGGGTTACTATGAGACCCGAATGAATTGGTTTTATTTGAAATTTCAGGGTAAGGGAATGGTTGTGGCTAGGAAAGATATTAACATCCCTAGCACACCTTACCTGAGGTAATTTGCATTATGTGGTCTGGATGTGGTTTAAAGATGTTGATGAATTCTAACCGATGGTCAATTTATGGCTCATAATAAAGATTTACGCTCATGAATAAATCTGACATTTTGAAGTCATTATGGCCTCATATACCCATATAAAAGCTTATAGGAAGAGTTCATATAGGTGCTCTAACAGAGTTCACTAATCCTATGAAGCAAAAGTGTTTTCCACAACTCGTATAATATGGTAAAAAATACTCCAAATTAAAATTGATGAATATTCAAAAAGATTCTAAAAACTTTCTAGTCAACTCCTGATATTTAAATAATAGCCTATTTGTGGGTTCAATATTTATACCAAAATATTGACCATTAATTTTTAGAGAAAAAAAATTAGGATTATTGAAAGATTGGCCAAAACTTTACGGAATTTTACAAACTTATTGTAAATTCTAAAAACATAAAAAAAAAAAGGAACTAAACTAAACCAATGCTAAAAAAATATTTTTCTCTTTTTTTAATGTATAAAATGCATTTTTTTATATAAATATTGGGTTGTATGCAACAAGCAGAAATCCTTTATTTAAAGGTTATATTTGGCAAAAACTCATTTTTTTTTCCAAAAGCCGAAACGGTTAAAATAGGCTTAGGGGGTGTTTTCCAAACACACACTTAAGACAAAGGAAACATTTAGTAAAAACATTGCTATCCAAAAAGGGTCTTAGCCTTTGACCCGATTTTGACGCGACCGGGTTGACCCAAAACTTTAGGTTTGATCATAAATCAAATCAAAGTCCACTAGTTTGACCCAAAAAATAAATCAAAACCTAAACCAAAATCCAAAATAAAATCAAACCTAAAAAAACATAAAAACTCAAATCTTTTTATCAAAACAGATCAAAACCCTGAAAAAAAAGAACACCGAAGAACATTCAACGTGAACCCATCAACGTACATTTCAAATCAAACCAAATATGGACAAACCAAGGACACGAACATGTTGGAAATCATGCAAGGATCAATAATCTAGCATTCATGCACTTCGATTATCACTTAAAAACCATGATTTTGTCAAAATAAATTTTGGTTCAAAACCAAAATCCTATGATTAAAACCTACTCAAAACATGTTATTGAGAAAAATATATCATAGTTTATTGACTAATAAATTCACCCGAAGGATTCTGTGCAATTAATTAGACCAAAACTGGTCTAAATCATGGGGCTAAGATAATGTTTTTCCTAAGACATGAAGAACACTACTTTAAAACCTAGCAAATGCCTAGATATAAAACGAGCCACTGTCAAACTCGGAACTGGCATTTTAGGTCTCTAAAACATGCTTTCTTAGTCTCAATAAACCACATTACCATAATCAAGCATATTTGAATCAAAAGAACCAACAAACAACATCAAATCATCTAGATTATGTAAGATGTTCCAAATCCAAAAAACTATAAACTTAAAACAGCTTACATGTTCATGCAATGTGGATTCAAAATTGGTTTTTTTAGGCTTATTTTGGTCATGAATAGAACTAGCAAATCAAGAATAAACATCATTGCTTCAACATACATTACTTAAGTTAAACTAAAACAACTTAAATAGAAGACTTTTATTACATCTAAAACATAAACAAAAAACTTCAGAAAATAGAATCAAATTATCATAGTAACAAAAAGGGTCACCACAACACTACTTGCCAAGCATTTTAAATCTCATTTCATAAGCCACATGGACTCCACTTTTATGTTAGAAAGTATACCTTCAAGCTCCTAGAATAGCTATTATCCTCTTTGCTTTCCTTGTAAAGTACTGCTTCCACAAGCTTATTGTCCTTTCAAAACTTAAGAAATCCTTGTGATAGGTTCTTAAACCATCACACTTAGAGTTCCTTTATCAACTTTTTCTCCCTTTTTTCTCCTCTCTGCTCTGATTTTTTAAGGGGGTGTTTTTAAGGTTTTGCTATGGTTTTTGATCGGTTCAAACATAAATTGATCAAAACTTAACCCTTTCATTAAAATGAGAGGGTTCTAGAGTACGTTTTATAGCTGTGAGTTATGTATATATGCTGATTTTGCAACAAACTTGGTTTTTGGAGGTTTTCCAAACTTGAAGACCAATGAGCTTATTTTTGGTCTTTTGATCTTGAGAGAAATGTTGTCAACTTTTAACTTTTAATAGGAACCTATTGATAAGGCTTGAAGTGTGAACACAGAAAAAACATTAGTGGTTTTGTGAAATGGGTATCATAGCCATCGATGACTAGGTTAAATACTTTAGAGGCTTCGTTGGAACAACTCTAACATCATCGTTGTTTAAGACCACCTAATTTTGGTAGATGGGATGCACATGTTTTCTTTGGATCCAACCTTACTCAATTTAAAGATTTGTAGCTCCATATTCATTCGTTTGAAAGTGTCAACTCAATTAATTCCTATAAACTAAAACCATATAACCTGGGCTTCACTTGAAAGCCCCCCAAAAACAAATTTTACTAACAAATTAATAAGTTTTCTAAAGTGGGTTTCTTATAACCTTGTAAGATAACTCAGCAAGATGTAGACTTTTCAATGAGGGTATAAGAAATGTGAATATATAGCAACCTAGTTCTAAAATCAATCGTTTCTAGTCTAGGCTTCTTTAAATATAAAAGCCTAGTAGCTAATGTCTTTAGTCTCTATTGGTTTTTGTAATTAAAGATTGATGATCCATAATAAGAAGATAAATATTTTAAACATAGAACAAACAAAGAGGATGCAGTTTCAATGAAAGAGAAAGATCTTTTTAGGAAAAAGATTAGTTTTCAGTAAAAAAATGATTTGCTGGAGAAAGAGATTTGAGACAGCCAGAGATATTTTTGGGTAGATATATTTTTTTATTAAAAGAAAAAAAAAGTGTTTTTCCAATATAAGATAAGGAAATCAATTTCCTCTTGTAAAAGCTTATAGATATAACTTTCAGTTAAAAGAAAGGAAAGTATTTTCCAGATATAAAATAAAAAAAATTAGTTTTCTGTTGTAAAAGCTTATAAATATAATTTTTGGTTAAAAGAAAGGAAAGTGTTTTCCGATATAAGATAAGGAAATTAATTTTCTCTTGTAAAAGGTTATTTATTTCATTGATCAAAAACCACTTTTCAATTAACCTACTTTTTTTTAAACCAAGCAAATATTGAAAATTAAGTAAAATGATTTTCAGAAAGATATTTTTCTAGAAACAAATAAGGCTTATTTTAATAAGACAATTTCAACATCAATGTTAGATACGCCTTTACATTCCAAGGAAAAAAAATCTTTTCTCTATCAACACTTCAGGTGATCAAGAAGTTTTATGTCATCTATAGAAACATTTAATTTTTAAAGTGCAAAAAAATTAATTAATCAAATATTATAAAAATAAATAGTTCTGAATTCAACTCATTTTAAAAATCTTAAGCGTTATAAAAGTACCAAAAGGGTAGTTTTGTACACTTTCTTTCCTGTGACATTAGATGCAAATAATAATAATAATAATAATAATAATAAACAAGAATTATAAGTATACGGTAAAAGGATACAATTTATTTTCCGCAGTGAAATTAATGAAATAAAAACAAAAGGAGAAGAATTAAAAACTAAAAAACACGCATGGATGGGTCCCAATCAATCAAATAATAAGACGAATAATAGAATCCAGTTGACAAATCAAGAGCAGCTGTCATGGCGCAGAGTCACTGTGAATTGAAGTCAATAAACTCCCTTCACCCCTTCACTTGTAAAAGATCACACACAACGGGAAAAAAAAAAAAAACGTAAATTCGGAGATCCATCTCCATAACCTTTATTTTATCTTATAGAATCTAACACTCAATTTATTTCTCTAAAACATGGTTTTTAGACCCGGTCCGGTGGCTGGGCCAATTCAAGAATAAGTTTCGAGTTTTGACCGGGTCACCTGGTTGTCCGGATCAATTTTTTAAAAAAAAAATCAAAATGACGTCGTTTTAGTAAAAAAAAAAGTCAACAGGTTGCAACCGGTCAACCCGTCGGGTTAGCCAAGCCAACCCACCGGGTCACACCAGGTTTTTTCTACCCTTGTTTTTTCTTCAACTTTATCCAATTCCAGTCCCGGATCCTGAATCAACCCGTTAGACCGGGTTTTAAAATTATGCTCTAAAGTGTATAAACCGTGTGTGTGTAAAAGAATCTAAAATAAAGGAGAGATGGTACAAGGCAAGTAACAAACTACTACTCTACATTAGCTTCATTATTATTATTACTATTATTATTACATGTAGCAAAGAAATATGCAAAAAATACTTGCATATAATCGATACCACAAGAATGGGCACGCAAATGTATAAAACTCGACAAAAATAATCTTCTTATAGAAAGATCCTTACTGATATTTTGCAAAACACGCGCGCGCGCGTGCACAGAGCTGCGATGGGTTTCAATAATAGCTACTTCTTTTTTTATAGATAAGTAAGTAAATTGTTTTTATTTATATAATCCAATTATATAAATAAAATTAACCGAAGTAATCGTTACATGCATTTTTCATTCTCCTTTAACTTTTCATGTATTTTTTAAAAATAGAATTTTTTTAAAAAAAAAAACCATGTTTTCTATGAAGTTCAATCAGATTTTGTTATTTTTCAATTTTTCATGTATTTTGTTTTGTTTTGTTTGGTAAAATAGGTAAATAAAAATAAAGATATTAAATAGATGATAAAACAAATTTAGGGAGTGAAATTATAGACAAGAAAGAAAAGGGGAACTAAGATGAGTAAGAACTAAAAATATAATGATAAGATTGTGTAAATGTAAAAATAAATAAATAGAAAAACCAAGCATAATTGGATAATTGTATAAAAAATAATCTAAGAGAAAATTATTATAATTAAATAATATTATCGATCTAAATTTAATGTCAAGATATTTTACAATATCTCGAATATATTAGAACATATAAATCAAAATAAATTATAAAAGCATACCATCATAGTATAAGAGTACAAAATAAAAAAAAATTCAATAATTGTTTACTGTATAATTTCTTAAGTACAAAAGGAGAGATAGAAACACAGCAATCTACAGTACAATAATTGTATACTATAAAGAAACACCTTTTTAATTTAGTCTTTTAATAATAATAAATAAATAAAACATGTGTTTGTGTTGTATTTTTACCTATTTTTACATTTTGGTCCATGAAGTTTGTATTTTTTTTAATTTGGTCATTATTTTATTTCTTTTCAATTGCATCCTTTCAAATTATGTTTTCATGATTTTATAAGCTCTCATGTGTTTTGCTTTTTCTTCTCTCGGCTTCTTGTATTGTCCTTAAATATTTTAACATTGAATTGACACTAATTTTATGAAATACAATATTAGCTTACTTTTAAAAACCAAATTGAGAAATTGATCATCAAATTTGATATAAAAAAGAAATATAAGCCCTTCTATACAAAGGCTTACGAGAATTCTACTTTATAACTTAAGTTTTTTTTTTTCTTTTTTCATTCATGTGTTTTTAGGTCATTACATTTTAATTCTATTTTGTCATATTTCAACCCTAGAATTTGTAAGGAAAGTGAAAAAGTCTCTCAACATATTGAGGAAAGAGAAAGCTCTTTAATGAATATATTCTAACAAGAGTTTTTAAACCTAAATCGGTGGTCAATCAGGCCAGGTCACGAGTTTTGCCCGGGTTATTGGGTTATGATCGGGTCACCGAGTCAACTCTAATTTTTTTATATAAATCAAGACAACATCATTTTGGTTAAAAAAAATAATAATCATCGAGTTGCAATAAAGTTTTTTTATCAGGTCTTGCCGGGTCACCGAGTCAACCTACTGAGTCAGCCAGGTTTTGACTTTCTTTATTTTTTTTTAAACACGGCATAGTTTCACCCCCTGGTCATCCGGGTCCTGAGTCGACCATCGAGTCGGACCGAGTTTTAAAACTATAATTCTAACTACCAATAACTTTTTTTTTGGTGTTTATGAATTTGATTTAAAAAAAGAAACTCAATGAAGGTGATTTTCACATTTAATAATGTTGGAAAAAATAGATGTAGTTTAGAAAAGTTTTTTTTTTTTTTTTGCTGTTTAATTTTGAGTTATTATGCATGTTAAAGAGCCTTTTGAGGATGTTATAGGAACTATTAAACTTCATAGGATGATTTTTAGATGAAACTTTGAGTTTTAGCAATCCAAATATGTGGGACCTAATTTAGGCACATCCATTTACTATAGTTTAAACTTGTTGATGAGAGGTCGTCTTTTTAGATATGCAATTTTTCGTGGCTTGGATTTAAAAAAATAATAGCAGATGAAAAAAAATAAATAAATCTAGGCCTGGTTTGAGAGGCTTCGGCGCCTAACCTTAAACCCTTTTTTTTTTTTAATTTTGTAATAAAATTATTTTTAATTAATATTATTATTATGATATTTAAAAATTGCTAAGTTTTTATTTGAAAAACGAATCTTTTAATAAAAAAACATGTTTTTGTCAAAAACAAAATGAATAAGGAAGGAGGGTTTTTGGCTAAAGAATCTTTTTTTCTCATTTAAATCATTTGAATTATTGCAAATTTTATTTTAATTATATCATGTTTTTATTCATGCTACTTATAAAAAATATGCGTTTCCATAAAAAAAAGCATTTATATAAAAAATAAAATTTATATTTTTCTCTATAATTTAAATTTTAAAAATATTTATTGTGATTACCACCTAATTTAATAAAAATATATTTTATAAATCTCACCGGAACAAAGCTAATGTATTTTATTATGGTAATGATTATTTTTTAAAGTGTTTTTTATTTGAAAATACATCAAAATAATTATTTTTTATTTTTTAAAATTTATTTTCAATATTAGCACATCAAAATAATTCAAAAATATTAAAATACAATAATATTTAATTTTTGACAAACAGCATTTTAGTTACAATGATAAACATAAACACGTTATAATTACCAATAATTTAATGTGAATATAATAATGAAAAGTAAATTGAAAACTCAAGTATAATGGACGTAGCAGCTTCCATTCCCACCTCTTTATTCTTTAGTCTTTCCCCTTCAACTAGAATATTGGAACCTTTTTTTAAAAAAAAAAAACAAATTAAATAAGTAAATAATTAAATAAGAATATAATTAACTTCAGGTGTTTTATGGTTTAGTTTTTTCAGTTATTTGTTTTTTTAATTTTTGGTTTTTTTTCACCCTTAAATGAGACGTCTGAAACTAATAGGAAGAAATTAACTTCAGGTGTTTTTTTTTTTTTTTTACTCTTAATTTTAAATGCGTGGTGGTGGTGGTACTCTCTTTATGAACAAAGGACACGCGCGGTAGACACACTCGAATACCGAAACGCGTTGGGTTGGGAACGGCAATCACATGTCATTTTTTTGATTTACGTTAAAGTCAGCCCGACAAATCCATAAATAAATTAAATCATTTTTCTCTTATGTTTTCCACCTCTTTCTCTTGAAGCCTTAACTCCTTGACCTCCTGCCTCTTCCTTCATCTCTCTCTCTCTCTCTCTCTCTCTCAAGCAACCACTTCCTCGCCTACCTCCTCTTCTTTCACCCATGTTTGAGTTTGGGGACGACCTTACAATAGAAGGGTATCGAGTCTCATGGCTAATATGGATCCAAGTACTGGTCTTGCTCCTCCTCATCTTCCTCCTTTTTTGTTGCAGTTTCTTTCCTGCAGATCTCCCAGACACCACCACTACTTCCTCCTCCGCCTCACCATCCGCTCTTGGTGTTTTCACGCCCCTTAATTCCCATTTGGACAACCAAATCCGCAGGCATAATGATCATGTCTCAAACCGCCTGCAACACAGCCAGGTATATACGCAGTCCTTGTTAAGTTTTCTGTGCTTTGGCTTATAAGAACTGTTAAACCCCATCTGGTAAAATCTAATTCCTTTGGCTTGGCTTAGAAACAACTTAAACACTAAGGTATTATTCTTGCTTTTTGTCTGTCTATTTCTTGACTTCTTTTTGCTTGTTCTCAAGGTTTTCCTCGTAGTTTATCATCATGTTTTTTGACCTCCCCTTTTCACAAATTCACACCGAAGGACCGACCGAATATTGTAAAAATCATCAGGGCCCCATCTCCTACCCACCATAGCCATTTTCAATTGCCGTCACTGTCACCCTCTCGAACCACTTTCGCACATGAAAATACTCCTTCAGCTTGCCATCAAGCCTTTATGCGGATTTGGCACAGGACGCAGAAGGACCCGTATAGCCGATCCTGACTAGTTTAGGATTAAAATCGGTTCTTGCTGTGACCATTAAGCCTTCAGGATTTAAATGTTGATATTGCCACATTAAACAAAATGTTACCAGCAGAACTGCTTAATTACATTAAAATTAGAAAAATCTCTTGGTAAAGCTGTACAACTGTTTGATACACTTTATTTAAGATAATAATTAGGAAACTTGCAAGCATTGTACTTGGTTATGCTTTTCCCCTCTCTTTTTCGCGAATAAGGATTACCCTTTTCTTTCCTTTTCCTTTACTCCGGTTGTTTTGTTAGAGAAGAAACTGCTGATAATGCTTTATGCCTCTAATGATAGCACAAGTCTAGTTAAATGGTAAAAATCTATCGTGAATCTCTGTGACTTGAACTGACGACAAATTTATCTCGTCTACTGTATTTAAATTTGACCTGACTCCGGTTCTAAGTAGTATGGATGTTCAGAATTACGGTAGTAGTTGTTTTTAATACATTAAAATATTTTTTTTATAAAAAAAAAATTTAACCAATCTCACCACGGCAATCCCAAATGCCAGCAATTTTGCAGGCAAACAGGCGCATCCTAACAAAAACTGCTTCTGCTGATGAGGCTAAAAAAACTAATAATGGGTCACTTTATTGTGTGATATCTCTATTGATTTGCACAATTATTTTCAATAATAACAACAATCAAATGCCGACAATATCTGTATTATTTGTCGTCGTGCAAGAACTGATAATGGGCCAATTCTTTTTTTCTTTGGGCACCGCCCATATAGTCGGTAAATGAATCCAAAAGGAAAAGGAAAAAGAGAGGGAATATATAAATCTTGGTGGCTAAGAACAGTTCAGTGACTTAATCACCTAAATTTAATATAATTATGCTCTATCATCCTTGTCTTTTCTGGCCTAATCCTCCCATCCCCTGCCAACATTGCAATCACTCTTTCTCATGGTCACGTGCTTGGGTTGGCGCAGTGGATACGACCAAACCATTTTAACCAAACCCCTGTAAATTAGAATCTTGTCTTCTTTTAAATTGCAGTAATGAATCGAATATTTAGTCTTTTTTTTTTTAAAAAAAAAAAGAGATTTTTGGCTACAGGAATTCATCTTACCAAGCTATTTGTTGCTTCATGAAAATAGCTTAGGTATGAGATATATAGGTTGCCTTCGAGATATCTAACAATGTTCAAGATTCTTGCAGGCACAGCAGAACCAAAGCATAAAAGGGGAAATAACAACAAACACGGGTAGAAGAATAGTTAGTGAAGACAACATCGGAAATTCTTCTGACTTCTTCTGTTTCCATCCCTGCAACTATTTTAGGCTTGCGAAACTTGCATTTCTCAAGTGTTTCGGCTTGGACTTCTTGTCGGATAATTCTTAAAACTCAGAGCAGAAAAAAGAAAGATGACATGTGTTATTGTGTTTCTCTTTAACTTATCACTTTGAGTTCATCTATCCAGCTTTTCGGAAGTTGTTGTACAGGAGACGAACCTCCCCGGAGGGAAAGTTGTACAGGAAATTCTCCACTACATTTTTTTTTAAGCTAAGGTTGAACTTAGAACCATTGATCCCAGGGAATGGAGATCAGGTTGCAGCTTGTTCTTCTGGTGTATGCTGGTAAAATCATGGAAAGGTGAGACCGCTGTGTTTTCAGGCTATTTCAATCCAGATTAGAGGCTGAATTATGTGGCCGTGAAAATGTTGATTGGAGCAAAGCTGATTACCCAGTAACTTACATGTGTTTTGACACTGATCTTGCAATTGTGTTAAAATGGTAAACTGCATTCTGTCTCTAATGAACTGCATTGTTAGGCTGTGAGCAGTTTATTAAATGGTAAACTGCATTCTTTGTCTCTAATGAACTGCATTGTTAGGCTGTGAGCAGTTCAATAAACTCTGCAGCGTATTTCCCTTTAGAACAGTTTAGAATAGAATGATGAAGCTCCTGTAACAACTTTCAAGGCCCAAGGCCTATCAAAAATTAAAAAAACTCTTTGGCCTTTGCATCAAGGCCAGTTCTCTCTTTCTAGTTGCATTGAAGGAGGCAGATGCCGGTTTTGCCAAGAGAACTAAAAGAAAAGCATGATTGAACGTGTTTGGTTGATCCAGGGATGATTTTTACGAGCTAGGTAGTATTCATAGAGGAAAACTACCAAAATAATTATTAAAACCCAGCTTGTTATGAATCACTAGATAGATCTAACCATGGCAATCGATTTTAAGGTATCCAACATCTCTTCCAGGAGTGTAACATTGCTCCCCTAATCATCGTATGCTTGTCTACATACAATTGGAGGCCGGTCCAAGATTATTAGGCGCAAAATTATTATTATTATTTTTTTGATTGACGTGGATGTCCGAGATAGTTTGCGCGTACCTTGACTAATCCTACGGGCCCTGAAGTTAACAACCATGTAAGCCTCCAGTAGCCATCATATGAGCAACCACATGACTCGAGTCTGAGACCACAGAGGGAGCAAACTCCTTGGTCCCAAACTCTTACCACTGGACCATTACCTAGATGGTTTATTAGGTGCAAAACGTTGTTCAAAAGGTCATAGCGTTGGCCAATACAACCATGAGGTGGTTTATGAGTAGTTTTAGCCCATTGAGGTTAGGTTTCTCTCCATAATAAGCTTGTGATAGCGCTTGATTCATGAGATTGTGAAAGAGTTCTTCCTGGTTTCCATTAATGGCAGAGTAATCCGCATGCCGATTAAATTGTAGCCTAAGAAGTTGTACTGTGTTATTCAGTATTGTGTTGTTCTTATAAATATTTAAAAGCAACTAAATAGTATTTGGTTCAATTATTTGGTTGTACTTTTGAGATATAAAATGATCATTAGGTACTGTAATATGCTGAAATATTCTAAAAAATATATTTTATTTATATTAAGTAATTTATGACTTCTTGACACGGGTATGTATTTTTTTATGAGAGTAATTCTTATGTTTAAAAAAAAATGTTGATTAGATAATATATACAGACACATCATTCCAATAAAAAATTTTATATATAAAAGTTGATTAGGATGATAATTGATCAAGGTTAATTTTAAGGAGGGTACATCCTTAATAAGTGATGATCACACCTTAGTAAATTTAATATATATAAGAGAGACATGATTCATCTACTTCATAAGTTAATTAATTTTGGTAGTTAGAAGTTTATTTTTTCTAATGCATAATTTTTCTCTAACAAGCATAATTTCTGATCCGACCATTTGATCGAGCTGAAATTCTACTAGAACTTTCCAGGAGTCTTATTCTATAAAAAGTTAAAATTTTAGGGCAATTAAACATCAGGAAACACTTAAAATAAGATCCATAAGTTATTGTGAGAGAATTATATTAGCTTCTTAATTGATTTAGGATTCTTCTTTCTATTTTATTTAAAAATATTTTATTAAATATTTAATAAAATACAGAAATACATGGTCATCAAATTGTATAATTAATGACACGTGTAAATGATCAAGAGCACGTCAGATTCGTCAATTGACGAATAGACGGACTTAGGGGTTGATATATATTACCCAAAATCAAAAGTGTGAGATCGAATTTATTGTATGGAGATTGATTTGACCAAATTCAAATAGAAGAGGGACTTCGAGTGATTTTTAGCCCAGCCTCTCCACACCAAGTTACATGACCATGCCATTAATCAAACTTCAAAGTTCTGCAAAAGGGACCCCCTTCTTTTGTGTGCAAAAGATGGTATAAACGAAAACTAACACTGAGAGAAGGGCAACTCCCATTATATCAGCAGCTAGGAGAAGCTCATCCTGATCCATGCCAGGAAGATGATGAAACCAAAGTTCGCAAGTGGAAGTCTGAGAAGAACCAGAACGCACTAAGAAATCAGCACATTGGTTACCATCATGTAAGCTATGAAGGAACTGGACCTGCCACACCAATGTCAAGAGATCAAAAATATCGCTATTATTTTAGGTTTCTGCAGAAAGGACTGACTTTCACTTCCAAATCAGGGAAGGCAAGAAAAACTCAAGCCAGCTTCTTCATCTAACCTGGACTTCAAATCGTGTTCCATTGCTTGTCAACTATTTCCCCATTCTTTCCCCACCCATCTTCTTTCTGTTCTCTGCCTCATACAAGCCCTATTAATTATCTCACCAAGAAGAACCATCACAGGATAGCCCAATGGGTTTAATTCGTTTTGATGATCTTTCTTTTCATCTGCAACATCATTAAATCCACAGCTAACCTCTATAAAAGCTATAACACAACTGTGCTTCATCACATATGAACCAATGGCATTGTAGATAGATCCCACTTGAATTCAAGGCATCCAACCTTCATCACCAAATTTCTCAATACCCTATGCGCCTACAGTGAAGGGAGAAAGTTTTAGCCATGCAAGTGGCCAAGTGCAATTGAAACATTGGGACATTTACTTTATTCCTTTTGAACTCTAATGATTTCGGAAATATTCTGTAATTAGATATGGTCTGAAAACCTAACGCCAAACCTTTTGATGCCAGATTAATCAATCTAACCAGCAAGAAACTTAGACAGACTTTCAACATCTAACATGTCTAAGAGATCCTTGACAGACAAGAACATACCAGTCGTACATAAAGTAAAATTCTCACAATGATCAAATCATAAGGCACAGAAGATATAAACTATGGAAGGAAAACAAAAGGTCCATTCTGTCTCTTTGCATACTAGCTCAACTGCAAGTGGCAGTTATAAAACCCTAACATGTTAATACTCAACAACATACTAACGTTTTTGCAAAATTTATAAAAGAAATGGATATGTACGCAAGGAAATTTTGATATTTCTCACCACAGAGCTCATATCTTTGGATCTATTTCTTATTTTGCTTAGCAAAATAGTTAAAGGCCATCCTGGAAAATTGTATGATTGTGAAGAATATTTGCAAGATTGAACGACCCTTGACAATCCCCTCCCTCATTCCCCGTGCAGTCCTGGCCAATGCTGGTCCTCCTGTCTCATTTTTCAGAATGGCTACCCTCTGCAATGAAGCTAAACAAGTAAAGATGGAGTAAAACTCATTGCTCTAAATCCAACAACCTGAGCCAAAAATCAAAGCACTGCAAGATAATAATGTAGCCTACCTGTTGGAGTTATGTTTGTCAATTGGCGCAGCCTCTCCTCAGCTACACGGACAGCTCTGGTGGAACTTCTAACACCTTGTGTAATCTCCTGCCTATAAGAATAACAGATGATGGGTGGTCACAATTCAATCCAATTTACAATATCCCAAAAGAAATGACTAGCATAATTAAGAGTGTCTAAGGCTTCAAGCTTCAATATACTAAATACTAATACTAACCCCAAGTCACTGAGCTCCATAGTAAGATCACTAATTTCCATGCCTGATAACCGAACAGCAGCCATTGTATCTGGAAGTTCTTCCCTCGTCACATCCATCAACTTCTCAAGTGATTCTGCTGCCCTCTTGAAAGCCTTCAATAACCACAGAAAGAAAAAGAAAATCACTGATTAGAAAAGAATGAATCGCTTTCAGTTCTTGCAGTACCATACCATTGATCATAGTTGCTTTCAAACTTTTGACCATATAAAAAGTACTTGAAAGGCTGTTTGGTCAGAGCTAACCTTGTAGCCACAAGTTATAACAATAATAATAATAATAATAATAATCTGATTATATGTATGTCGGGGAATTCATTCAATCTTGAAGATTGAGTGATTTAAATCATTTCAATTACTATCATTGCTACGCTCTAGGAAAGAGAATTTTTTTAAAAAAAAATATAATAACATCTCAATGTGACAATAGAAAAATCCTTAAACATACTATCCAATTCAAAGTAAATAATTTTAATGATATTGAGTTGCAGCAGTATTTTTAATTATGGCTGAAAAATCATGCCAAATGCAAAAGAGAAAAAAAAATAACCAATATGTAAAAGAAAGGAAATGGCATACAAGAAGAGTTGGGATTGCAGACAAAAATAGCCAGGTTGCTGAGACCGCTGCCTGCAAAATAAAAAATAATAAAAATAAAAATATTATTAACAATCAGAAGCAAAGTTTTCAAGTCGTAAAGGAAAGAAATTAAGTAAAGGAGTGAGTATATTACAGCGCAAGCAATGACATTGAGGACGAGAACGTGGCGATGAGTGAGATTCCACTGAGAGAGCTGAAGCACTGAACTAGACGGTAATCCGACGGTCTCGATGTACTCAGATGAAGTCGACGACTCTGGCGATTCTGATTCTGATTCTGCAACAGCTGTTGTTGTTGAATTATAGTGTGATTGTATGGTAATCGACGAGAACCGTTGGATTGGGAGGCGGAGATCGTACGGAAAGAGACGAGAGTGAGCGGTGGAGGTGGCGGGGGACGATGTGTATCGGTGGTGGTTGATTGAGGGATTAGAGAAATGGAGTGCCCTCAACAGCATTTTCTTTATTACTTTGGGGTTTACTTCACTCTGTAGTTACAGTCTACAAGTTGTTAATTAAGACGATAATATCAACTTCCTTCCTTCCTGGCCTGCACGCTTCTCTCTCTCTCTCGAGCTTCGGACAGACCGGACGGAAGCAGAGAGGAGGTTCGGTACTTTAATTTTTATTTATTTATTTATTTATTTATTGAGAGGTTGTTAGATATTTACGGTGCATAAACCGTATTTGCTCCCTTTGCTTTCCTATTATTTTTTTAAATTCTATGATTAAAAGTGTTTTTAAATCAATTTATATAACAATTGAGATTAAATCTCTTTTCAAAGATGTTAGATAGTGGTGAAGTTAGAAATGTTTATTAAGGAAATAATTTTTTAATATGTAAAACTTAAAAAAAAATTAGAGCAACGAATATATTTTTATTTAAATTATTATGAAAATCCTATTAGTTATTATTAAATTCATTAGGAGTAAATAATTTTTTTTATTTTAAAAATTCATATTGAAATGATCAAAATATCATTAAAATCAAAAAATTTAAAATTAGCAACAAGAGATATTTTTGTATTTTTAATTGAGGGTCAATATGATATTTAATCAAATTTAAAAGTTTTTGGACTCAGATAAAAATTCTTTAAAGTGTGTGTTTTACATGTTAGTCATTTATCTTTCAAATTTGTATTTATCTTTCAAATTTGTATTTTGATCATAATGCCAAACCTATTTTTTTTCTAATTAGACTATAGAAGGGTATTATTGTTGTATTTTGTTTATAATTTGATTTCAACATTACATTGATTTGTACGTATTCGATGCCATGTGAATTGTCAAGAACAAATGAGGAGGAATTGCATGGCATACAATACGATCACTTTTCTATTCTTTTTCATCTTTTTCTAGGCATTTCCAAAATTATCCCCTTCGTAAGTTACTGAATAGTTACCCGGACTTGAGCTGGTCTTACGGTATAAATGTAGTTGCTTTTCAAATAATTTTCATGTTAAAATATATATTAATAAATTTTTTTTTTTAAATATTATTTTTGACATTAGCACATCAAAACGATCCAAAACATACAAAACATATTAAATTTTAATAAAAAAATTTGAATTTTTTAAGAATACAGTTTGCACCACGTTCCCAAACGATGTTATTATAAAATAGGTCAAAAAAATATTTGCAGGCATTGTTAATTTTTAAAATAAATTTCAATTAAAATTAAAACTTGTTAGGTTGGGCTCTTTCCTAGTCTAGTTTTTCAACTAAACCGAATTGAAGTTTATCTTGTATAATTTGGTTGATTAAACAAATCAAACATTGACCTGATCGATCTAATAAAAACTCAATTTGATTTAAGAAGCTTTAAAACGATGACGTTTGAACATTATTTTTTAAATATTGAAAAGATAATGTCTTAAATTATCCTGAATTAATCTGTTTAATATATAACTCGATTGATTTAATAATTTTATATTTTCAAATTATTTTTTTATATGATCACACAACAATAAAAATAGACATGTCTAAAGAAAGCTATAAAATAAGTTTTTTAAAAAAAATACTATGAAGGGAATTACACAAGAGTGCTTGTGAACATAATAATAAAAAGCTATAATGTTAGTAAAAAAAGTAAAATTTGAATGTATCCAATAAAAAAAATCTTAAATAAATTCTTAGTCAATCTATTTTAATAATAGATTTAGATTTAAATTAAAGTTACAAGAAAAAAATAAATAACAAAGAAAAAAAGGCTTGTGCTCTAGGTGGGCCTCCCTCTTTCTTTCTTCTATTAAGCCTTTTTTTTTTTTTTAATACAGACAACATACTATTGTATTTTCAGATTTTGACCATTGAAAGGGGATCAAAAAAATCAAGTAATAGTTTTTTCAACTTAAAAATTTATTTTTTAATATAAAAAATATCTTTAGAATCTCAATTAACTTATTTCTCAGCTTAAAAGACCCTAAAATTTAAATTAAGCTGAAAACAAAAATTCAACTTTTTCTAGTAAGTCAAGGGGCAAAAAATAAATCAATAGATTTTTTTTTTTCATAAAATATAACCTCTTAACATCATAAATGATCTTTTTGATTGTTGGATAATGATCAACCAATAATTTTCTTCTTCTTCTTTTTCTGTTTTTTATTGAGTCTCTCTATCTTCTCTCTAATTTAGAAACTAAAATATAAAAAAATAAAATTTTATATCAAAACATAAAAACCTCATGAAAATAAAGATAAAAAAATATTTAAAACATACCTCAATAACAAAAAAATACTAGAAATTTATTTCAATATCAATTTTGGTCATTAAAGTTTTAAATATGTTTAATCAAGAAAATCAAATTTAATTTTGTCAAATTAAATATCAATTTAATATTTTTTAACATTACCAGAAACTTATCAAGTTAACCAAAATAAATTATCAAACTCAATTCAAGAAGATTATATATATAAAAAATTTAACCCAAACAAAAATAAAAAGACAAAAAAAAGAAATAACTGTGCAAAACCATAATGAATTCCTTCAATCCTTCAAAGGCTGTCGTGTAATCCTAAGCCATTCACATCAAATAAGTAACCGAAAAAAATAAACCAACAAAAAAAAGAAAACACTGCAAATTCACATCAAATCCCCTCACAAGCTACCATATAATCCTCTGCCCTTTTAGTGTTTTTTTTTAATTATTTAATAATATACCACGTTTTTAGTTTATTGAGCATTTCATTTCACACGGGACCAGATATACTAAATGTGTTTATGGCATTGAAGTCCATTCCAGCTACGCCCAGCTCAGCTCAAGTTGATGTGGAGCACATAAACGCAGAGGAAACAGAGAACAGAAGATTTCCATTGCCATTTACATCTCATATTTACAGAGTAATGCCCTCAAATTTCCCCTACAAAATTCTTCATCAACTCCACGAGAATTGTTTCTTTCTAACCCCCATCCACCTAACCTTGAAAATATACCACCTATGTTCTTTCTAATTTCTTTCTGCCTTTTCTTCGACAAATCTTGGTTCCAAAGCCCATCCAGAAACTGATAGTCAGTCCGTGACCAGCTTAGGTTCCATGAGTCTAGGCAACCGAAAACGTATGAGTAAAACTTAAGCTCTGCTTTCATCAATCTTGATAACCTCCAAGACTGTTGCATTGCAAAAGAAACATCTATGACAATTTAAAAGATGCCTGGTTATGCAGCCATGGCAGGACCTATGTGAACAAGGGGCAAACCTTGCATCTGCTTTACAAGAATAACAAATGCAGCAAGTATTATCATCAGCTTCTGTCTCTTCCTCATGTTTCGTTCTTTCAATTTGTTGCAACTCAATCCTGCTAACAAGGAGGCTCAAGAAACTCTCTAGCTGCTGAAGTTTTCCACTGTAAGCATCCCCTCTTGCGGACCTAGTCTGTCACAGCAATAACAGAGTAAATTGCAAAGCTTAAAGGATAAGATGAGAAAAGATGATGAACAGTACATACATTGATTCTTCTTCTTTTCCCATTTTGTTATTAGTTAAGAATTCTATTTTGTTAGGTTTTTTTACTCTTCTTTTCTACATCAGTCATCTCTAGACAACCATCACACACCTATTTAATTTATTCCTCTTGTAGCCCCTTTAAAATTACATGAATGGCAGCACTTTTGTTTCTCCATGGAAGTACATACAAAAAGATGCAAATTAAAATTCTGGTGATGAGTACAATACCCTTTTGCCAACCATGAACATGAATCTTCTTCTGATTATGATGTTCGTATGCAGAGTGGAATAAAGAATGAGGTTGCTATCCACAAGATAGAGAAGTTATACATGCATATAGAGAGAGACAGGGCTTAAAGCAGACAAAACTAACCCAGTTGTACTCTAAGAGATACTGGAATCCACAGTGCACAGCATCAGGGCAGTCCATGCTTGCAAAAACACCCACAACATCATTCTGCTGTCCACATTCCGTCCCCACCCTTGCATCCAACAAATTCAAGATGATCCCTACAAGAGGTGCTAATATCATGCCTCTATTTACTTTTTCTGGAGAATGACCATGTCGTCTAAGTGACCTGCAAATACAGTGGCATAAATGTATGAACTTCTTAACCATTGAGGAAGTATAGAAGTTGCAATATGGACTTTGTAACAATTCACAGTTCTTTCTTTAATTAAATATGTAATTTATGCACTGGTAAAGCCTTTATCATTGGTATTAGAAATGCCAAATCTATCACCAAAAAAACCACCTTAAAAATGTCCAGAGACACTATCTACAAGTCTCCAGTAAACTTGAATAGTTACAAAAATCTGAAAAAAACTGAACGCTATATCTGGGTGTGGTTGTCATAACATAAGCAAACCAACCAAAGAAATCCTAAATGTCAACTTGCCATCATCACCAATTCCCTTGCGTGCTTCTTCAATGAAAAGCAAGACTCATATTGCATCTCAAATGGCACAACGCATTTATACCATGTTTTGAAACTACTTATTACAGTTAGAAAAGGAAAAATGACAAGAGGGAAAAGGTAGAGAAACATGATTTTGATTCACCAGCATGGAAACTCACAGATCAAAAAACTCGGCATCTGCAGTTGAGGTAATGTGGTTGAGAATAAAGACTATCAGTTCAGTTAGCCTCCGAAGGTTCGTCTCAGTTCCAGATAGGAATGCTTGAGGGATTTCACGAGTATAGAACTCCAAAACCTTTGCAAGGTTGCATGAGAGATCAAATATGACACCACATTTTCTTTGCTGAAACTCTAAAACCTAAAAAGATTTTTAATACTAGTAAGAAAATAATTTGAAGCAAACTGGGAATAAATGAGAGCAGAAAATTCGATACAGTTAAGACCTATTACTAACTACTTAAACCAACATAACTGGTATTACCCACATAACAGTAATATAACTGACCCAGACAAGTGATCCACTTAAGTTAAAGCATTTTTTATAGAAATGTGAACCAAGAAAAGTGACACCCCAGGATATAGATAGATAAGCATGCAACCACATGTGCATGTGGCAAGGGGGGGGGGCGCTATTTGCACTAGCGCAAAGCATAAACTCTAGGTCAGACCTTTTGAAAGCCATAGAACAGCAGTCATCAAATACTTGGTATCAATAAATCATACCTGGTATTTTTCTTGCATTTCCCGAATGGATACAGAGAATTCAGTCATCGTCCAGCTGAGTGTATTAAATAGTCGATTCAGAAAAGCTGAGAACAACTCTTCATCATTGATGCAAGCTTCCCGCAACAAGTTCTGCTTAGATTAAGCCAAAAAAGAGGATAAATCCATGCCCACAAATTGTTCCATGGGAAAGAAAAAAGGATTTAAAAATTCTGTGAAAAGATTGATATTTTTTACCTGGAAAACAAATGACGATGATGATGATGACGATGACTCCCCATGCTTTGTAGAACTGAAACGAGAACCCTTGCACAACCGCAAAAGAATGTTCGTCACTGAGATCCAAGATCTGTTGTCAAATGCCGACAATAGTGCTTTTGGCATTCTTTGTGTGGCCGCTTCATTGCTCTCAAACACTGTCAAATACTCCTTATACTGTACCAGGACTGAAATAGATTGGAGGAGAAGATCCTTGAGATCAGCACTCAATATCCTCAGATCATTGAAGTGGGAAACAACAAAAGTTACCTGATGAACAGGAGAAATCGATCAATCCTCTGAAATCCATTGACTTCAAGCATTGAATATATTCAACCTTTTTAAATTGAGGAAATCACCAGATTGCATGCAGTGATACATGTCACGACTCTAGAAGTTCAAGGAAAAATAAGTCTATTCTCTGGCAGCTACAAGTGTCAGTTGGTAAAGTACAAATCACAGTACAAAAGTAGTCACAACATCAAATATAAAAACCCCGCTGGTCCCTGAAAATGAGCCAGCAGTCGGCTATTAACTGCCTGTTGTTTGGAATTTTGGATGGAAGATTTTGTATTACTTGTAAAAGAAATGTGCATAAATAATTCCTTGTGCTTCTCTCTATCATGTGGCGCAAATTAAATCAGATTGGAACAATACATTGTGTAATCACTTTAATATTCTTCCATCCTTAAAGTTGAACTATTCATCACAAACACCAAGGAGTCAAGTACTATTATAGTTCTACATTTTATAACTGAAAACAATCAAACAATTCTTACATATACATGCAAAAGATCTTAACTTCTTGACAATAATCAAGTGTGACCATTAAACTCTCGTGAAATATAATCAAAAGGGTACACTTGCAACTATCAACTGAAACATCAAACTAGCAATAAATCCATCAGACTTGAGAAAGATGCACACAGAACCGCAGTAGATCAGAAAAGATGCATTAAAATTATCCATGTAGGAAGCTTATTTACTTTTGTAGCTTGTAATACAGCTAAAGAAAGATCGGCAAAAAGCAGATAGGAGGTAAGGTTTTCTTGGCTTATAGTAATATAATAAACTTCCTAGAGCATTAGGATCTCTAGTCTTTATATGGGGGCTCTTGATGAGACCAAGAACAATTACAGACATATGTTGACCACTACAACAGGAAGGTTTGAGAGATGGGTAATTCAGCATAAATAAAATAATATTAGTTGAACATATGCAATCAGCAAAATATAATAACCGAAGGATTGGGGAGGAAAAATAATTGTTGCAATGCCAAGAATAGTGGTTAAGCATACTGTTGTAAGTAGGTTTACAGCATGAGAATTCCGGAATGTAGAGACATTCCATTGTGCTTCATTGTGCGAGATAAACATTTGATGGAATTTAACTCTTTGTGAATCAGCTAAAGTTGGTTATTTCAAGATCAGCACTCAATGAGGTAGCAATCCTACCTAAATCTTACTAACCATCCAAATTTTCAAAAAAAGAGTTTAGCCATCATTCCCTTTCTGTTAGTATTTGTTTCTAAGATGCAAAATGCAAGCCGCCAATGGTGGCAGCTATAGCTCCTCCCGTCCCTTACCTCTTCAATCAAGGGCTACAAAGAAACTTATCCACTACATGGCAGGAAACTTTTTTGTTGCGTTGATACAAAAGGTGGGCTCACACTTCACAGTGCCCCACCTCTCGTGTGCAATGGATTCAGCATTGACAGCACAATCAAGGATATAATTGTGCTTGAGCTGTAATTAACCAATAACACATGCTAAAATAATTCATATATCTTAAGAGAACATCGTCAGTTTCAATAATAACAACTTGACATTTTCATAATGGCATACTTTCCTGATCTATAAATCTAGAGACAAAATGGAGAACAAATTGCCAATATTTGATTACAAATTTAAACCACAGCCAAAAACCAAACAGCAGATTACACAAAAATCAACTCAATAAAAATCTGCCTGAGACAACAGTAAAATGAACAATACGTGAGACTTACAAATGAAGCAAGTCCTTGCTTAATAAATATTGCAGGGGGTACAAATGGGGGGTCACTCTTGCGCAGCACATGGAAGCAATCAACCTGCAACAGCAATAGAACAGCATAATGTAACAGCTAGATATACAAGTTAACTTTGGGAACCACATCAATGACACACTCCACAAGCAGAGCGCTTAATTTAAAACTACAGGTAGATGATGCAGCGAAATCTGACAAAACAGATAGATTAAAAATGCACCAATTACATGTGTTCTAACAGCTATAGAAAATATTTAGATCATATTTGAAACAAAAAGAAACTGGCACCTCAGGGTGAACACTTCACCAACCAAAAATCTTCACACAAGATTTTGCTAGAATGGGATGTTAATGGCCCACTACTAGCATTGATATTTTAAAGATGATAAAAAAAAAAAAAAAGAGCTTTCATGATATAGTTGAATCTAAACTTGCAGTTTTATCAAGCAATCAACAAAGTCCTGGTGAGCTTCCAAAACATGACCCTAAAAAGCACATTAACATACTACATGTGATAGCTCAACTTCAAGAAGTGATGTAAGAATATTTGCAAGAGAACGATGGGTTCTGAAGAGATGTAGAGTGTTCCGAAGAGATGCCAATCTTGACACAAGACAAAACTCTATATAAGAAGGTCAAATTTATTTATGCTCTGTATACAGGTTAAAATACCTGCTCACAAGCTGTAATAAACACTATTTCAGACAGACACAGGTTGATAAATACACCCAACATCATCTTGCCAGTGATTGAAGGGAAGTATTTATTTACCAGGGTTTCAAGATAAAACTCAGGAATATAAATAAATAGGGAATCCACTCTGCTAAGAACAAGAAGTAGTTGGACTATCCACATGCATGTTGCATACATTCCTCGTTGCTTCCACCGCGAGAAAAGAGAGATGCGATACCTGTCCACAACAAAATGGCCAACAAAAGATCAGAAGATGCAATGGGCTAGCATAAAGTATGCAATACATGTAGCTGGTGTTGTTTAGTATCAAGTACCAACAACCAGCACCATACAAAGATAGTGATAAAACTAAGGTTGTGCTTGGTGTGAAGTAATTTGGAGGTAAAATGCTACTAAGATTTAAGGGTAAAGTGTTGAGGGTGTAAAACATCCCTTGAGGGGTACAGTTTTAAGGGTATTGAAAAAATCATGAGCATTATTAGTGAGCCCACAACAAACCACATTTGATTTGATTATGTAAATATAACAATATTAAATATCTATAATTGTGGGCCCATAATAAGAAGTGGGAGTAAATGAAGAGAAATGGATGTTCAATTAAAAAAAATGAGAGAAAATGCAGAGTCCAAAATCTGTCTCCTTTGAAAAATTATTTACCCCTCAACTCACGAAGTTAACATTTAACCCCATTTTGGGTTTAAGAGTTAAGACCTTAAAAATGACCCCTATTCGAAAAGTTCTACCAAACAGAGGTAAAGGGCGTGAAAAGTCTCAAGCATAAATTTTCACCCCCTTTACCCTCATAACAAACACATCGTAAGCAGTTAAAGAGCAAACGGTGATCTGGAGATCTGAGGAAGCAGCAGCTATTTGTCTTCAACATTAGTGAATTAAAGAACCCAAGCAGTGGGAACAGTAGAGCAATATGGATGGCAATGAGCAGGTTAAGTAGCATCACACTGAAGTAAGGCAGCAGGAACACACAAAGGCAAGGCGACAAAAAAAAAAAACATATTCCCACAAAAGCAATATCAATGCTTTCCAATAAGACCAGTGGAAAGGGAAAACACAGAACCTAAAAGCTTTTTAAGTTATGCCTACAATTTGATACATCAAAATGCTAGACTGTTGACCCATAACGAACCTGACAAAACAGAAAGTCACATCTGACTACAATAAATAGATATACTATGATAGAAGAAACATATCCAGCAGTTAGAACTACAAGATAATTTATTCTAAAGATTTGGGAAAACAGGCTTCTCACTCTCCCTGTTTCTACCAGAAAATCAAAGCAATTTATTCTTATCATACAAGAAAAAGACATTCTGTGACATTTTGTGCCATATATATTTCCATAGGCATTGAATTTGGAAGCCAAGCTTGGGCAACTGGGCGAAAATCAATAATTGCAGGTGCTTAAAGTTCAGGCCACTAGACAATTAAGGACACAGCAAGGAAGAACTATAAACATATTTAAAGAAATGCAGAAACAGAGAAATATCATAAAACAAATTTAAACAGTTCTTATCGTTGCAAAGTGCATAAGTTGCCAGTAACAAGTAACCTAATTTCTTAAACCAATGTTACAGTTATGCATCTTGCTTGTTAAGACTGCCTATCCAACCGCTCCATCTGGGATATCCATTTCTCATTCTAACCATAGAAAAGGAAGGCAAAAGGGTGCATCAGGCTTCACACATTCATTCAATGTTTCATATGGTTGAGATCAAGATAAATATGGTTCCGAAACAAAACAAGACAAATACAGTTCAGGAGGGACATCATACCATGCACAATGTCTTACACAATCCATTACTTCTTCACGGTATTCATTACGAGCTTCTTTCAGGCGTCTTAATTTCTCACAACAAGCACGTTCTCTTATTTGTTTGTCAGTTTCTTCCAGGAGTGATATTGACTGTGCCTGATGAGACATGTAGTATGATGCCTACAATCAAGATAGACATATTACGACCTTTGCAAAACAAAATGCAGCAAGAAAGCATGTCATCAGTAAGCACAAAATGATGTTCATCCACTAAACAGAACATCCCAAAAGCACAGAAAAACAATATGATTGTAATCCCAGAAAAAACATAAAACTTGAACAAGTTTTCCAGGAAATGGTGTTCCCTTTGGACAACGGTCAACAAGCAGGACACAGTCTTCAACTGTTCAGTCAATGAGTAGGCCACTGTCTTGACATCGCTACAATGCTTCAGAAATTACAAACCCCAATTTGTAGAACATAAAGACATGTGACGCATATTTTAAATACTTGAGCTGAAGTGAAAAGATTGAAATAAAATAACGTGATGCAGCAATTCTTTTAAATACAGCATAAATCTTTCTCACTTTTTATCAAATTCTCCTTCAGGTATCACAAAAAATGATTAGAAGGACAGCTGTTTCGTATTATATGACAACGTATATATCTTCTACAGGCATCTTAGCTTGCATTGGTGTAAACAATGATAAGATACCATATTTTATGATCAAACTGACAATCTGCAACTCAAGCATAAAACCTTTTGGTTACAGTTACTGCCTTGGACCTTAAGAGAAAATATACACAAGCACATTGAGATTAATAGGCACTTGGCATAGGAAAATTCAGTTTCCAACTGATGAAACTACTCATAAATTATCCCCTATTACATAATTTTTTATCACCAACCATTTCTTATTTTAACAGACAAGGCACGTTAAAGCATGTCATGGTGATTTAACCCTGACTTCATCATTTCTATACCTGAGCTCAAGATATTGTCTTTTTAGAGAAATCAAGAACTGTTGGAATTCAGAGGTTTGGTATGATCATTTGACTTTGGTTTTATTTTTCAGATTCAATGATGGATCCTTAAAAAACTTAAAACAGTTTCTCCAACTCCACTCAGATGTTATCAATTTTTCAGGCTTCAGGTAATTCATTCATTTATTATAGTTAATCTAGCTGAAAGTGGTGAATACCTGAACTCAATAATCATGTTCATTCAGGATAGAGCTAAAATTTTGTTCACTTCACTCTTCCTAATGTCTGTCCATGTTTGCTACAAAACTCATTTCCTATTAAATTTCCATGGGAAAAAATAATAAATTCATTTCAGGCAGCACAAAGTCCCTTCACCAATAAGATCAACCAGATACCAAGTACAAAAACTTGCAGTAATGTGAAAGTAATAATAAGAGCATATTTTATCATGAAAATTCTTACCTGCTTAAACTTTGGTGCAACACCTATGTGATACAGCAATAGCAATGTATCTAGAAGTTCTTCTTCTCTCAGTGTTGCTGAAGACATATCACTCTCCCTGTGCACAATCCTAATATCTCGCACTGGACAATAACCAAAATCAGATTCAGATTGATCACTTGTACTAGGTTTGTCGGCTATCTCATCATTCAAACTTCCTTCACTGCATTCTGCAGCCACATAAGCAGACCTGTCTGGAATACCACTACAATGGACACGAGAATCTTTAGTGTTGTATCTAATTTGATGCTTGGAGATTTTTGACAATTCAATCTCATAACTTGAACAACAACATGGTTTCGGTGTGGTTTTATGTGTTACTCTTGTTTCTTCATCATCCATACAACCTTCCTCCCACCGGATTACTTCTGCTTCTTGATCATGTACAGGATGAGATTTTGAGATATGACTAAATGATCCCCCAAGTCTAGAAATGTCAGTTCGAAGAGGATCATTTTTTAGAAATATATCTACAGGGAAACTTTGTTCACCGCCTCTGTGAAGAAATCCAACATCAAGACCATTGGGTTCACACCTCTTTACCCAGCCACAAATGTCCCTCATAGCAAATCCTTCGGATAAAAAATGAAGTATAACTGAGTACAAAGAAATAAGAACGGAATTGCTTGAAACTCCAGGAGGTGGCGCATTGCAATCTGCTCCTCTATTCTTCAATAGAATATTTTGTAAAAATGTCCTCAACACTGAGCCAGGTAATTGAGCAGGTGTTGTAGGCGGTACAAATTGCATGACCAAGAGACAGAGGTCCCTATGCTTCTCCTCAATCTACAAAGACATCAGCATTTGTAGGGTGTGAATTAATATTAAATTGCATGAAGCTAGCTAAACAAACTCATTGTGTTGCAAACCAGAGAGAGAATACAGTCAATAATTGTTTGCCAAGATAAATTACTGCAAACAAAAATAAGGAAAACGTTCAAAACAGGTAATGCGAGTTTAGCAACGAATTCCATATTGTGATTGTTTATTTTGGGGATTATATTTATCAGAGGTCACAGCACGTTTTAAGCAATTTGCTCCTCATCTAAGTCCCTTGGCATGGAGCTGAAATAGGAAATTCATTGCTCAAGTCCAGAAAAAGATTTTCAACACAACGGATGGAATGACTGGAAAATTGATATCAACTAATTTAGCAGGGACACAAATTAAAGGTTTCAACGACAAAAAAAAAATGTGTATTTTCAGGTTGTCACTCGTGAACAGCCAATCTACACTCACCCTTGACCTCATCATATAAGTCCAAGTGCAGGCTCCATAAATATAAGATATGTCAATAATCAAGTAAACAGTAGCAATTGATTCAGGCAATCATCTTTTATTCATTGGGCATGAATTAAATAGAAAAAGAAAATGTGAGATCAAACTCAGGATATTCAATTCAACTGAAAGAATTCTCTCCTCTTTTTTTTTTTTTTGGAGCTTTTATTTGAATAATTTTTTTCTTGATGAACCATGAACAATCAAACCTTAACAAAATGCTTTTATTTGTGAAATTGATGAGGTTAAATTATATGCATATGGGGAGAGATATTATCTAATAGAAAGGTAACAACAACAGCTGTAGTCAAAAGGCTCATAGAAAAGTTATTTCCATCAGTGGAAAGTCTGCTTGGCCACTTGTATTTGACAGTATTTCACTAGGTATACCACATTCTGATTACAATTAATTTCACATGGAAAAAAGATTTTGAAGGCTTTTCATTGTTTCCCCTCATCATGCTAATATCTATGGAACAACAGTAGAGGATTCATAATTTACAAATTTAATGTGAAATATCAGGGATCCACAACAGTATATACCTTATTGATAGCTTCCGATAAAGCTGTAGTTGTCAGCATCATGCTTCTTCCATCATTGGAGATATCATCACCTGAACCAGGCCACCAAACAGAAGGCATCATGCATTGAAGGTCCTGCTTGTTTGGACTCTTTTGAGATAGAAAACCTTCAAACAATAATTCAAAATCAGCTGACTTCCACCAGATAACCATCAATTCTTTCCGTTGTAAGATATGGCATACCATTGCAAGATATGAATAAGATCCTGAGTACGGGCATTCTGTTAAAACCAAAGATGCTGTTTTGCAGCCACTTGAAAGGGCATTGATGATATGCTCAAACATCAGACGTGATTCTTGAAACTCTAGAAATACATCAATAAACTTATCCAGACCTGAACAGTCATGTGGTGCTTGCACTCTGAAAACCTCCATCATGAATGAAAGAAGTGGACCCCATGCCACAAACTCAGTACTTCCAGAATCTCCCTCAAGTACAGAGAAGAATTCCTCACATATCCCTTGACAGACAGGATAAAATACTTCGTCAAGTGACACAAACCTCTTCAATCTTCTCAATTTACCAACTAAAGAACCTTCAGCCCGCTCCGCACCTTGCACATCTGACAGCCTTGATAAGCATTGAAGCAACTGCATAGCCAAAAGATTTGCGGAAGTAGGTGCTTTAAGGGGAAGGAACCCCTGAATGGGGTACTTGAAGGGACGAGCCCCAAAATTTAATTCACAGCGTTCACCTTGAGAAAGAGAGATTGCTGGGTAATACCCAGATCCAGGTCCCATCTTGCGGATACCACGAAAGGCCACTCCAAGGGATACGCCATTTCTATAGAACAATATCTCATCATGATCCAGATTAATGCAACATCCAATGACATCACCAACAACCCATGGCTGACCATATGGCTCAGCATCCTTGTTCCACTTACTAACCCTTTTCCCATCGAATGCATATGAATCATCTGCATCACCTACACCCTTGTGATCACTAAAAGGACAAGAACGAGTTGCCCATCCAAGCTGCTGTACACCACAAGTTTCCAATAGAACTTCATACATCCATTTCCCTTTCCAAACACAAGCATTGGACCTAGCACTACTGAACATTGCTAAGCTTTCTACATGCAAAGGGTGTTTAATGATTCTAATATCACCACAGATGCTCAATTCTTCAAGCCCGACCACCTGAGATTCACAACCATCTTTACTGATATGAATCCCGTCTCTATTATCAACCAAATCACCAGATTTGATACAAAACTTAGAAAACTCATTTTTTAAAATAGAGCGAACTAATTTAGTGTCAACTGGACCAGTAAATGGACCAAGTGATTTGTTTGAGAGACCAAAGATATATTCCAGAGCACGCTCCACGGGCTGATTACCAAAATCATCACAAGATGAAACAAGTCGGGTTTTCCACGAATCCTCCTTTCTATCTTCGCCATTCAATAAAACAGCCAAGCCAGAAGAAAGCCCTCCAACCCGTTTTCCCTCTTCTTCCATTTGTGATTAAAAGAAAAGATGCGATTTAGCAATACCCACTAAACACTTTTCAAATTCAAAATAACCGCTCCAAAGTCAAACTTTCATTTCTCCTCTTGTAACACTGATCCATTCACAACAAAACCCTAGCCATCTCCCATCCCTGTAACTCCAAAAAATTTCCAATTCAATAACAAAATACACAAAACCATTGAATACAACAGAAAATGCAGCAAACAATAACAACAAATTAAAACATCCAATTTTTCCCTCCATTTTTAAAACAAATCGCTCAAAATTCAATTAAGTAACTTAAATTCACTAACCACTTACAAATCAACACATAAAAACAATACAAATTTCACATTTTTTGCCTCAAGTTTCTCAGGAACCAAACAAAACCTGAAAATTTTTCCTTAACCATAACAAGTTCCACCTGCAATAACACAAATCCACACGTACCTGTAAAAATCAAGAAATTGAAGGAACTTACAAGGGAGAGAGTACGTGATTGACGATGGTGATAGTGATGGGGATGGTTATGAAACTATGCTGGTGTCATTCCACATAGCAGAGGCAGCGAGCTGATGTTAGGGTTACTAAACGCCATTTCTTAATTTTTTTGTAGAGAGAGAAGCAAAAGAGTACAGTTTTGATTTAAAGGTTCGTTGGAGAGAGAGTGTGTTTTATTTTATTATTACTGCTTGGAGCAGTCTTAACAGAGTAGAAAGAGGAATTCTGTTAGTAGCGAGACAGGAAAGAAGCATGGAGGCGATTTTTAATTCCTTCTTTCTTTTTCTAGTAGAGTCGTATTTATTACTTCTTCTTCTTCTTTTCCAAAGTCTGAGGAGAGCAAGAAAAAGCGGAATCGGTGTTTGCTATCGTTTATTTTTTATATTTTAAAAATATTAAAATTAAAAATATATATTTTAAAAAATATTTATATTTTAAATTATTTTAATGTATTAATATCAAAAATAAAATTTTAAAAATAAAAAACATATTATTTTAATACATTTTTAAATAAAAAATTACTCATACCCTTAAACCGTTCTAACTACCCTCAACTAACAATTCAGAGAAGTATATAATTCTTTTAGTCCCTGGTACTGAACTCAATTATTAACTAGTCCTCCTTGTTTGAATAACTTTACATTAAGACCCTTTTGCTTCTGTTTTTATATTAGAATATTAAGAGTAGCTAGCTTCTAAATAGCGAAAGTAAGGAATCATGGTAGAAGAACTAACGGTTGGGATTGAAAAAAATAGATGATAGAACTTAATATGACAAGTGAAAATCTTTAAAATAGTTCTTAAGAAATAAAGAACAAAAAATGACAACCATACCAAACAAGTCATTAGTATTTTTCTTCTTGTAAATCATTTTTTATTTAAATATATTTTCCCTATATCCTAAATACATCCTTTGACTGTTTAGAGTTTTAGAGAAAAAACAATATAATGGGGATTTAAAGAATAAAATTAAAATGTATACAAAAAAATCTACTAATATTTCACATATTAAACATGGAAAATGATGAGTTTTGTGTGATGGTTTAAGTATAATATCTATTTTAAGAAGAAAAAAAAAACAAATGTTTTAGGTGATGTTTGGTATTGAGGTCAGCTGTATTTATGAATTTTTTGAATTTTAAATTATTATTTTTTGTGTGTTTCGATTATTTTAATATGTTAATATCAAAAATAAATTTTAAAAAATAAAAAGAAGTTATTTTGATGAATTTCCAAGTAAAAACACTTTTAAAAGCAACTTCTACCACACTTCCAAATAAATACTTAATTAGATAAAATATTTAGATAGTATCTGGGAACGCGGTTAAAACCGTGTTTTCTAAAAAAATTGAATTTTTTTCTTTTTTTTTTGCTTAAAATTAAAAAAAAAATCAATGTTTTGGGAAACATGGTTTTAACCGCGTTCCTAAACACTACCTAAATATTTTGAACTACAATCGCTACTATACTCTCAAACACTCCAATTAATTCAAGTGAAGGAATGAGGTTATAAGTTTTCAAGATATAAAGGACTAAATTACAATAATGTTCAAAACCAAGAACTATATAATAGTTTACTCTATCCTGAGTACAGGTGAATTTTGTGACCGATGCATTTCAGTACTATGTGGGTAGTGACGTGGTGGATGATGCTATTGTGCAGCTCTATGTTTGTTTTTTTATTAAAAAAAAATTTAAAATTAAAATCATTTACTTTTTTATTTTTTATTTTTAATTCATTTTAATATATTAATATTAAAAATAATTTTTTAAAAATAAAAAAATATTATTTTAATATACTTTCAAATAAAAAAAAAACATCACATCACAGCATTAAACAACCCCAGATTTCAACCCAGCCGCCAAATTGAATTGCACCGCCGTTAGTTGATAGAAGACTTTTTCCATATTGTACAGTGGGTTCCTGTATCGCGGTCAATGATTGGTAATTTCTAGTGCGTGTGATCTCTTTCTTCAATCTCTTTAATCAATAAAAATATTTTCTTTTAGCTAGATTTTAAACATTTATTAGTGCTTGAATTGACTGTATATGTATATATATCACCTGTGATAAGATTTAAATTTTAAATTATAAAAAAAAACAGCATAGCAAGATTATCTACCATGACATCAAATCAAACCATATTAACTAGGGGTAATTATTTTAGGTTCGGTTTAGTTTTTATCAAAAAAAATAATCAAACCGAAATTTTTTAAAAAAAAATTGAAACCAGTTCAAATCAACCGGTTTCGATTCGGTTCGGTTTTTTAGGACAAAAACTGGTTCAAACATGTTTGGCTCGGTTTTTTCAGGTTTGGCTCGGTTTTTTTCATTTTGAGTTTGGTTTTTTTGGTTTTAGACTTATAAAACCGAAACCGAACCGGCCGATTTTTTCAAAATTTTAATCAGTTTTTTTTCACGGTTCGGTTTTTTTAGTTATTTTTTCTAATTTTCTTGGTTTTTTAGTTTTTTTGCTCACCTCTAATATTTACATGCTCTCCTGCAATTTTATAAACGTATTGTTTATTTTTTTAATGTTTTAAAAGTGTTTTAATTTTTTTTATTTCAAATTAAATTTTTTATTTTTAAATTATTTTGATGTACTGATATTAAAAATAGATTTTAAAGAGATAAAAAAATATTATTATAAAATATTTACAAATAAAAAATATTTTAAAAATTAATTATTATTATTATTATAACTAAAATAGACACGAAATATACTGGAAAAAAAGAGAGAGGCTGTGGATGTGTTGGGATTGTGCTTTTAGAAGTGAGCATCTCTATTTATGCATCTGGTTGTGCCATCTCATCACTTGGATTCTGTTGAACTAATTTATTACATTTAGAATTAATTTATTACAATAATTGCTAATTTTCAACCAAGGTGTCATGTAACGAACCTGTTGACTTTGTGTTTTTTAGTGAATTGTTGAACTTCAAAGCCTCAAAGGCCATGCGTGGTTTGATATTGAATACGAAAGAGTGATTTTCAAGTGTTTGTGTCAATTTTCATGAAAATAATTTTTAATATACTTTTCGGTTCGAGAGAATTCTTGTTTAATTTACATTTTAACTGGGATCTCGTATTAGGATCTAAGCAGGATTGACTTGTAATTAAATAGATAAATAAATAAAATTGTTTGTTTGTTGGGGTTATATATTGGGTTTAATTTTTTTTTATTTTTAAAATTAGTATATTAAAATAATTAAAAAATATATAAAAAATATTAATTTAATGATTTTTCAAAAAAACAATTGAAAAAAATAAAAATCAGGTCTAATCACAAAACAAATACCCCTTAATAAACATAGAATATTCCCTTATTAATGAAAAAATATAATCCAGACAAATACAAAACTTATAGAAAACAACAAAGATAACAAATTCAAAAAACTAAAAAAAGCTCAAGAATCCATCATTGACCAACATACAAAAAGATTTTTTTATACATTTTTACCCTTCTCGACAAAAACTAATGGCCATATTGATAGGGTTAGTATCATCTTTTCCACACTAGCTCACTACCAAATTGATTAGGGCACATGGTCTTCATATATTTTTTAGCATGTTAAAATTATAAAATTATCCTTAAAAAAAAAAATATTAAACTGGCACCCAAGAGCTGCTACATCTTTTTATTTTTTTTCCAAACACGATAAAATGATAGAATAACCCTTATAATAAAAAATCATTAAGATGGTGTGCAAATGAGCTTTCATCTTTTTAACTTGGTTTTTTTTGTTATAATCAAGTTAAAAATGGGGCAATTTGGTATTTCAATGAATATGCAATATTATATTCAAAGGAAAAGCGGTTGATGCACGCACTGACAGGTGGTAGACACTTGCGTCCTTTTTATTAAGTTGATTGTAGTTTTTTTGTTTTTAAATTATTTTCTTTATCTATTTTATTTTTCAATGTTATCTCTTATTATTTTATTTCATTTATCTTTTATACTAGATTTGATTCACGTTTTTTTGATTGCCTTTTTTTTTTATCATTTTCTCAATTTATTTTATTTTTTAATTTGATCCCTCGTTGTTTATTTCATTAAACTTTTATACCAGATTTGATCCTCATTCTTTTGATTATTATTTGTTTTTTTAAAAAAAATTGGATGATTGAAATTTTTTCTTCGTCATTTTTTTAAGCTTGCGTTTTATGGAGTAACCTCATTTCATGACCTGAGTTATAAGTTTTAAAGTTTAGCTCTATTTAACTTTGATCTTTTTTAGGTTTTCTTTCTACAATTAATTTATTTTTTTTCAATTTCATCCTTCAACATTAGGTTATTAGGCCTTCAACTTCGTGATCTTTTTTGCTTTTCCTTCTATAGAGTTATCTCAATCTCATATCTCATGTTACGAGTTAGTTGAGTTAACCCATGTTAAATCGGGGTTTTTTTTTGTTTTTCTAATTATTTTTTTTATTCATTTTCATCTTTTATTATTTAGCTTGTTTGAGAATACGTTTTTTATTCAATTTCTTTTGTACAAGGTTATCTTGACCTTGTAACAGAGCCACAAAATTAGTATGCTGACTTGAGTCAGCTTTTTTTTATCATTTTTTAATTATTTTTTTCAATTCTTCCTTTAGCGTTTGATTTCCTAGTAAATGAGCTTCAAACTTTTTTTAATGAGATTATCTCGTTTTTATTTAATTTTATTTTGTTATCAAATAAGATCATTGAAACCTTTCAAGAATATTTAGAGGGTATCTTTTTATAATATTGGCGAGTGTTCATTTTTTTGTAATTAGTCATTGTCGTTTTTTTTTGTTTTTTTATTGCTGTTGACTTTTTTATAATTATATTATTAAATTAACTGAGCTTAATGAACTAATTCAAATCAATAACCTAGGCCTGAAAATTTTCTTACTACTTTAAAAACGCTATCATCACTTGGGCATCCCTTTTTATGTTAGGAAAAATCTAACTTGACTTGTGGTATAATATAGGCCACCTATAAAGTAAAAATTCATATTTGGATGATAAATCTTATATTCTTGTAAATGCAACCATAAAACCTACCAATAAAAAAACGTACTTAGAAAAATATGATATGACTTCATATAATATGAGATTATCTCAATCTCATGACCCGAGTCAATGGTTTAGCGAGTTAAACTAGGTTGACTCGTGTCTTTTTTATCATTTTTTTAATTGATGTTTTTTCTTTCAATTTCACCCTTAAATGTTTGATTAATTGAGAATTGAGCTTTATAATTTATTTTAATTTTGTTCTATGAGATTATCTTAATCTCGTGATCCACGTTTGACATGTTAACCCAGGTTGATTCAGAGTTTTTTTTTATCTTTTTATAATAGATGTTTTTTTTTCAATTTCACCCTTAAATGTTGGATTGATTGAGAATTGAGCTTCATAATTTATTATAATTTGCTTTCTATTACATTATCACAATCTCATTATTTAGGTTTGACATGTTAACTCGGATTGATTCGGGTTTTTTATCCTTTTTTAAGTTGATTTTTTTCCAATTTTATTCTTCAATATTTTGTTTCTCAATTTGCTTTCTATAAAATTATTATAGTCTCGTAATCCTGATAATAGATTTTACATGTTAATTTGGGTTGACCCAGGTCGATTTAATATTTTGTCGTCTCAATAATTTTTTTTTAAAAGATGTTGTCTTAAAATTATTTTTAGTCAATCTATATTTTTTATCAGTTGTCAAGGTTGTTTCTGAATTGGCCAAGCTGATTAAGTTATATCATATCAATTTCTATACGATTTAAATTTTTTCTCTTCTTGAAAATACATTAGCAATGCTTGAAATTTTTTTTTTAACACTTTTTAAAAAATTAGCTGACCTATAGCATAATGAAGATAAATCATTTAATGATTACTACTTACATACATGACTTAAACATTTATCATTTAGGTTAGAAAATATAGTTCCCATCTTATTGGCCAAGAACATGATTATTACTATTAATTATTATCTATTAACAAAAATTAAAAAAAAGAGGTAAGTTTAATAACTAATTAGTTTTCTTATTTAGTTTTTTTTTAAATTGTTTGATTTGTTTGGGGTTAAACTTTATACTTTATTTTGATTAATTTTTATGGGTTTATCTTAGTATCATGATCTAAGTTGACTATGAGTTTTTTAATATTTTTTAGTTTTATCATTCAACATTGGATTGATTGAAAATTTACCTTTATAATTTATCTTGATTTTCTTTTTATGAGATTATCTCGATTTCATGACCTAAGTTACGGGTTTGGCGGGTTAACATTAGTTGACTCATGCCATTTTTTATGTTTTTTTTTTTATTTTTAATTTTATCGTTCAACATTGTGTTATTTAGAAATTAAATTTCATAATTTATTTTGATATGATTTCTATGAAGTTATTATGATCTCATGATTTAAGTTGAGAGTTTAGTAAGTTAACCTATGTTGACTTTGGTTCTTCTTTTAATTCCATCATTCGAAATTGAGTGATTGATAATTAAGCTTTATAATTTATTTCAATTTAATTTTTACGAGATTATCATGGTCTTGTGACTTAGATCATGGATTTTACAGGTTAATCTGGATTGACCTTGATTAATCTAATATTTTATTGTCTCAATATTTTTTTTAAAAATATATAATCTTGAAATATTTTTTAATTAAATTATATTTTTACCAGTAATCCAAAGTATTTTTAAACCTAGATCGGGTTAACCCCAAATGGTTTAGATTTTTTGCTACAAAAAAAACACGTTTGGGTTGCCCAATAATCTATTCTATAGTTTTATGAAAATCACTTAGCATGAACAAGTTTGATTATGCGCACTATGTTGCGGGTTTCTATTTCAATCAAAGAATAGTGTTTTTCTAATTTTAAATCTTCTTATCCAAAAATAAAATCTTAGCTTATGCGCATAATCTGATTTATTTAATTTATATTGGAAGTTCATTATATTCATGAAAGCCAAATTACTTTCATAATAAAGTAGGGAGCAACACATCTTTAACATGAAAAAAAGATATTTTTTTTCTTCAAAAACCCATCAAAAATAATTATGTCTGACAAATAGTTTTTTTTATATAAATTTTTGCCAAGAGGTTTTTTTTAGTTAAAACTCAATTTCCTTGTTTTTGTTTTTCTCTTTTGATTCATAGCATGATTTTTTTAGAAAAAAAATATGTTTTGATAATTTTTATGCAATTGCATGTCAAAATTAAAAAAATATTATATAAAAATTAAAAAAATATTTGATTCCTATTGAATATTCATAAAAAAGTTTTTTTCTATATATATGTATGAGTCCATGTATAATTATGCATAAAGTAATTGCTAACATTACCACAAAAATCTTTAATGTTATAAAAAAATAATGGTATCAGTATATAATTTTTATAATATTTTTATAATTATTTTATTTAAAAAGGGTTTTATTTTATAATGTAAAAAAAATAAAAAAAACATAAGATTAGGGAACAACCAACAATATCAAACCCAGGTGTGCCTTACCTTTAATAAATAGGGAGACTCTTTTATTTTATTTTATTTTTAAAAAAAGAGAGCAAGTGACACATCATCCGCTTGAAAAGACAACATGTTGTATATTACAATAAATTTCAATCATCTTCAATGATTGAAAAAGGAGTGTGTTAAGTTCTCAGATCTAAAAACTCAAATTTTAACATATTTTTATCTAAAAAGACTAAAAAAATATCATAGAAACTTCCATAATCCCATTTCAAAACCATATCATACTTTAATTAGTCTAAAAACTCAAGATTAAAGCCCAATCAACTTCAATTGAACTTTTTTATTTAAGGTAAACTTATTAACACCAACATCGATCTTCTTTATTATTAGAATGTGGCTAGCCAAAATCTTTCTATCTTTAAATCTTTTTTTAGTGATTTTTTCTTATCTATCAACTTTCAAAATATGAGAAAAATAACATTTTATAATCAAAATATAAACATGGAGAACTACATGGACCAAAGCATACAATAATGCTCCTCTTAAATTGTAAAAATTGCATAATGCAATGAATAGAAAGCTAAGTTTGTGTGGAGAAATGGATCAAATCACCTTTGAAATCAATCTTTTCCATAAAGGCGTTCATCTCCTTCTCACTCACTATGATCGACATCACTACTTGAGAAGATTTGAGTTTTTACTCTACGAGCCTGCTTATTATTGAGTTAGGAAGGCAAGCATTAGCGAGTTTATGCTAATTTCAAGAAGTCATTTGAAATTATAACTGTTTGGGAGTATGGTTGTAGTTATTTTTCAAAGTATTTTTACTTAAAAATATATTAAAATAATATTTTTTTATGTTTTTAAAATTATTTTTGATATCAGTGCATCAAAATGATCTAAAAACACTAAAAAAATATTAATTTAAAATAAAAAAATAAAAAAATTTAATTTTTTTCAAAAATGCTTTTAAAACACAAAAACAAACAAGACACCCCGACAAGTTAAGCATCTAGGATTATTTTGTAAACACTCATCTATTTATTTTTTTACTAGCTACTTTACCGACACTGCACTCAAAGTTCAATAAAAAAAATATTAAATAAAAAAATTATTTTGAAGGCATTGTTTACATGTTCTCTAGCACCTAGAAGCTAGAACAATCTTAATTGTGAACTAAAATTTTGGTGTGTGTTTAATAAAAACATAGAGAATTAAAAGAGTCAATCAATGTTAAAGAGAATTGTTAATGCTATCTTGATATTAAGTTACAAAATTAAGAGATAATACAAATTAAAATATGATCTTGTACCATAGAAGCTCTCTAATTTTTTTTATTTAATTATATAGTGATAATTTTGTTTTTTTTTTAAGAATAGTAATAAGTCAAGTTCCAATCAAAACGAATTAATTTGCTAATACAACTTCTTTTCTTATCAATTTTTTTCCACCAAAAAAATACAATTTTAATAAAACATAGAGATTTATACGTGTCAATAAATGTTAAAGAGAATTGTTAACATTAATTCAAAACTAAATTAAAAAGTTAAGAGATATTACATATTAGATATTTAATCTCGTAATATAGTGAGCTCTTTATTTCTTATTTACTTAACTATGGCAATAATTTTGTTTTTTTGTAAGAATAGTAACAAGTCAGGTTCCTTTGAAACATATTAATTTGCTAATATGACTTCTTTTTCTTATAATTTTTTCTCCATAAAAAAAGACAATTTGTTTCTATATTCTTTATTTAATAAAAATAAAAAGTAATAGAAATAAATATTTTTTTTTACAATTTGAAATAAGGATAAAAAAGTATCTCTCTTATTGAAACCCTTTTATCTTTTTAATGCAATCCATTTACTCATAATTTGTTTTACAATAATATTCAATTTTCATACATCTCATCATAATTATAAAAGCAATTTATCAAAAAACTAATATTATTATAAATTTAAAGCAAATAGATTTTAAAAAATATAATAACAAAACACCATTTGAATGTCGATGTGAGGGACTTTTTGGAAGTGCTACAAAACCCAACTCAACTTAGTAGGCATGAAGATAACCCAACTCAAGCTCTTAACCAAGGCTTTAAATCAAACTGGATGAGAGTCGATCTAATATGAATTGATCAACTTTGTTACTCAAAATACAACCTAGACAAAACCAATTTGGCTTAAGAAAAAAATCAAGACAATGTAGTTATAGCCCATTTTTTTTAATGTCTATTAAGTAGTTCTAGCCTTTTTTTTTTCGTCTACTAAGATAATGATAACTTTGAATGATCTAAGACAATCCATATTCACTTTTCAAGCCTGTGCTTTTATTGTGGACCCGGTTAGGTTTAATAACTTTATTTTTTGAAATTTTTTTTATTTAATCATCCGATAATAAAAACCAGCATGTGTAGTGAAGCAATTGAATAATTTTTTTTAAAAATAAAAAGCATTATAAAGGGTTATAGAAAAATGATCGTGGCTAATGTTCTAAAAAAGAATTCTACAATATTACTCGAAAACAAAGTAAAAGTTTATTGATGTTTAATAAAATAATAAAAAAAATAAAACTATTTATTTATTTATTTAAATGAATTTTAATTAAAATTAAATAAAAAAAGTAAAATACACTGCTAAAAAAAAACCAAACACCTGGGCCTAGGTGGACCAATGCACTTGGCTGATTTTTTTTAAAGGACAAGCGTGTATGCTTGCAATGCTAGGCTCGAGCGTGTGACCTTTTTTTTTTTACTTGGTTCAAGGGGCGAAAGAAATGTCTTTCTTTAAAAAATATATACGATACGTTATATACTTTTCCAAATTCTAACCACCGGGCAGGTGATCAGAAAATTGGGTTGTGGTTTTTTAGATCCAATACACTTTTTTTCAACTTGTTTTCACCTAAGAACCCTAACAAGCACCCTTAAAACCTTAGAAAAATAATTTCTTAATTCAAAACACTTTTAAATTGGTACAAGAATATGAAATTAAACTGAAAGAGAAACTTTCTCAACCCTGATCTACTTTTTTCAATAAGATGAAGGGTAAAAAAACATCTTAATATAACTCATCTCGTCAAATAAAATTTATTAACACCAAGGACAACTTTTCTCATCGTTGGAATATGGTAAAATGACCACTTTTTCTCTTCTTTCTTATTTTTCGATGACTTTATCTCCCTTTCTCAAACACGAGGACTGAAACATAAATAAAATAAAGTTTTGTATCGAAACATAAAATTCTAAAACTAAAAGGACCTAAAATAAAGTCAATGCAAGATGGGGACTAAAGATTATTTTTTAGTTTGATCCTTATTTTTTTAATTTTGTTTTTATACCATAAATTAAAACCATATCTTATTAAATTGATCCATAATTAAGGTTAAAGTTATTTATTAAACCTTCATATATCAAGGAAATGTAAAGAATTAAAATTATCAACCGAGAAAACACCAAAACAGACAATAAAAGGATGAATAAAAAAATAACAAAAATAAAAAAAAATCACTATAAAAATCCACAAGTGAAATGTGATGCGCACACACTTGAATAGTAAAACACTCATGAGACTAATAATATAATTTATAATTATAATGTTCTCTTGCTGTTGCATGAATCCTGCTACTTGTACATATGTCATTATGTGCTGTCAGTAACTTTGCTTGAATATTTCTATGTTACCAGTTGAAATTTATTTTATGATGTTGTTTCAATTGCCAATTGCTATTTAAATTTGCTTAAATAAATTAAAAAATATTATTTTAATATATTTTTAAATAAAAAATATTTTAAAAAATAATTGCTACTACAATTACAATAACTACTGGTATCTTAAAATGAAAATATGTGTGGTGAGAGGCACTTGTTGTTTTTTCTCATCTTCTTCTCATATATAAGAATTCCATCTATTGTTCACTGCTGATTGCATTTCTAGGGATTGTCTTCTGTTGCTAATTGTTGTCCTGAAGGTTTGTTTCTTTTTCCTGCGTGATTAATATCTAAAGTTGTTTTTTATTTTTTTTTATTAAAGTGGGTGTCTGAATTAATTTGCGCGTATCTCGATTAATTTTTTGGGCCCTGAAGTTAATGATTATATAAATCTCTAGTGGCCATTATATTAGCAGCCACATAGCTCAAACCTAAAATCACAGAAGAACAAACTCTTTAATTCTAAACTCTTACCACTAAGTCAAGAATATTTTATATTCTTTCAACAACTGGTAAGTGATTTCTTTGATTTTCTAGACATTTTACTCTGTTTGTGTGTTCAAGGTCCATTTTACACTGATGAGATTTAGTTTTTTTTTTTATAATTATAATTTGTAATACTTATAATATAATTTATAATTTATAGATTTGTATTGCAAGATATCCCAGGAATTGTTAAAAATTAATTAATGAAGATTGGTTCATGAGTCTAAGATGGTCCTTTCGTGCCTGTGGCTGTAGCTCCTACCGTTTAAAATTAATATACATTTATTTCTTTTTTAATTCAGATTATTAGATTTTTTTGTGAATATTGTTTTTTCTGATTACATTTACTTTTTATTCAATAAACAATGATGCTAACAAATGAATAGAAAAAGACAATTTTGACAAAAAAATATTTTTTTTTCCTCAACAATTCTACTCATTATCTTGTCTAGGAATATCTATTATTATTATTATTATAATATAATTAAATAAGAATATATTTCATAAGTGCCTTGCAGCTGGGCGGGTAATACAGCCGGTGATATGCTACTCAAACTTAAGCCACCTGTTTTCCCATTTTTTTCACCGCATCTGCCCGGCGTTGTCCGTACGCCATCTTTTAAAATAGTGATTTGTTAAAACCCAAAAATTGAAAGAAAACCCTATCTGTCTCCCCGCGTCAATTCCACGCTTTTGAAAAAACCATACCAAGATACCCTCTCTGTTTCTTTCTCTCTCTAAAATTTGAATCCGGATCCATCGATTTCGATCCGTTAAATTAAAAAAACTTCATTTCTCTCTCTCTAGAAAATCAATCCATCAGTAATGAGGAAAGGAGCCAAGAGAAAGAGAAGCCAGAAAGAAGAAGAAGCTGCTCCTGCTCCTGACAACCACAAAACCACCGAATCGACCAAGCCACCTACTAGAGCTAAGCGGGTCAAGGCATCCAAACCCGAACCCGAACCTGAATACTTCGAGGACCAGCGCAACTTGGTGCTCTAATCTTTCACCCACTCGCATTATTTTGTTTCAATTAATTAATTAATTAATTATTTTTTTGTTGAAGAATTCATGGATAACTTGTTCTGTTTCTTAACAGGTTTTTTTAAAAATAATAAAATCGGATTTTTTCTTAGGTCAATTACATTGGTAATTAATTAATTAAAAGACTGGAAAAGTTTAGTGTTAAGTTTAAGGTCAATAGATGCAGTTTGTTAGTTCAGTTTTTTTTTTTGAATTCTGGCTCAGTTAGGTTAAAATTCTTAAACTGTGTAGTGTTTTTATAGCAAGGCTATTTTGCAATTTGTTTGGTTGAATTTGTGAGAGTGCGCTGTTGTTTTTATGTTGGAACTCAAAAGTAAGCATTGTGAAATTGTTTTCTTATGCAGGAAGATTTATGGAAGCAAATATTCCCCGTCGGTACAGAGGTTAGGTTTTGATTTTTTATTCTGTTCTTTGCTTTGTTGGCTGAATTAATTATGTTGCTTATGGTTCTTGTTTTTTTTGGTTTACAGTGGGATCAATTGGACAAGGTTTACGGATTTAACTGGAATTTCTCTAATCTAGAGGTGGATGTCATCAAATAACCCAAGCCTTTCTTTTTTGTTATTTTTTTGGTAGAGTAGCGGCGCAGATAATTCTTAGTATGTATGTAAACTGAAATTACAACTCTTACTGGTCAGAATGCATTTGAAGAAGGAGGTGTTCTACATGGGAAGACAGTTTACCTTTTCGGGTGTACAGAGCGTGAGTTTCCTGTTAACTTGAAACACTAAATTTTTTCTAAAGTCTAAACAGGCTTTTCTAAATGGGTGGACATTGCATTGTTTTTGCTTGGTTTTCCCGTGTCCTGTCCTTTTCATTTGTCATGTGAATCTTACTTTGTTTCTTGTGTTTCTTCAGCTCAACTGGTCCCTTTCAAGGATGAAAACATATTAATCTACATACCTGCAGTGGTGGCGGTAAGTTTACTGAAACAGTTGCTTTTGCATGTAATCTAATGTACGTGTTCATCTGTGAAATTTGTTGAGGAGTGGACTTTATAAACTTCTTATCATCGTATATTTTTAATTTTTTTTTTATTCATGATAAAAGCAACATACTTCATTTTGTACAAGGTTTAACTTTGTGTCTGGTTATGGCATTTACATTATCCCCACCTTTACACTTACTTAAACCTTGTATGATAAGGATCTTAGGTTTCAAAAACCCTAGATATAGATGTCCGAGAAGTGCTTCCTTGCATTAAAGCACATTGTGGAAGTGAAAGGTCATAGAACCCATACACTATATTTCTCATATTTCGTTTATGGCAATAGCAGGATCATAGAACTCTCTTTTCAAAGTTGGGAAGTGAGAGTGCTGGTTCTGCAATTGTCCCCACCTTTACGCGTAGTCTAACCTCATATAAAATGAACTTAAAAAGGCCTATGTTTTATTACGAAGACATCCACTTTGTGTGGTTCTCAAGGCTAGAGACGAAGAGCTTGAGCATTTGTGTCTGGTATTGTTACTTTCCCAACACAACTTTTTTTCTTCCTAAGAGTTGCCTCATCACATGTTTCTTCATCTGTTCTAATTTCAGAATTACAGTTGCTGATTGGTGTTGTTGTGAAGACAAGTGCCTCTAGTCTTTTTATTTTTTCCTGAAAAAAAATCCTTTGAATTAGTGGAAGTATGTCATTTCTTTTTGCTCATTTCTCTTTGTTAAACATTTTATTTTACAGGTTGTATCTCCTTTCCCTCCTTCTAATAAGATTGGAATTAAGTCAGTTCAGAGGGAGGTTGAAGAAATAATTCCCATGAAGCAAATGAAAATGGACTGGGTTCCTTATATACCTTTGGAAGACAGGTATTCCAAAGTAGATTTCTAATTGATTTCATGGAGTCTCTCTCTTCTCAAATAATCTCTTAAGTTGCGTTTTTTGTTCATGTCACTTTGTAACTTAAATCCTTCTCCAGAGAAAGCAGAGTTGATAGACTGAGACATCAGATTTTTATTTTGAGTTGCACTCAGAGAAGGTACCTCTCCCCCCTCTCAATCTTCCTGTCTATTTATTTATTTATATTTATAGATATCATATAATATCTAGTATTTTGTATGAGGTTGTATCTTTCTCTATGGTTATTACTTAACCCCCCCTCTCAATCTCCTGACTATTTATTTATTTATATTTTTATCTGCATTTAAAGTTCCTTGAGCTATATGTATGGAGCACTGTTCTGATAGGAAGTTGGTTTTTGTATGTAGATTCTTAGTTATCCATTGGTTTTTGTATGCAGATTCTTAGTTGCCAGGACAGACTGCTCTTCAATTTCTTTATTGCTTCCCATTTTCACTAAATATATACTACAATCCTACATTGTATTCAAATTTCTTACGGGCATTTGTGGACAACTGATTTGGTACCTTTTGTTTTGTTGGATAATCCAGTTCTATGTTTCTGCTTTTGAGAACTATTATCATATTATTCATTTAACAGAAATAACTTATCCTTTTGCTATATTCTGGTTTCTAATTTCTCATTTTTCCTTGGTTATATGCACCTTCTAATATGGCAATTGGATGGCATTCTGTTGAATATCTATTGAACAAAATAATGACACATAATGACACATCAGGGATTGAATTTGAACAAAATAGAAGCAAGAGGAACGTTCAACACTGTTATGTTCATAGATCTGTTAGAAAATTTACAGCGAGCATGTTATTGCAATAGACATGAAAACTTACAATTAGATCTTCCTTCAGCAGATTCTATTTTTAACATTTTCACTTTAGTAAATCTCTTTTTTTCTCTGATTCGTTAATCATCTGATGTTGAATACACACGAGCATATGATTTTTATGAGCACTATTGAGGTTTGTAGTGTTTCATTGAAATTTTCAGATACTATGATGTGTGTGTATCTTTGCATGTGCCTATTCCTATTCCTGTTGCTTATGCATATGTATTGCTTGCAGGGCTGCTTTGAAACATTTGAAGATTGATCGGATCAAGAAATACGAGTACTGCTTACCTTGTGAGTTTTGAGGAAATTTTATGATGTTTAGATTGCTGTATTTCACACGAACTTCATTGTACTAAAATAGTGTTGTGAAAAGAATGGAAAAAAGTGCCCTTTAAGTTCTGACGAGCACCAAAAGTTTGTGGACCACAACATGTAAATTTTGCTGAACCATGTTTGGTTGCTTGTTTGACTAATTAGATAGTACAGCTCCTGTATCAGCTTTTAGCGTTCTGTCATCTCTTATTGCCAATGTATGGGGGACTGTTCTATTCCTCTGAAATGCTTCCTTTTTTGACAGATTTCTACAACCCTCTTCAAGAAGATGAGCTTGAGCAGAGCACTGAGGTTCAAATAATTTTCCCATCAGAACCAAAGCCAGTAAGTGAATAGCATGTAAAAGAAGTGAATTGATGGAAACCAAAACCTTTGGATGTTGCAGATAGCTTGAGTTGAGATTCATTTAGAAATTATAGTTTATATTGTCAGTTAAGCAAACTGTCGTGCTTAGTTTAGTTGCTATGATAAGTGTAGCACTGATATACGATCTGCAAATTGACCTTTTAGCATTGGTAATTGCAGATTTTCTGTGAATTTGATTGGGAATTAGATGAACTTCAGGTATGATTTTTATTTCTGATACTTGTCTTCGTTTTACTTGGATGGTTTTTCATGAAGTTGCTTTATTCATTCCTTCATTTTTTTGAATGCTTGATAACCACTATGACATTTGGCCTTATGGAAGAATTGGTTTGAACGTATGGCTATGGTAGTCATCTTGTAAATCTACCATTTCAGTTTGTAGAATTGGATTGTCTCCTGCATGTTTGAAGGAATTATGTGGAAATGGTGTATGCCTAGTAACATATTCCTGAACTCTCCTCACCTGATAAGTACAAACCTTGCCTTGATATTTGCTGCCAGGAGTTCTTGGGGAATATATTTGTCCTATCATTTCTCAACTCTGACAAAATTCTTCCCTGAACCACCTCCCTACCCATGTAAAGAAAGAACAACTAGTCTGTATTAAGATCTATCTATTAACCTGCAGGAGTTCATTGATAAGCTGATCCAGGAGGAGGAATTATCTGAAGATCAAAAGGATGCCTTTAAGGTGAATTTTATGAAATATATTCAAATATTTCATTGTTTCATCCTATTTTTGTTAATAATTGAACCTTGTATCTTTTTTTTCTTAGGAATTTGTCAAGGAGAAAGTTCGAGAAGCGAAGAAAGCTAATAGAGAGGTGACTTGTTTGGTTCTGTTTGGTTTGCAAGTGCAAGTGGGAGGTCTTTAGCTGCTTTGTAACAAGTTTCCTTTGGTGCAGGCTAGGGAAGCCAGGAGAAAGGCCCTGGAAGAAATGAGTGAGGAAACTAGAAGAGCGATAGAAAATCTGAGGTTCTACAAGTTCTATCCTGTGCAGACGCCTGATACACCTGACATATCAAAAGTGAAGGTAGAGTGTTACAATATCCACAAGGACATCATTTTGTGAAAGCAGCTTTTGATTAATAGAGTTTCTTTATAGTTACTATTAATTTTTCTTAAGAATAGGAAATCTAATTGCAGTAGAGACATTTTACCCTTTGGACAGCCTGTTGAATATTCAACCTCCTGACTTTTTATCATTGAAATGTCACCTGGAGAGAGCTTGGCAGTTTTGACCTCCTTTATGTACTTCCAGTGTACAGCATATGATGCCTTGCCTTGACTCCTTGGTATTATGCTTTGAATTACTGAGAGAAAAGAAAAAAAAATCTGATTGTGGTTCAGACAGTTTGCAACCTTTATGATTACCTTCTCAAGGGAACATCTAGATTTGTTTCCTTAATTCACCCGATTTCCAAGTATTAGTAGATTTTCCCTGGTCAAAGAGGGTAGACCATGAAGTATTAGTAGAATATTCAGACCTTGCACTTTCCTTTTTCCATGAAGTGAATTTCTGAATTCCTTGTGATGTTTGCTGATTTTCCTTTGCAGGCATCATTTATAAACAGGTACTATGGGAAGGCTCATGAGGTTTTGTGAGGGGATACATCTAGGACAGGGATGACAGTTGCTTGAAGCCTGCTTTGGCTGCAAAGATTCAAATTTAAAGGTTTTGCTTACCATGAAGCTGGGAGGAGGCATGCCTCTGGTGCCACAGTTTCACTTTATCATTCTAGGTGTCACAGGAGATACAAACTTTGCAGTTTCAAAACTTTTTGAGAGTCAGTCAGGCGCACATTTGTACTTTAGCAGGCATTTGTAAGATACATTGTTGAGGTTATTCACATTTTCTAGGTATCGGCTGGCAGTGAAATCCACTTGTCGCTTGGATTTCTCTTTGGTTTCCCGTCCATTTCATCCACATATTAGTTTTTATGACCAGAAGTTTTTTAGTCCCAAAACAACGAGTTATAGCATCTCAACATTACAATAAATGACCGAATTTATAATAAATGACTGGATGCCCTTGTAGCTCTCATTTTCGTAATCAGTTCTAAATTTCCCAGGTTGTTTGAGGTACATTGGTGGATAAAGTAACATGTCAGTTCACACAGCTGCCCACCTTATTTATTTTCAGCACAAACATAACTCTTGGGCAGCTTGGCATACAGTGCAGGTAAATTACATACAGAGACGGAAGCTTGATCAGTTGCGAATATGCAGGGGAGCTTTCCTTGGCTTCTAACTCTTGGTTCAATCATCCGTTTTACCAGATAAAAAATGATCTGCCCATTCACCAGGGCCAGCAAATGGCAAGAGACCACAGCACAATGGTAGAAGCAGGAGGGAAGTAGCGTAGAAAAGTGATCGCCGGAACCAATATGGACATATTGTGCTAGGTTTTGTCCCTCGGGCGATGGCCGTGACGGTGATGGGCCCATGAAGCAGACAGAACAAAGTCGATGGACATACATTTGAGAAGAACTGCAGCGCGCATAAAGCTTCCCAATACAGAAGCCAGAGCGATCCACTCCCTCCCAGTGTATCAACACAAAGTTTGCCAGTAAAACCACAGACAGCTCCCAACAGCAGCAGAATGAAAGTTATTGGCATTGTCCGGTGTTGAGATGAGGAGCGTTGAACAAGCAAAAAAGCAACTGCAAGGATAATTAGGATGCCAAATGCCATTTGGCTCACAACTTGAACTTGACACATGAGTACCTTTAGCCAGGAATTAAAGGATGAAAAAGGCTTGACGGACCACCCGAATTTGGACTCCTGAAACAGATAACCAGAAACATAAAAATATTTCCCAGACATCCGGTATGATTGTAACCAAGGCAGAAGAATATATAGCAAAGAAAATAAAAAATCATCTCATCTGTTACTAAAGGAATGGAATAGAAATTGTTCAAAACATAAGACAGATAAAAACAATCTTCCACTCTGCTCATGGTTAGGGCTCTGTTTTAGATCGAGATTGCTAAATCATGTTTAAGTTTGAAAAAGGGAATTTGGTCACAATTTCCATTCTGCTCATAAGTTTCAAACATTATGGAATGATTTGACTATAAAGCCTGCCCAAGCAACTCCCAAGTCCTTACCTTTACCATCTACCTCAAGGCCCGAGCTAACATGCTCCTGATTTTATAGTTTTATTTAAAACTCTTTTAATAGCCTTTCTGTAGTCTCTGTTGTTGCTTGGGGACGCACCTTCGCTAGTACCTACTACTAGAAAAAGAGCATGTAAACCAGACCACCATACCAACAAAGATGATGGTCACAGACATCTCACGAAACTAAATCAAATGACATTAGCAAGAAGACATGGTCCTTGCCTTGTGCAAAAGAGAGCAGGATTCAGTAGCTTCTTTGATCCTTTTGTATGAATAAACATATGCACTGTATGATAGCGAGGCAGACATGATGAACAAACCAGCAACAAGACAGTCCGTGCACTTTCTATGCAGCTCAGCATGCCTTGTGTCTTCTAATTGAGTCTTGAACTTGTCAACTGCAAAGGATGCCTTTGACATGCCCATTACTAATTTTGATCTCCCCAGATAATTTGATTCTGAGGTGAGATTCAACAAGTCCTCTTCCAACTTCAATTTTTTCATTGCAAGACCAATCTCTATTTCCTTCAGGTCATTAGAACGGGCTTGCTCGACAATGGATCTCTCAATAGTGCTAAACATGTTAATTACAGGATATGAGCTAGGAGCACAGGCTAATTGGTTGGTTTGTCTGTGAATGGCAAGTTCTTGCCCCAAGCAACCCACGGATATGTTCTCTTCTACCTTTTGAAGTATATGTGTTTGATCCCCAGTCAAAGTAGTGGGCAAGTCTGTTTCTGAGTCACAATCTTTGATACCGGTGCTACTGGCACAGCCAACACTATTATTGGGAGTCCTGTCTGGAGCAGAAATATCTAGGTTCTGGTGGATTAAGGCAGGTGGTCTCTTGTTGATAGAGGATTCATCAATCAATCTAAGAGTACTCAATGTGCTCCCAAATGAATTCTGAAAATTTCTTGCAAAGAAATCAAATTTGTCACCAAAGACCTGTTGCACATAGGGTGTAAGGTCAGCATTTTGTGGCCTGCCTGATGTTGATAAGTACATGAAGGAACTTGACTTGTAAAACCAGAGTCAATGGATAAGTGAGCAGTTAAGGTCTGGCTTACACTGGCTAGAGATTCTCTGACAGCTGAAGTGCAGATCTGCATGAAAGTAGACACATTAAGTTCGGTTTTCCCAACATTCCAAACATCAATAAAATTAGAACAAACAGACTCCAAAACAAAGAAGAAGCATGCAAAGGCAAATTTGTCTAATTCATGTGATTTTACTGAGCTGCAGTGAAAAATTTACTAGATGGGCATCTCATTGCATTGTTATCTAAGTATGAACTGTTTAACAGACAGTCCATTTGAGTGACAAAACTAACATGTTCTTCCATATGCAGAATAAAAAAATGTACGGCAGAAGGGATGTCAAACCATAATAGTGACTTCAAAGATCTATTTCTGAGAGGCGAATATAAAATCCATGTTAGTCTTGAAAGAGGCAAAAAATTTACCATTGAAAGATGATCTACAGACAATCTTTCACCTGCTGCATCTTTCCTCTCCAGAACCTACAATAAAAAAAAAGCAACAAATGAACAATATCAACTGACAAATACTAATCATTAAAAAAAGGGGTAAATGATAAAGATGCTTTAGACCTTGCACCATTACTGTGAAAAAGTCATCGGCATGTTTTTAATGAGATTTTTCATAAGGCAAGTCATTTCATTGGAAAGATCAGAAATCTCACAGAACATTCCTGAATGAAACTAAAGGGAGAAAAAGCTAATAGTATACATATGACAATTAGAAAGTGAAAACAAAACCTTAAAAAGGAAGACAAATGGAATTAATTTTTTTCTAATGTTTTCATTTTACAAAAACGAAAGACTATTGATAAAAATAGCAGTCATGACTCAATACAAAACGTCAAGATCTCAGGTTCAAACAAACAGCTCTGAAGATGTTAAAGGTTAACTTCATAACCAATCACCAATCTTCTTCTTCTTTTTCTCTCGTGCTCTGTTTTTTTCCCCTCTCTCTCTCCTTCTTTATTTCTGTTCTCTCTCTCCCTCCTCTTCTATTGTTTTTCGTCCTCGTGTGTCTTCTTTCTCCCCTGTATTTATAGGGGAGAAACAGGGGAGAAAAGAGACCTACACCCCTGCCCAGTCAATGGCGCAGGGGTGTGGGGTGGACGGGGCAACCACTGTTCAATCGCCCCTCTACCACCCTAGGGACACCTCTCCTCCCTAACTCTAACACGTGGAAAGCTGTGCAAGTGGAGGGTCCTTGGTCAATGTCTTTTTGGGTTATCGGGGGAAGGGAAGTCGGTGAGAAACAAGGGAAGAAAAAATCTTCATAACCAATCACCAATCTATTCTGTATATTTAAGAGAAGGCAGAGTCCAGTTCACCTTTTGATTCACCAAGTAATACAAATTAAAAGAATACAACTGACGCCACAAACATACATCCCACGAGGATGAAACTTTTCATTGCATGAGTAACTGTAAACTGTAAACCTAATATCAAAATTAATTCAACCACCAAATGATATTAGACTGCAAGCATAGTGTTGAATAAAATACTGGACACTGCTTTGGATACACTAATTAGATACATATCAATGCACAAATCAAAGTAAGCCATAACAGACTAATAGATTTGAACAGATTTATGTAAGCAAAATAAGAAACATGCAACTAACAATATGCACACATACAAGTAAAAGCATGTAACTAACTGCAAGCCATGCGGTACGCAAATAGCAATAGAACATCCACATTAATAACAGCATGAAAGGTCTGTCTCTATCCCCTACTGCTTTCCCCTAGCACCAAAACAATGAATAAAAGGTGGATATCTGTCTCTAAGAAATTTACATTTATCTTAATGACCTTCAATTGTACATTAAATCCATACATTTTTGATACAGTTGCTTAGAAACCTTTTATTCACAGACCAAACCCTTAATCATTGTAATACCAGCTTACAGAACATTATTCAAGTCAATCACTGAATTTCGTGAAAAATATAGTCAATCAAAGGCTAACTTCCAAAAGTTTGTAACCCATGTCGGAGTTCCGTGGCTGCATATCTAAGTCAATACATAAATTCAAAGTGCATTCAGAGAGCTAAACACTCCACAACATAAGAAAATCTACCAACAATCTCCATAGCATTCCAAAACCATCTATCTCAATTCCAACAAATCAACATATTTAACCTAGAAAAGCAAGAACCAATAGCATACAAATTTGAATAACATATAACCAAAAAAAAAGGGAAACCCTAAAATTTCCCAACGCAAGCATATCACCTTAAGAAACTAAACAGACACCAAAAAGAACCAAACTTTATGAACCAAAACCACTAATTTCAATCTCATTGCTTGCAAAACAGAAAATTGAAGAAACCTGAGCAACAACAGCAGCAAAAGACATCCCAAGATGTAATGCAATAGCCTCTACATTACCATCCCCTACACCGCCCCAGTGCCTAAGCGGAGCAAAAACCACCTTTGGGCTTCGTCGTTTGTATGCTACGTGCGAACTTCTATTCATAGAGGCAGTAACAGAGGAAGAAGAAGATGACGAAGGCGGCGGCGGCTTTATGGTTGTGTCTTTAAAGATTCTTTTTTTCTTCTTTCTGTATGTGGGTTTAAGGTTATAATCATTCTCCACCGCTGGATTTGAATGATCAGTGGGGGTTGGTTCTTGGATCGTCAGAGAAGGAGAAGGAGATGGATCGGTGTCCATGGAAGAGAAGAGGAGGCCTCAACGACCGCTTCTTTTAAAAATCTCAAAATTATTACGAGAGAGAGAGGACTGTGAAGCTATTAGAAGTTGTATCGGAATCAACAGAGCGTGTGTTGGGGGTTGAGTTAGCTTTTCTTAACGTCCAAGGATGTTTTTTTATCGTTTGGACTGTCTGCCTGTACTGTTTAGTACTTGTGATAATTAAGTTTAGTACCTGTACTTTTACTTTTGTTCTGATTAATTTTCGTGTATGTATTTAAATGCATTTATTTTTGTAGTGGGTGTTTAAAAGTATGTTAATTATTATTTTTTAAAATATTTTTTATTTGAAATTATATTAAAATGATAAAAAACATAAAAAAAAATAATTTTAAATTAATTTTTTTAAAAACATAATTTTAAACATGTTATCAAATAGCTCCATGGGTGGCGTGTCACATTGCAGAAGAAAATCAAAGTTAATCTCAATTAATTTAGTTTTTATCATGTTAATAAGGTATTATATGTTCAATTATGCTCTACTTACTAACGTTGTCTCCTGATTATTGACTATACAAACTATATATAGGATCCTATCTATTTTTTTTTTTAATAGCATGCCACATGGACTGAAAGGATAGGATCAATTTTACCATATTATTTTAATTTCTTTCTAATTGTGTTTATGTATTCTAATTTCCCATTTAAGGTGCTGCTCATAGAATAATTAATTGCTTGTTTAGTCAACGCTATGAAGTGGTTTATGTGCCTGCCTGCGTACTATCAATAAATTCAAAATTACCAAGCAAAAATTAAACACCAGGGAAGGATGAAAAATATATAATCACAACAACTCAATCGGAAAAATCACCAAAATTCTTTGCAACGAAGGCCTTTCAGATCCAAGAAAATGGATAAAAATGTCGGATAGTTGTAAGATGGCGTGGTTTGTTGAACAATCATAGCAAGCTGGTTCATGGCAGCCCAAGCATTGCCAGGTTAGACACCAAATAAAAGTACATTATATCATCACATTCCACCAAATATGGCAAACTATACTATAATATAAATATCTTTTTGGACTTTTTAACTCACCACTTTTTATTTAATTGTAACTCATGGTACATCCATGTGGCATGCCATTAAAAAAAATAAAAATAAAAAAGAATATAATTTTGAAATCAATTGATAAACATGAATTGAGAATTTTTGAAACTTAGAGGATTCAATTGAAATAAAATAAGTATCAGCATATTAATTTTTAGCGATAACTAACATGAACCGATAGTAAAATTATTTTGATTTCTTTTTATTTTCTGGTTATTAAAGAAGAAGAAGATATGTATGAAGTGTTTCTTTAAGGTATTTGAGGAAGAGATTCATTAGGTGATTGTGGAGAACCAACTATTAAGCCCGGTAAGTGGATTGCTATTGGCGTGTCCGGTGGGAAATGACATATATAAAAAATAAAGTTTTTTGGTTATGTTTATTGCTTTTATATTTGTTTTGCTTTTTTTTTTGTTTGTTGCAGATTCAACAATGCTTGCTTATATTTTATCTAGATTGAATTGTAGCCATAATTATGGGCCGAATCCTTTTCTTTTATATGTTGATGAATGTATTATTGGATATAGGGATGACTCACTTGAGAGTGTCAAAAGGAATGAAATTTAGGTAGCTAAGATTAGCCTTTGCTTTTCTATTTGAATTGGAATGTGAATTTCCCGGGAGTGATTTGCTTTTTTGCTAAAATGTTTAGTGAATTTAAAAATGTTCAATACAAGAAAATTGTTCCTTATTTAGCTGGTAACCCAAGATATTTATAGATCTAGATCACACCAACTCACCCCAAGATGTGAAAAATTGCACAATAATTGATTGACAAAAACATTGGTGCCTTTCATTAATTGTAGTGTGTTGCACTGTCATTGGTGGAGAGGTTGATTAATGTCAATGACTTATTGGATAGAAGTAACCATAGGTTGAGAAATAAGGTGCCAACCTGAATCAAAGTTTGTGTTTGCAAAGAACTTGTAAGAAAAAAAAAGTTTGTGTGCATGAGTGATGTGCGACGCCACATTTTGAGTCATTAAAACTTGAAAAAAATGTTTGGTGTGTGCATATTAGACAGTCGTGTGGTGAAAAAATGGGAGAAAAGGTGTGCGCCAATAGTTGAGAATTTTACATGGTGTTGAGCTGAGTACTTTTAAGGTCAAATCAGGAGAAAAGGAGTAGGACAATGTTAAAACTGTGTTATGCGGGCTTGGACTAATCAACACGAGGGTGATGAATGATCATGTTGTTTAGGCTGACCCCATATGACATGAAATTGATTTTTATTTTTAAATATCATGCACCATCAATTGCCTCTTAAGTATTTTTAAACATATGTGTTTGAAAGGCTTAACTAGTTGAAGTGGGGGAATAAAATATGTAAAATATAAATGTTACATGTTGTGGCTACAAGAATGTTAATGTCGTTAGGTGTTTGGATATTTTCATTTTTGCTTCTTTCAAAGTGTGTCCATGAGATTTATCTTTGTGTAAATGTTTTTCAATGTTTTTGGATAAAGATCCTTAATCATTTTAGAGACAAGTGATCATGGAGACCTATGAAAGGATCTTTGATTCTTTTGAAGACAAGTGGTCTAGGAAAACTAGAGAAAGATCCCTGATTCTTTTGGATATAGAGATTCATTGAAAACACATTTAGAGATATGAAGATCTCATCATGAAGATATTCATGGAGACATGAAAATCTTGTCATGGAGATTTTTATTGGAAAAATTTGAGATTTAAAGAAAAATTATTTCTTTTATTGAAAAGTTCAAAAGATGGAGGAGAAATTCCTACGAGATAATTTGAAGATTATATGATATCAGGTAGATTATCATATGTGTAGACTTCCTTCATGTCATGCTCATTTTTTCATGAACTAGTGAAGGTAATTTTTGGTGATAATTGTTTTTATCTTTTTTTTTTTCAAGGTGTGGCATTCCTCAATGTCATGACTATGTCATAGTGAGAAAGGCACAACTTATTAGGGTTCATTGTGTTCACATCACTTTTCATGGGAGAAAGATATTGCAAAAATTATTTCTCTTTAATAGTAACTAACACCTTAGTCCATGTGGTGGCTAGAGCGATAGTCAAGAGCTCGAGGAATTAAGGCAATACAAATGTGTCCTTTAATGCTCTAGTTAAAGATTGGTGATGTTGGAGAGATTCTCTTTGTGAGTGGAAACGAGAGTGACCTTATTTAGTCATATTGACTTCTTCCACCCTAATATTATCTCTCATGGCTTGTTAGATGTTGAGGAGATTTTTTTCATGGAAAGTGTATAACTTTTTTCACAGTGAATAATTGTATACTTTATTTAGTAGAGCTTATTTGGTGATGGGTTCTAGGAGTCTTTCCTTTTTAAACATTTTATAGTTGAAACTTTGGAAATAGACTTAGGTGCTCTGATCTTTTTGCTGTGTGATGGAAAAAAATTCAGTGGTACTCTCTTTGGTTGAAATGCTTGCGCTAAAGTGAGAGATAACTTTAAAGCTAAAATCATGAAAATAGAGAATAGAGCTAAGCTGTAAACCATGGAAGAACTTTGCATATAACATTGTTGTCTTATGTGACAAGCTTTGTGATGCTTTTTATATTTTGTATATGATATCGAGGGTCTGTAAGTCCCTTATTGTTGTTTAAGATGGATGATATAGCTGGACTTATGGAAACTAAAAGTTTTAAGCATTTGAGTGAGGATCTGCCATAATTGGATGGAGATTTGTTATAGCCAATCATGTGGATGGCCTAACAGTTGTTTTTATAGATAAATGAGATAGGTTTAGACTCCAACGGAGGTCTGGTCGTGCGAAGCTAGGATAACAGTTTAAAATGGCAATAATAAAAGATACCATTGGACCGAGCTCAAATTTTCCAAGTGATTCTACATATAATTTTCCTTTTTAAAGTGACTTCATCTCTTATTGGACCATTGGTTCTCCCAAAATTAGGCTCAAAAGTTGTTGTTTGAGTTAATTTTGTTATTTTTCTAAGTTTTTCATATTTATTATTTTAATTTAGATTTTGTGTTAATTTTCTTTATGCTTTCAGATTCTTATTTATTTTCTAATAAATGTAAGGTTTTATGGCTTATTTAAAGGTCTTATAAACCTATAATAAGACAAATACTACTAGAATTATATTTCAGAGAATAAAACTATGAATTTATGGTTCACCTTTGCAACCCTTTTCGTTCATCAAATCTTATATTTTTTATGTTGTTGTTATCTGTAACAACCCCGATTTTCTACATTCTGTTTCGCGATACATTGAAAATTTTCAGGTAATTTTTTTTTTTGATATACAGGTTCCACCAAAATTTCGGCAGAGTCTCCCCTATACTGGGAGGTCCCAAGTTATCAACATATACCATGTTTACACTTCTAATATCTCACATCTCCTCATAACTCAATTACGACCCAATCGTCCTGGGTCCCAACCCAACTTATTATCATCAACACAACACATCTTATTCAATAACATCATATAATGTAGTTCAAATGAAAGATTCAATTTCAACTATAAACATGCATGGTTAAATAGGTACTTAGAGTTTCAACCATTAGATTAAAGGCATACATTCAGATTTACGGATTGATATTACATCTCAAGTTTTAGGAGATAAGTCTTTTAATTTACAAATAATTTACATGGTCAAAAGCAAAAGAAAAACTAAACTAGTATCACTCTTGACACGACCCTGATGGACCTGAAAATAGAAATTAACCTGTACACATAATTATAAAAGACAGTAACAAGCAATAACAATGGCAGACAATAATTTCTACGGAATTTCTTTTGATATATAAAATTAGGCATAAACCTTTTTTACAACATATATTTTCCATCTATTACCAATATCCATCTAATATCCTTTCTCATTTGCCAAGAATAATTTCATATTGAAAATCTCAACACAACTCAACGGTTTACGAATACCATCTCCTTATAAATCAATTCTCACTTAATACCAAGATATTTCTCTCTTGGTATCATTAGCTTATCTCATTCTTTTGGAATGACTAATCCATATATTCCCTTTCTGAATCTGTTGCTAAAAGGTAATCGCTGAAACTAATAAATCTCATTAGTATCATTAGTCTTCTAATATTGAGCTAGACTAATCAATTATATTCACATGTCAATATCAATACAACCGATCAGTATCATTAACTATTCCTTCCTTAGAATAGTTAATCAAATCTTATTCATATCTGGTTTACCATCAAAATTACCGATGTCAAGAAGCCTTGACATCATTAGCCTCCTTACCTGGAGTAGCTAATCACACCAGAAATGGTTGTCGATACCAATGTGACCTATTGATATCATTAACTATTCTCAACCCGGAATAGTTAATCAATGCCCTTTGATTCTTCCATTCGTGCCAAACCCCTTTTATTTTTCTTATTAACATCATATGCATTGTAACCACGGTTGCCAAGTATCATTCGCACACAATCTTAGTTATCGACACTACGGTCATTAAGCATCCTTCACATAACTTTGGTCACCATCATCACATTGCTAAGTATCAATTTATGCCCTTAGCCACCGTCATTATGGCGTTAAGTATCATTGTAATGTATCCTTAGCCACCAACACTATGGTAACCAATTATCTATCAATTCCCCTCCAATCTCCAAGTCATTGTGTCTACCCAATAACCAAATTAATTAATTTACTCAATATTTTAGTCATATTTTAATTATTTTACTCATAACATTTAGAATTTACTACTTCTAACTTCAATAAATTAATTCACATAATCTCTTCAAAACTTAACTATCCGGCTACTCATCCTGATTGCCAATAATTCTGGTAATTTCATATAATTACCCACACATTTGGTTACCTTCCTCGGTTACCAATAAATCTAGTAATTCCATACGAATTACCTAGCCTCCAGCTAACCTCTTTTGTTAGCCAATCAATCCGGTAATTCCATACGAATTACCCCATATGCGGTTAACTTCCTCGTTAACCAATAAACCCGGTAATTCTCTTAATTACCCAAGAAATCTGGCTAACCCATCCTGGTTGTCAAAATTAATCCGGTAATTCCATACGAATTACCTAGCATCCGGCTAACCTCTTTTGTTAGCCAATCAATCCGGTAATTCCATACGAATTACCCCATATTCGGTTAACTTGCTTGTTAACCAATAAACCTGGTAATTCTCTTAATTACCCAAGAAATCCGGCTAACCCATCTTGGTTGCCACAATCAATCCGGTAATTCCATACGAATTACCTAGCATCCGGCTAACCTCTTAAGGCATCATTTGCTGAGGTTAACCGTTCACTCACCCCGGTCATCCACTTCGGATGCCATTAGCCAAAGCTAATCAATCGTTCATCCCGGTCATCCATTCGAATGCCATTAGTCGAAGCTAATCATTCATTTGTCCCGACCATCCATTCAGATGCCATTAGCCAAAGCTAATCAATTGTTCGTCCCGGCCATCCATTCGGATGCCATTAGCCGAAGCTAATCATTTATTTGTCAACATTTAAGCGTTCGACGATCTAATATCTGTTCGAACGCAATATGGTAATATTCATGATAAAGTATTTTATTATTCAACGTATATAAAAAAGAGAAGGTGCAAGTCACCTACCTAGAATAGGTGCACGTGCTGCCACTCCATGCAATTGTCCAGTCCCCACAGCTTTCCCTGTACCACCAGGGATTCAATTGTTATCAACAATACAACCAACATCACATATTCATTTAATTCTCATTCAACTAGTATTCTCAAACTAATCACAAGGAATTTTCTTTAAGATCTCATACTCTTACTCATTTTAATGTTTATATTCATTCTTATAATTTTGTTATCAAAACCATCACTCAACATCAATTCCAAGCAACGATTAAAAATTGTCTAATTCCGATCAATTAAGCTTAACCAACCCAGAACACTATCTAGTGTCTTAATCATAACTAAAGTTGTAAAACTCAGTTTTGGGCTTGATTTATCTCTATGAAAGGCTAAACATAGAGATACAACTTTTATGAAGAAACCAACTCCAAATTATTTTGTTTTAAGGCTCAAAATCAACAATCACAATAGCCCCTTCTTTATAGCTAAAATTTTGGACAACGAGGATTTTCATTCCTTGGAAATCCTTTTCAACTTCCAACTTATTTTCATGTAAAATCAACATCATCCAAGGTCATTTGGCATCATTAAATCACAAATTCAAACCAATCCTAAAGCAAAACATTCAAACAATTTCCCTACCTCTACAATATAGCAAGATTAGACCAAAATAAGGAAACTCATTCCTTTTGAGCTTTCTCCTATTATTATTATTAATACAACAAAATTATGAACTATTCATTTTCTTTCGCTTTCTCCTCGTGCGATTAAACATATACGGCAAACCTTAACAATTAATATTCTCATATCATTATCCCAACAATAATTTCACCCTACTAATTGGGATCCATGACAACCTTCATTAACTAACCATTTGCTAAAAACACTTATGGCTAGCTTTAAATATGTTTTATTTTTCAAAATTTCTTTCATTTCAATTTCTTCATGGTTCCACCCCATTTATATCCACACAACCAACAAGTTAACTTTCTATTCAATCAACATGTTCATATAGCAATTTTCCTTACTATTCTTACACAATAATCATTCTTCCCCTCATATAAAGAATACACAATTAATCTATAATAATACTAATAAAAAGAACATATTTTACCATTACATCTTCCATAAAACCTACACCCACACAATTCTAATTTCATCAAAACATGTATTTAATCAAGCTTACTACATTTTGCCAAAACTAGCAATAGATTCAAAAGGCAATAAGTCATCAACCTCTGATTATTGTTTCAAACCCAACGGTCAGACTACATATCTTAGAGTTTTGCATAATATATCTCAAGATCATAATGATCCAACGGTTAAATCTCCCTAGATCTGAAGAAAACCGAGCTTACCTGAAAATGGCCGAGCTACTGTTCAACATGCATGAAACCTTGCCGGAGAAATATTTTCTGATCTCCACCGTCCAGCATGAAGGTAACATCTAGGCTCACCACATATCCAAGAAAAGAGAGAGAAATCGGCCGGCGACCAAAACTGCTCTGCAGAATTATTTCGTTTTGTTTTCCAGAAAAGTTTAGATGATGATTTCTATCAAACGGATTGTGTTCCTTCAAATCCCTCCGGTCAGTTAGTATAGGAGTGTGAGAAGAACAATGTATCAAAAACTCAACATGATCAAACGGTGGACTATAGAGATATGGCCACCGGAGTACTATTGTTTCTTCCAAATTCTGCACCCCTCTCTCTAGCCGAATTCTCCATTGTCTCTCCCTCTTTTCTCTCTGTTTTTTTTCCCTCTTTTCCTTGAACTGGTGGGCCTTTGGCTGTTTTAAATATACATTTTCCTCTAATTACAATTATGTCCCTCATTTATGCCTTTATGTATTTTATTTTATTTTTCATGTAAACTATCCGGTTTATTTCTGCTTGAATCGCTAGTAATAACTGAACTCCGATTGGGATGTGATCTTTAACCAAGGTAAAAAAACATATTAATAGACTTCATGCAAAATTGCATCCCGATCCGACGATTGGATTGAGAGCTTTGCTTTCTAATGTAAAATTGGTCATTTCATGACTTTTCATAAACAATCTAGATTTTTCTTGTTCAATCTTCACATAAAATCATATCAATTGTCCTTCTAACCCTTTAAGGTCATTTTATTATTTTGGAATATATTCATTTTAGAATTTTCACCTTTATTTATTTATCGGGCTTATTAGCGTTTTAAAATAACATCACTAATTTTAATCGGTGTTTGCACCTTCAATCCTACCCTTTTCATTGCATTATCCTTTATTATAATGTATTCTTTATTACCTCACTTATTTCCTAGAAATATTTTCTCATTTTTCTCATTATCTTATCCATCAAAACACGTTACCAGTTTCTCTGTCCTTATGAATTCTAAATCAAAATTCATTTTATGGAGGTCATCTTTTCCATTATATATCATTATTTATCTATTATTTCAAATCTTGGTTTCCATTACTCATTGAAATATTACCACTTTCAGTCTTACGATTACATAAGGGTTTACGCATCTGCATATTTAAATTATAAATTTCCAGGGTTTCACATTATCTTTATAACTTTTACCTACATCACTGGCTTTTAAAGAGACAATTTAAAGAGTTGAGTGTGTAATATTTTTTGAAAAAGTGGAGATTCTCCTATTTGATGGGGGCTATGTTTAGGAGCTTGTAAAGTCATGAATTTTATGTCATGCATAAGTTTTTTTTTTTCCTTATAAGGGGTAAATGAGTGAGACTTAGATAAAGATCGATTGTGACTAAATCCTCGTTTGGAGCATCCCATATAAGAGCGATTGATGCAACTCATTTTAAGAGTAGGAGTGTGAGCATTACTTGTTTGCAATTCATTCCGCCCCATCTTATTAGTTGTCTTCACATACTTAGAGGATGCTTGACAGTGTGGTAGCGGTTGCTTTTCAAATAAATTTTTGTGCCGAAATGCATGGCAATGATTTTTTTTTATTTTTAAAAAATTATTTTTGACATCAGCACATTAAGACGATCCAAAACATACAAACCACATTAAATTTTAGCAAAAAAAAAAAATTTAAAATTTTTTGGGAACGCGGTTTGCACGGCGTTCCCAAACATGTTCTTAGTGGTGTATGCATGGGAGCTTGTTATTATCTAGGAGGAAGAGTGCAAAAATATAGTTTCATAGTTACAGTCACATCATTAAACATTTGCACTTAATGGAAGAGTTGTTGGAGATTTGAGGAAGTCAGAATCCTTGTGGTAAGAAGATCAATTACTCTGTTTTGTCCTAGAGTTTTGTCAGCTATGAAAGAGTTGTAGTGAGTAGTGAAAGGGAATGAATTGACTTTTTATTTAATTTTCACAAGCGATGTCATTATTAAAGTTATAAAAAACTTCACACAGAAATTGAGTTTTTTATATGAACTTGATGTTTGGGCTTTGTGAATCCTAAAACAAAACAAGTATTTTATAAAATGAAATTTTTTTTGATATTTAAGTCAGTAGATGCAGGAGAAAATTTAGAGAAAATATATATTAAATTTGAAAATGTTCATTATGAAAAAGTAATCCCTTTATATGATTCAATGTATTTATAAATCTGGTTTATGGTAGCTCATCTTGAAAAGTAAAGAACTGTATAATAGTGATAGGTGGAAATGTTGATGAAGACTGTTAATTATGTGTCTTGCACCGTTATTAATATAAAGGTAGATGAATATTAGTAACTTGTTGGCTAGAATAGCCAAAGGTCAAAAAAAGAGAATCTCTCGTTGAAAGTATAAAAAAGTTTGTGTGTGGCTCTGTGTTGAGTTTTGAGTCATTCGAACTTGAAAAATATTCGATGGAGTGCTTGTGGTGAGAAAGTGGGAGAAAAGGTAGGCGCCACTGCCAGTAGGTGAGAATTTTTTATAATGCTGGGCCGAGTACTTTCGAGGTGGAATCAGGAGAAAAAAGACGACGCAGTCTTCACATGCAGGCCTGGCCCGAATAGTATGGGGTGAGCGCAAACTTCGTGAAGGTGATTTTTTTTTTCTAGATAAAATATCGTGCACCATCGGAATATTTTAAAATGATGAACTGATGAAATGAACTGATACCAGATGAATTTATTTTGAGAAGAATCTTGATTGATCTTAGTTTGGGGTTTACGTCGAGCTGGAATCTCCCTGTGGGGAATTTGGCCCTTTTGTCAAGGTAGCAATACAGTCCTCCACTTTCTGTGGTAGTCAAATTGATCTCTAACATTCACAGTAACCATCAATTTGTGTGTTTCCCTCGTTAGCTCTCAAGTTAAACAGCTCCAGTACACGACACTAATGGTAGCAAAATGAATTAAAACAGTGAAGCAGTTTTGGAAGCACCCATGATGAGGAGGCTAGTGAACCTGTTTTTGAGACTAGTCAATGAGAACGCCAGCAATCAATAACGGGATTTTGACTTTAACCTGATTGATTCTTGGTTAGGCATTTCCAGAATCCCGTTTCCAATTCAGCTTGGATCTTCGACTCTTCTTTGGATTTATTTTGGAATTAAGGATGATGCTAGTAGTCATCCCTGATGAAATATCGTTGGACTTGAGCATTTGGGGTTAGAGGCTCAATTCCCACCTACACAATCGCTGTCTCTTTGAGGTTGACTAGCTAGCTCAGCTGTATTTGGAATTGTTACTAACCTCGTTAACTTTATTACTCTCCTTTAAACTCACTACCACTTAATTGCTGTGGTTCACTTGACTCTGCAAAATCATTATATCCTGGTCTTCAGCTTCACTCATGGGCTGGTGTTTCATGTTTGGAGTGCTGAGAAGATAAACTACTGCAGTTTTAATCTCACAAGCTATAGAAGCGAAAGCAGTGCGGATTTCACAGTCCCTACGACCTGTTTCTAGCTTGCGTGATTGCTTGAGTTTAGAAATAGACTGCTGTACTATACTAAGAGGTTATGTTCTTCAGATCAATTCTTTTATTCCTTATGGTCTGCATATAATTGAAACTGGATATTTGATGAATTTTTAGAGGCCATCATGCATATGGCTAACATCTTTTACATATCAGTATATGATATTGATCGATTGCAAAAAAAAAAGTGTTACCACAAGTATAATACAGTACTCCTAAACAAACAGAGTGTAGTAATTGAATTATGTATTGAATGAACAGACATAAGATTTCATGGAGATTCTTCGAAGCTCTACGATCTTCATACTTTTAAGAGCACAATAGAATCTGCAATAACTTTATATATGTGGACATGTAGATGTAGATAGTTAATTAACTTAACAAAGAAAGAAATAAGCTTACATAATTGTGTATATATATATATATGTAACATCTCTCTACCAGCCAACCCCGTGATGAAGCTGACCAGCCATAGCTATATTGCCATTCCTGTCTCCATGATCGCGTATCTTATTCATGTTGAAATCAGCAACCATCAAACTCTCTTGATAACCAAGGAACCTTGTGTTTTGTCCATAGCTCTTGGCTGTTACTTCCGTGCCGAGTGAGTAGAGTCCGGCGTTAAAACTCTGAAGATCCATCCCAGTTGATAGAGAAGGAGAACCATTGACTTTGATAGTTTCATGAGTACCAAGAGAACCATGGTTAGTGGGAGATAACTGGTCCTCTTGTCTAGCCATAGAATTTTTCTCTCCCTCAGTATCTCTATACTTGTTGAGATAAACCTTCAAGGATCCAACGTAATTCTCAAACCCTAGTGTGCTCATAGCCCACAAAAGATCATCACCGTTTATAGTCTTCCTCTTCTCTCGTTGACACTTGTCGGATGCTTCGCCTGTGATGAAGCTTATGAACTCAGAGACACACTCTTGGACAGTTTCCTTGGCTTCTTTGGATATCTTTGCATTTGCTGGGAGGGATTTCTTCATGATCCGGCTTACGTTGGCGATGGGGAGGAATCGGTCCTGCTCTAATTTGGAAGAGCTTTCTGAGATGTTCTCAGACAAGGGGCTTCCAATTGGGCTGATCTGGGTCCTTTTCCCTGTCATTTTAGGCAACCAAATATACAGGAGAAGAGAAGATGATGCTAAAGCTGGAGAGGAGAGGGAACAGGTGTTTTTTTTTGGCTTGAAGCTTTGGTTGTAGAATCTAACGAGAGGGGTCTGGGCTTTTATGCTAGGAGAGGTAGGGTAAAGAGGCCAAAAATATAAAAAAGTGGAAAGGCGGTCTTGATGTGGACAGAAAAGGAAAGAAACAAGCACTTGAGAGATCAGAACCATTGCAAAGAATGGTTTGTGAAGTATGGAATCTTGATTAAAAGTAAGAACTAGTTATGAGTCTTCACTGAGGGAAGTGGTAACATTTAGGTGGTGTTCAATGACAAGAGCTTGGGATTAAGAGATTTATTTTTTCTGTGATCTCAGATTCGAGCCTTGTGGTTACTTATATGATAGCCACTGAAAATTTACATAATCATTAACTTTAAAATTCATAGAATTAATCGAGATACATGCATGCAAGTTAGTCTAGAAATCTACGTTAAATTAAAAATAATATCAGGTAGTGATTCTTGTGCAAGGTGTTTCATGGGGACAAGGGCAAGTACTTACTTAGTTTTGCCACTCTCTATTTTTATTACACGCAACCCTTGCAGGTTTCGTTAATTTTTGTCAAAATTACTGAACCTTAGGTTTAACTAGGAATGTTTTGGACGACAAACAAACATTTCTAGCTAGTTATCAACCCAAATCATTAGAGAAAAGTGCATGCGTGCGAACAAAGTATGGCTCTAGAGGAAAAAAAAAAAAAAAAAGGGTGAACCCAGCATCCTGTCACATTCACATGTTCCTTTTCTTGTAATTCTCAGTAATTAATTTCATCTGTTTCAACAATAAGGTAGTATATAATGACTTGATTTAGATTTTCACTGCGGGCAGTAATAGAATTTCTTTTGAGGATAAAATAAAATGTTCAGGTATTGACACTATCAGAAAATTGATAAATACAAACGGAAATACCGAGGGAATATTTTCGTCGGTAAATTTTCGAGAGATTTTACCGACGGAAATATTCCCTCGGTATATACCGAGGGAATTACCGTGGGAAAAAAAATTAAAACAAAGCAAAAAAATAATGATGACGTGTCATTTTTACCAACGGAATCACCAACGGAATAAATTTCGTCAGTGATTCCGTCGGTAAATTTGTTAGTAAATTGTGAACACTGTTCATCATGTTAATTACAAAGGGAATCACCGACGGAAAATTCCGTTGGTATTTTCCAGAGAGTAAATCACCGACGGATTGAAAAGTCGTCGGTGTTATTTGGCGGTTTTCTGAAAAAATTCAATTAATTTAAAATTTTCATTTAAATATTACAGACGGAATCACCGACGGATTGAAAAATCGTCGATAATTTTTTGGCGGTTTCTGAAAAAATTTTACGAAATTGAAAATTTAAATTAAATATTACCGATGGAATTACCGACGGAATAATGAAAAAATATTAATATTTAATTATCCGTCGGTAAATCCGTCGGTAAAGCGTCTCAATAAAAAGCCTGAATGCCCTTATTTCACAAGAGACAGACCCGTTTCTTATTCTTCTTCTTCTTCTTCTTATTCTTCTACTTCTTCTTCACTATATGTAAAAAACATCATTAAGGTATGTCTTCTTCTTCTTCACTTTATGTAAAAAACATCATTTCTTATCTATTTCGTTATCTTCTTTTCTCTCCTCATCTCCTTCTCTTTTCCTCCATGCTTGGGTATGTCTTCTTCTTCTTTTTTCTTTTATCCTCTTAGTTTTTTTTTTAAAATTAATATGCTTAATGAAATTTTTTTTCTCTCCTTAGCTTCACTTGCAACTACATTAAGGTAAGATTTTTCTTTTTTCTTCTTTTTTCATGCTTTTTTTCACTATATTTGTTTTTTATTTTATTTTTAATTATTTTTGTTCTTAATAATTGTATAAATGTTGTTGTGCGATTTTTTTTTCATATGAGATCAATTTTTAGTAGATTTATTTATAGGATTTTTAAATTTTTAGCAATTGCAACTTCATTTTTTTCATATGAATTTTTTTAGTTGAATTTATTTTTTATTTTATTTATTTGTTGCAAATTTGTTTGAATTGATTTTCTTATTCTTTTTTCCAAGCATTTTGAGTATATATTATACAGTGTTAATTTATGTTAATTTAATTATTTTATAATTTTATAAAATGATTTTTTTTTAAATGTTTTTCAATAATTACCGACGGAATTACAGACGGAATTTCCGTCGGTAATTCCGTTGGTAATAAAAAAATTATTACCGACGCGTCTGTTCCGTCAGTAAATCCGTCGGTAATTCTATTACCAACGAATTTACCGACGGACAAAACATTACCGACGAACGATTCACCGACGGATCATTTCCGTCTTTGATTCCGTTGGTAATATAATTACCGATGGAATATGTGTCTTACACCGACGGAAAAATTCCGTCGGTAAAACTGTTAAATCTTGTAGTGTGATTGATTGATAACATATCTTTAAAAAAGAAATATTAATTTTAACAATGAATTGAAAGATATTTTGATTAAATACTGAGGTGAAAAAAACATTTAATTTACCTGGATTAATTTGGGTTAACCTGTAAACTCATGAGGATAATCTTGAAAAACAAATTAGAAAGCTCAATCCTAAATCAACTCAATATTGAAAGATGAAATCAGTGAAAAAAACATTTAATTAAAAAACAAAGTGAACTTGAGTCAACTAAACACACACGCGATGAAAGTTATGCATGTCAATACCGGATTAAATAATTTTTTTATCCCGAAAATTATTTTTCATTTAATTACATGACAATAAAGCGCATAATATTTTTTTTGTGCAAAACAATATATTTTTTAAAAGTAAAAAAACCATGACAGGCACGTGGAATTGAGATATCAAAGTTAAATCATTGACGATAAAAATATGAAATTACATTATTTTAGGTTTGAGTTAAATAAGAAAATATCATCGATAGAAAAAGGATGAAATTATACTTGTCTTAAAGTGAGGGACAAAAAAAGCATTAATGTAAAACCCCGGTAAAAAAAAATTATATATATAAAATAATAAATAAAAATATAATTTCAATGAGAATTATTTTAAAGGGGTATTAAGGAGACAATTGAACAATGAAGTTAATGTAACAATTAAAATTGGTTAAAAGAATGAAGGGGCCAATTAATTAAGGACATTAAAATACTTAGGGACCAATTTGTAAATAAGCAAAATAAAGGGTATAAATACACCTTTCTTTCTTCTCTTGATTTTTCCTCCAAATTCTTGACAAATGCCTTGAGAAAGAATATACAGTTTATCATTAATACACACACACACACACACAATTTTAAGTGACTTTGATTACCAATTAAGCTAGATAAAGCTAGCAACATGCATCCTCTCACATTTTCTTGATAAACATGAAATGTATGTTACAATTTGAGCCACCCTAATTATACCTAATGAATAAATGGTAGAATAAATCCTACCTATGGATTGGACATCCATGGAAGCTAGCAAACTACCCCCACTTCCTGTCTTCATGCAGATACATATTCGTAAATGAAAGCTCTATCTTTTTCCTTTTCTGATTTTGGATCAGAGTTCTTAATAATATTAGCCTTTAATTCATATCAATGGACACGGTATCTTTGCACGGCTTAAAAAAAGAAGGAAGCAAAGGCCAAAAGGTGGCAAGGGTGGCTCTAGCACATATGCCTGATCACTTTGCTTTTCTTTTGTTCCTGTTATGTTTCTCGAGATTCTCTTGTATCGCATCTGTACATGAAATGCTTCAAAACATCAACAGTTACTGTCTTAAGGCAACCACTAATTTTTCCTTAATGTTTTTTTTGTTAATTTTCAAGTATACAAGTCATCCTCAATATGCATGATTGGTAGGAAGAAATGTCACCAATTTCGTATTTTGAAAACAAAAATGGAAGCCTCAAGCTCTTCCCTGTCATTTCCTTGATCGACAAATCACACTTTCTAGGTTAATTTTTCTTAGTACACAAGAAGGAAACAATCTAATTAATTTTGAAAACTCTAAACTATTTTTGTTTCTGTTTACCTTCTTTTTCTTCGAGGAAGAAGTCCTATGCCAAGTGAGTTATAAGAGCTAGAAATTCACAAGCTATCGAAGAATAAAACTTCACCCAAAACGTTTTTCTCAGGATACAAATATTCAATATGTCCCTCAAATTAATCTACCCTAGTTTTCATGTTGAACCTTAAAGTATTAGTATTTGTTTTCTCTCTTAAAATCCCATGATATCTTGTTTGAAACTCCAGTTAATTGAAACCTGGAGCTGTACACACACACACACACCCATTCCAAGTTAGCAAATTGAGTATGATCATTTCAAATGGCAGGAAATAACTTTTCAAGCTAAGCTAGTAAACATTATGAACATATTCAGTAGAATTGCGTGCCACTGGAATTGATCTGGTTTAAGAATATGGTTAACTTCCTTAGAATCATTTCTCTGCATTGAAGCTTTCTCAGCTGCTGATGCAATTTGTATACTGCGATTAAATCTGTTCTGATTTGCTGGCCATGGCTTGTACAGTACATCAACCAAACCTCTAAATCTCATTTTTAAATCACAGTGCGCATTTATTGACTATATAAACTCAAATATAAATATATGTTTCATAACATCTGTAGCGGCCGGGATCATGACAAGTGGCTTCTTCAGCACCTACCTTTACCTGTTCCACAACTAGAACATGATTTTAAAATGGCATGGACTGTCTCCAACTTCCTGTCTCCTCAATAAAGTAAGAACTCAGTGGCATTGGCAGGCTTTGCCCTGCCTGTGTCCTGATTTCGAGTCCTCGCGTGTACCAGTACTTGAGGGTTTAGCTGCTGTGGTTAATTTATGTGACTTGTTCTGTTCCCGTCCCGGGTTCGACCCTCTATGTGTACGCCTGTTACCCTCGCGGTGCCTTACATGCTCCTGGGCTTGCAGGATGTCCAGCGGGCCGTGGGGAATAGTCGTGGTGCGCGTAAGCTGGCCCGAATACCCCACGTAAATCAAAAAAAATAAAATAAAAAAAATAAAAAAATAAAAAATAAAGTAAGAACTCAAGTCTCAAGTCCAGCAGACAACAAGCAATTATATATGGGCTTACATCATGTTATCTGAATGAAAACTATGTCTTTAAAACCAATTGATTAAAAGATTAGCTAGGGTTTGACATAAACTAGTGGTGCGAGCTTCGTGTAAATCCCGGGCCTGGTTTAATAATTAGTTTGACTGATCTTGCTTGAACAAACATGCTAAAACACATAAAATATGTTGTTGGGAAAGCCCAAAATTGTCTGGATATTGGTGAGCGAAAGCATCCAAACAAAAGATACTGATCACCTAAGACAACCTTAGAATCTCAACAAGGCAGGCTTTAATTTGATGATGATATATATGATCATAGGATTGAACTTCGGCTCTATTACATTGCACGATAAGGATGTTTCAAAGAAGATTATGACCATATTTGCTGAATATATTACTACTATTTTGACCATTTTGAATGCGTCACTTTCTGCTAAAAGAACATATATACAAACAATATACGATGTCACTTGTAAGGTTTATACCTCTGAGTTGGGCAATTTTCTTTTATTCCGTGTCTTGATTTCTCCTTAGATTAAGAATATGTTGAATCAACACTTTCTGGAGAAAAAAAATAAAAATAAAAATTGAACGCAAAGGCACAAAAACCTAAATATATTGAGGTGGGGCTAAAACCAATTTGGTACAATGGTATGGTGACTTGAACCACGCCTTGATTTGCTTTCTTTTTTTCTTTTTAACCTAAAACACATGGATCTTCCTTGAGATGTTACGCGAAACTTGAGACTAAAGAATTTTTAGGAATAAATTAAGCACAAGGTTTTCAAATGTCAAAAAAGCTGAGCTCTTCATTTAATTTAAATGACTAAAATCAAATTAACATGATACTATAAAAGAAATCACAGCAAATCAAGCATATGATTCCTTGCCTTCTGCACTGAATCAAAAAATCATCATCTAAGACTAACATTATGCCTGTAACAGCAAACGATCCTCATGACCCTTTTTCTTATGAAAAATAATTTTTAAGTTTTTACATGTTTATTTATCATTAAAAAAACTAGTCAATAAAAAATACTTTCCAGTTAAAAAAAAAATTTGTCTTGATTTTTAAGAAAGTATTTTTCTTTTATTTTAGATAGAAAACACTTTTTAGAAGTAATGAGAAATTTAGAAATGTTATATTATTTATTGATTATATCAAATTTAATCCTTAAATTTTTTATTGATATATATTTTGTTTTGAATCTTTTTTTTTAATTTTATCCCTTAGAATTTGATTTTTATATTAACTTTGGTTTTTATTTTTATAATTTTTATTTGCTTTTTTCTTATAATTTTTTTACTTGAAATTTTTTATCTAACAAATTTGGTTCTCATTCTTTTGATTGCTACTTATTTTATTTGAAATAATTTATGAAATTATAATAATTATTATTATTTTAATTTTATTATCTTTCAATTTTTTAACTATTAGATTTTATCTCAATTAATTTGATTGTTATTTATTTTATTTAAGATAATTTATAAAATTAGATTTTTTTCAATTTCATTTTCATTCAACTTTTTTATTTGTAAAATTTGTTTCTCATTATTTTAATAAAATTTTTAAAAATAAAATATTAATAAGTTATTTTCAGGTTATTTTTTAAGACATAACTAAATATTAAAAAATATTTTTAAATTTATTTTTTATTACATTACCAAATATAAAAAAATAATTTATTTTCATAAATTTACTTAAAAAAACAGCTGTCCAGAAAAAAATTTACTTTTCAGCACAAACGGGCCTTCGTTTTCTTGCTATTGGAAGTCATGTTTGGCGGCCATGTTATCATTGTCAGTAAAACACTGGTTGACTTTTAGACTGCAAAGTCTGCAATGGAGGAATTTGAACATCTTCTTAAACAAAACAAAAGTTATGCTTTACAGTCCCATTGATTACAAAGTGACAAAGATTTAAGCTAGCAAGTAAACAGATTCGCATAGTAATTATTATGTGGAGGCTGAAGGGGAGAGAGTTTAGGACTTGTCTTGCTGTGTTGATTCTAGTAACATTCCTTTTGTCAAATATTTTCGCTAATGAGGAAGGTGTGTATTCATATATGTGGCTTGTGTTATGGTTTGCTTTATATTATCTTATTCTTTGTGGTTTTTGTTTCTTCTTTTGATCCTAAGTTGGAAGAATAATGTCCAGATAAAAGAAATCTTTATTTTTATTTAGAAGTAAATTGTTCTGTAATTGGGAAGTTTATTTACTTAGCAGAAAAATTTATCATCATCCTGTTAGGACATTTTTATCAAGCTTGTATTGTTATGTACATAGTTTAATTTCCAGGTTTTCTGTGGTTGTTGCTTGGCTTTATAAGCAGGCGATGCTCTGTATATCTTTCGGAACAATCTGCAAGATCCTAACAATATCATGGACAATTGGAATCGGACAAGAACCCCTGCAAGTGGAATCATGTTACATGCAACAGCTTGGATAGTGTTGTAAGACTGTAAGCAACTTCATTTTGGCAAATCCTGAATTACCCTTTTCATGTATACAAGTGAATCCTGCAATCTTTCATATGTAAAAAGAAATTCATTATGTAAGACCATAACCTTTCTTCTTCTGCAGTGATATGGGAAATGCATTATTATCTGGTCAACTGGTTCCACAGCTTGCACTGCTTACAAATTTGCAGTATTTGTAAGTCATTTTTTTTTACCATCTGTTAAATCTTACATTCCCTTCGCGATCCCTGCATCTTAAACTGCAATAACATTTGGGGTGGGTCTTGGCGAGGAAGTCATAGACACCTTTCCATGCTTTGTATCTAGCGTACTTCATTTAATTTCCTCTGCAGTATTGGGCTTTGGCGGTAGTTATCATGCTCTTCTAGAACCCGAGACTTATCTTTTCCATTTTATGGTTATGTATGGAAAGATAGAAATAAAATTATTACAATTTTAGGTATTTATTTAATCTTGTTAGGTATAGGTGCTTTTCTTCTAGTATTCAAAGCTCTTTATCTTGGGGTTGTGTGTGTGTGTGTGGGGGGGGGGGGGGGGGGGGGGGGTACTACAAGAGAAATTATCACCAAGTGTTATTTTTGGTTATTTGCTAAAATCTCTTTATGGAGGAGGAGAAGGATGGATTGTTAGTGTGGATGATTTGGACGATATAATTGGAGGCATGTATGGTTAGGTTCCATTTGTATACTTGGTGGAATCTGGCTATCTTAACGAAATCTTTTGCATGGGCTCGCCGAGCACTTGTATGGTCCGGGGAGGCTTGTTTGCCTTATAGTTTAGGTGTTTTATCTGTTTTTGGTTTCATTGCTTGTCAGGGAACTTTATGCTAACAACTTAAGTGGACATATTCCTGTTTATCTTGAGAACCTGACGAACTTGGTGAGCTTGGAACTTTACACCAACAATTTCGATGGTCCCATTCCAGACGCATTGGGAAAGCTGTTCAAACTACGATTCCTGTAAGAGCATTATTTCTTTACTGCACATTCAAATACTTCTTATTTTTTGCTTGCCTGCAAAGTAGTGAGAGAGAAAAAAAATGCAATTAGTTCCCATAATTCTCCAGTAAGATTAATCTTTAGTGGAGATCTTGTACTGATATTTATGTTGATTAGCTCTAAATCTCTGCTAGCTTATACTGATGTTGTTAAAGAAAAGTTACTTGGAGCTACAAACTGGGGAAATAGTTCTTTCCTGTACCATTAGACATGATGAACTGCTGTTCAAACATCACTGTGACTCAATGTTTCAAATTTCCATGCAATTGGGACATTGTTTTTCTACTAGCTACACCAAGAATCTCTAGATGTTTCTTATCCCTTAGCACGAGAATGCCAAAGCATCTGCAAACAAATTGATGTGGTGTTTATGGTATCTTAATGACTTATATTTTCATGAATCAAGTTGCTCAAAATGTTAACTGAAGGTGTGGTTTTTAAGAAACTATTGCTAACACAATCGCCCCACTATTTGATCTGAAATAACAAGCTCTTTAGGAAGGCTTTATAATGCAGATACTTGACAAGGTCTTTAGCCCTGACAATGTTATTTTCTAATTGTCCAAGTGATTTTGCAAATTTATTCCCTTGCTTTCTCATTGTATTAGTTTATGAGTTTTATGCTGTGATTACTGATAGTATTGGAACTCAAGATTGTTATCTTTTTGTATGCCAAACTTCCAATAGCCGACTCAACAGCAACAACCTGTCAGGTTCAATACCTATGTCACTGACTAACCTCTACTCCTTGCAAGTCTTGTGAGTTCCTGGAAAAAATTTACAATCATTTCCATTTTTCTCGTAGCAGTTAGCATTATTTTGGCTTCAAGGATTAACATTTCTGAATATTGAATGCAGGGATCTATCCAGTAACCGCCTATCAGGACCTGTTCCACACAATGGCTCATTTTCATTGTTTACTGCCGTCAGGTTTTGTGCCAAGTAAAAGTGATGTAAAGTGGATTTATTTTTCACTAGTGGGGACTGACGAGTCAATGGTTTTTATATTTGCAGTTATGCAAATAACTTGGATCTATGCGGGCCAATTACTGAGAAGCCTTGCCCTGGATCATCCCCGCCTGCACTTTCTAGTCCAGATGGTATGCTCTCTTAATTGATTTATTAATTTTAGATGTGATCCCAGATTAATTAGCCTAATGACCACGAACCACTCACTGTTCTTTGATTATCGGAATTGCTTGTATTCTGTTGTTTCTCTTTTTCCTAACCAGTATAGTTTAACTTCTCAAGTTTTTAGCAATAAGAACTTCTGTCTTGACAGCCATAAGCCGTTTCCCAAAGTATAGCAAGAGTACCGAGTGGAGTACAGAAGTATGAACCATCAAATTCCTTAAGCACTAACTTTTTATTGCAAGATTTTCACATTTCAGGACAAGACGAGTTAAAAAGAAGAAGATTATCGGCATTATGTTTATTAATGTACTTGAGATTTTACTGTCGCTTCTGTCTGTTTAAAGCTAAACGATGAGGAGGGCTTTTATGACAAAATATGCATGAGAAAACTGACTATATAACGCTCTTGTTTTTCATTTCAGGAGACAGTAAGCCCAATATTGGAGCAATAGTTGGAGGGGTGGTTGCTGTGTGGTGTTACTATTTGCTGCTCTGGTAATTTGGTTTGCATGCTGGCGGAGACACAGGAAACCACAAAAGGATTCCTTTGATGAACCTGGTTTAGAGTCCACCTAGAAAGCTGATCAATTCATTGGCGGAAATTCATATGATTGGGTTGAGAGCAAAGAACCCCACATTTGAGAAATAAAAGGCAAGAATTGCCTTTTATTTATTTATGGTAGGAGACAGGTCCATGAAAGCCATATTTGCTTGTGCATGTACTTTACTTGTCAGACAATTTGCAGGGACAAAATGTCTTGTGATGGTGAAATAGATCGGCAGTGATAATTTCTTGGTCCAAAGGGATTTTAAACTTGTTTTAGCTTTGTAAACTAGATAAGGTGAAGAACGCACCAGACTTGTGGATTTTTAAGTATACTCGGTGGATTCCTTTGGATTGGTCTCTTTTATGTGCATTGGAGCTGGGCTAGGAACGCTAAAATGTCTATTATTATTTTGCTTTTATTAATTCTCGACCCCCTGTTGCTTTATTGTGCTAGTTTTGTGACAAGCAACACACCATCAGAGATATTTGTCCTGCTTGAATTAGATCGAACAATATTTCTATGACAGGGAACTTTCTGGCAACAACTTATCAGGTGGACAGATTCCTAGTGATATTGGGAATCCGACAAACTTGTTGAACTTGGATCTTGACTAGAACAATTTCGATGGTTCCATTCCAGACACATTGGGAAATCTGACAAAATTGCGGTTCCTGTATGAACACACCTCCACCTTTGCTGTCTCCTAAACTACTCTTTCAGAAGGTCTTTTCGTTATCTGCAAAGTAGTAACATGATACATGATGAATATGTCGCACATATTAATGCATCTCTATAGTTCCAGAAATGCGCGAAATGTTAATTGAAGGTCTGGTTTATAGCGAACATCAAATACTGATTTAAACATTTGCTAAGAAATAGAAAGGAACTTAGTCGAAGCACTTAAGAGACGCTGCATGATGCAGGTTCTTGAAAAAGTCTTTAACCTTGATAAATTGATAATAATGCATTCCACTGTCCAAATGATATTGCAGATATGGTCCCTTTTTCAGCCTCCTAATTCCTAAATTCAGTGTGTTTGTTTTTGTTCCTTTAGTAGTTTTCGATTTTTTCTGCTGCGATTACTGATAGTAATGGAACTTAAGATTGTTGTAATTGTTGCATGCCCGACTTGAAATAGCTGCCTCAACGGTAACAGTCTGCAAGGTTCAATACCTACATATGCCACTGACAAACCTCCATGCCCTGCGATTCTTGTGAGTTCCTCGTTGAATTCTACCACTCTTTTCTCTTTTTACTTTTCTTCGGCATTGTTTTGGCTGCAACAGTGAGCTTTTCTGAATATCGGCTTCAGGAATCTATCCAGTAACAACCTATTAGGACATGTCCCAAAGCAATGGTTCGTTTCATTTTTTACTTCTGACAGGTTATTTGTTCACGATAACTGATTTAACTGTATTTATTATTATTTTACGGGACTCATGAGGTGCGTGCCTGGATCATCTCTTCCCGCAGTTTCTATACCTGGTATACTACTACTAGCATTGTTTCTGTTATTCATATTCCTGACAAGTTAATGTTCTTGCTTTGCCTTCTGCCTGTTGAATCCAAAAATAAAAAATGTTCTATCATAAATATAAATGGGGATGATTTGGATAGCAGGGGGTGAGGCTGCTGGTGCTGCTTTCCTAGTTTCTGCCCTGGTAGTTGGATTTCCAGATAGGCTGCGGCCTAAAGAAGGCACAAGAGTTTTCGTCTCATAGCGTTGGAAATTCTCATGTATTGGAGAAACAAGTAGCAAGGTTTTTTTCTCTCTCAAAGAGATCAAGTTTGTGCACTGTTTTAGCTCTTGGTGTTTTTTCCCTGCCAGTTTAGTTCCTGTGTCACAAAGCTGTGGGCCTCCAGTAAGTGCCTGCTCTACTATATTCCTCTTTCTTCATAATAATTTTGGGTGCCCTCAGCCCAATTCAGTACAGCCTCAAGGAATTACTATGGTTAGAACCGGTGTTTGTTCGATGAAAAGTGATTTTTTAAAATTATTTTTAAAATTTTTTTATGTTTATTTGTTATTAGAAAAATTAATCAACAAAAAATACTTTTCAGTAAAAGAAAAACGCTTTTCAGAAGTTGTGAAAATTTTAAACATATCATATTATTTGCTGATTATATCAAATTTGATCCTCAAAGTTTTGATTATTATATATATTTTGTTTTAAATATTTATTTTTCAATTTCATCCCTTAGAATTTAATTTTTATATTAACTTTGATACTAATTTTTATAATTGTTATTTGCTTTTTTTTTTATTTGAAATTTTTTATCTATCAAATTTGATCGTCATTCTTTTGATTTGTTACTTATTTTATTTGAAATAATTTATGAAATGATTATTATTATTATTTTATTTTCTTCATTATTTTTTAATTTGTCAGATTTGATTTTTGATGCGTTTGCCCCCATTTCATAAATTTCAATTTCTTTTCAAAAAATCAAATTCAAGGAAATATGTTTTCAACTCATTCTTGTCTATTTTGTAATTCTTGATTGCTTTTCTTATCAAATAGATGTTAACTTTGCTTTTCAAATAAAAATAATAAAAAACAAATAAGAATGAAAAATAAAATATGAAGCAAAATGGACTAGGGGCTAAAGTATAAAACAATAAAAACAAACATAAATGATGGAAATAAAATGAAGGTTCTTGGAGACAAGTAATTAAAAGAAGAAGAAGAAGAATATGACAAAAATCAAGTGGGCTAAAGTTTAGAAGAAGAAGAATGAAAGATCAAAATAAAATTAAGTTACTTGGCACCAATTAACTAAAGAGAATATGACAAAAATTTTGTCCTATAAATAGTAATGAAACCTTAAGAAATTAGTAAAATAGAGAGAGAAGAGATGAAAATAGAAAATAAAAATAAAAAGTAAATAAAAATAAAGAGAGGACAAGAACCCGTGATAGCCCTTAGTCCCTCTCTTTTACCGTTTGATTACTAATTCTAGAGTCCAACCTCATGGACTTTAAGACTATGTTTGGGAACGCGGCTGTGGTTGTGTTTTCAAAAAATTTGAAATTTTTTTTTTGTTAAAATTTAATATGATTTGTATGTTTTGAATCTTTTTGATGTGCTGATGTCAAAAATAATTTTTAAAAAATAAAAAAAAATCATTGACATGCATTTTGACACAAAAAGTTATTTGAAAAGCACCCACAACCACACTGCCAAACACGCTCTTAAAGCAGTTATCAAGTAATCAAATGCTTTTCCAAACTCTCATTTCATAAAATTTAATATCAATACATACTTTTAGGGTTGTTACATATAAAAAAGACATTAATTAGGTGGTTTGATGTTGAGATAAACCTACACATTACTTAGACAATATAAGAAGCTAGACGACACATTATCAAATTGTATTTTATAAAAAAAAAATAGCCCGTTATCTAGGGTTCTACTTATGATAACAAATTTCCATACTTGTCAATTTAACAGGGGATCAATCCCAGATCAGGAAATTGGTTCTCCTAACTACCTATCCCTATTGGAACACATGTCGACACTAGAGGTGGCGCGTAAACCCCACCCGCTGTCACTATTTTTACTGTTTGGACCATGTTCCAATAGCATCTGGACAACCCCAACAGCCCTAATAGGTTGATCTTAACCCTATATTGCATTTTATTGCTTATTTTTATATAAAAAAAATTCAATATGTTATTAATTTATGGTATTTTGATGAGATGTTTAGATTTGAACAATTTTTAAATATATTGTTAAATATTGTGAGGAAATATTTGTTGATTGGGATTGGTTGTGAATGATCATGTTAGATGTATTCAAAAGAGTGGGTTTAAAGACTAATTCTCCCAATCCATATGGTGCAATATCTCTTTTAAAATTAAATTTTGATGAAATCTACTATTATTAGGGATTAACATCACAATTTTTACAAAAATTTCAATTTCAATGAAATCTCATGCTATTAGGGATTAACGTCATGATTTCATTAAAATTCAAAAATTGATGAAATCTATTATTTTTAAGGATAGCATTGAAATTTTTGTTAAAAGTTCAAATTTAATAAAATCTTTTATTTTAGGGATTTACATCAAGATCTTCATTGTAATTCAAAAGTTGGCAAAATCTCCTATTTTTAGGGATTAAAGTCAAAATATTTTTAAAATTCAAAAAATTATGAAATCTTCTATTTTTATGGATTAAGAGAAAAATCTTTATTAAACTCCAAAAATTGATGAAATCTTCCATTTTTAGGAATTAACATCAAATTGTTCATTCAAATCTAAAAATTATTGAAATCCATAGGGATTAACATCAAGATTCTCGACATGTTCAAAAACAAGTCAGGGCTGAACAGAAAGGAAGGAAGTTTCCTAAACATGGTGGGTGTAACATATATGCTTATTCAGTGACACTTTGTATGAACCATTAGAGTACATGAAAGAACATGGCAAAATCAAGAGGAGAGAGGCAAGTTTTACCTAGATTGATACTCTGAATGAGTCTGCAACAACTACACGTCTAAGGGACAAAGGAATGGGAGGTCATCTCCACTACGAAAACTCTTCCTTTTCTTTTCTTCTCTTACTATTGTTTTTTCTTTCGCCTCTTCTTTTTAATAGATTTTATTGAATGTCTCTGAAAAAGTGTTTGGGAATGTGGTTCAACCTGTATTTCTAAAAAATTTGTATTTTTTTTGCTAAAATTTAATATGGTTTGTATATTTTGGATCGTTTTGATGTGCTGATGTCAAAAAATAATTTTTAAAAATAAAAAAACACATGTATTTTAGCACGAAAAATTATTTGAAAAGTACCCACAACCATACTACAAAACAAGTTTTAAGTTCTAGACAAGAGGGTTGCCTGCTCTGTTGAGTCCTAGACATAACAAGGGAGGGAGGGATTCCACACGAGATATGCAGATAGGCCAAATTGATGACATAATTTCAAGTTTTTAGGGTTCAAATTCCACGAAAAGTGAGATCAGAGAAAGAGAGCCTTCTAGGCCTAGAAAACCTTTTAAAAAAAATTAAATAAAACGTTTTTAAATTAATAATTACAATGCTATTTAAAAAACTTCTAATTATGCCATACTTTTAAAATGCGATTAGAGCTTTTATGGTCATATTTGTAATAGTTTTTTTTTTTAATAATTATATGTGATCCTAATATGCAGTAATTTAAAGACAAATTGCATATAAATATTCAACGAGAATAATATTTTTTTTGTTATTTTTATATTGTTTTTATAAATTAATTATTATTTGTTTTTCAATACATCAATATAAAAATTATGGAAACATTATTTTAAAAATAGTTTTTTGAAACTTATTTTTTAAATTATGATAAGTTTTTGTTTAATAACATGCTACTGATAAAAAATCTTCATCCAAAAAGATAAATTAATTATAAAATGGGAGTTTTGCATTTAGAAATAATTTTTTTCAAAAATATTTATTTTAATTACCTTGTGTTTTTACAAAAAGTAAAAAAAAAAAAAAAACATTGTTAATAAACAAAGATATCTTTTTGTCAATAAAAAAAAAGATTTGGACTTCGACTTAGAAAATATATTTTCTCTGTCAAAATTAAGATCTTCCAAGCCTTGAATGAATTTTTATTTTAATTATTCTATAATTAAATAAAAATTAACTTCAAAGATTATCCCGCAACGTTGCATTGGTATAAAAATCTAAAATCCTACCGTTCTGGCATGCACAGGCTGGGCGCGCAACAAGCCCAGACATGCTAATTTCTTTTTTTCTTTTTTCTTTTTTCTTTTTTCTTTTTTTTTTAAAAAAGAAATAGGATCTAATCTATGGTTGGATCAAGCAATTATTTATTCCTGTTTATTTTTTAAAGAAAATTCTTACATATGAGATTTTTAAGGAGGTACTGCGGTTATCTGAAAGAAAGACATTATTGGAATAATTATAAAAAGGTCTATAGTTTATCTCCTGCCAATTTGGTAAATAAGTTTTTGTAAATTAATTTTTTTTATCAAATTTACCCTATATTCCCACATTCAAACCCAAATGTAAAAAAAAAGAGAGTGACGAAAGTACCCAATATTAGGAGAGACTATTGAGTATAACCAAGTACAATTGGGTTCATTGATCAAATGTGATGAGTGGTGTAAATTTCATGAAAGTTTTTACAAGGGCTTATTTGTTGAATTGACAGAAAAGCAGGGGCTCGTTTGGAAGATTTTCCAATCACGATGTCATCCTATTCAACATTGCCTGCAAAAACAATGGAATTTGTTCCTCTTGGTCTCACGCGGAAAAAAAAAAAAAAAGTTTCTGGGGAGACTTGGAAGGCAAACATGATATTGAACCGAACGAGGAAAAAAAGAAGGTTTACTTCAGTTCTTTTATCTCTTTTGGTGATTTAAATGTTAATTATATTTGGTATTGCGCTAATGGTTGTTTTTTAAAGTGTTTTTTTGTTTAGAAATATATCAAAATAATATATATTTTTTATTTTTAATTAGTTTTTAACATCAATACATTAAAACGATCTGAAAACAAAAAAAAAATTAATTTTAAAAAAATTAAAAAATACAATTTTTTAAAATATAAAAAACAAAGACGCAAAAGTTATTTGAAAGATATAAATATGAGATTATAATAACAGAGAAATGCATTCAAGGGTATCTTTGGTCAAATAGTTTGGTAGGACATGGTATGACCAAAGTTTGAATTGAAGCGAAGAAAATCAATAACCGGGAAATTTTACGATTATATACATTTTAAAATAAATAGAATGTTAGGGTTTTTTTTTTTTTGACAAAATCATTAAAAAAAAATCAAGTTGATTTGCACATGAATAATTTCATTTCAAAAATATATCTTAGATGAATGGGCATGTGCAAGTCATTTAAAAAGAAAAGATTTAAAATAAAAAACTCACGCTTGGTTTTTGGGGATGTTGGTGGCCGGAGGTTCTAGTGTTATTTTTAGGTGAAAAGTTGCAGGTTTGTGGTTACACTTGAGTTTTGATGACTGAAGAATGTTTGAGGTGGTGGGGTGGCAAGAAAATAGAAGAAAAATCGAGAAAAGTGACCAGTTTGATGGTGGCCGGTGGGTTAGAGCTTGATTTTGGCCAGAAAAAAGGTGAGGAAAAGGTGAAAAAGAGAGAGTCAGTTTTAAGGTCTGGGGAAAAGAATTGAGGTTTTGAGGTTTTTGTAATTGTTAATTAACCTATTAAATTAAGAAATTCTATTAAAATTTAAATTGATACCTTCTTTTTTTTACTCGAGGAAACTCTATATTCGAAAAACACACTTTGTAGATCCAGATGAGCGAGTAAAACCCCGACTGTCTCAGGCTCTTATAAGAGATGCACATCATGACTCGAACTCGAGACTTGCTGTGCAGATCTCAAGCCCTTTGCCATCACGCTACGCCTCTCGACGACTTTAAATTGATACCTATTAAAGATTTTATTTAAAATAAATAAATTGACTACAACTAATCTTTTTCATTTATAATTTCTTTATTAGGAATATTTTTCAAAACAACTAACCTCTTTTTATTCTTAACTGTTTTAATAATTATTAATTAACTTGTCGAGTTAAGGAATGCTATTAAAATTAAAATAGATCATTTTAATAATAGATCGCAACCAATCTATTAATAGATTTTATTGAATTTTAAATTGATTATAACTAATCTATTTCATTCATAGTTTCTTAATTAATCTATTAAGTTAAGGAAATTTAAATTATTATTTTTATTGATAATTAGTATGATTATTAATTAACTTAACAAGAAAAGGAATCCTGTTAAAATTTAAATTGATTTTTTTATTTTGTACAATAAATTATGATAATTATCAATAAAAGTGATTAGTTATAGTGAATTTAATTTGTTTTTTTTTTAATACAATAGAGATGAAAATACCAACCCTTAGTGTCTTCTGGTTCGAAAATAAAGTTCTTCATCAGTATAATATCTTAAATTGATATTATGTCTAGTAGCTAGCTAGTACAATAAATTAACTTTTAATATTTTTTTTCCCTGTTTTCATAATTCTTAATTTGAGTGTTTATCTTTTTTGAATTAAATCCTAGTACATAGTTATTTAGAATTAGACTAGTTTACAAATCTGTGCTACATTGTAAGTTAGACTAGTACCTATTTAATATTTAGAATTTCTTTTTAATGTAATAAAATCCTAGTACATAGTTTTTTTTTTAACTATTTGTTATTTTTATTAAACCTAACCTAGCTGGTCAACAAGAAATTTTATGGTACCCAAGAAGTAATTAATGACATCTTATTAATTATTCTTTGAACCCACTTTAAAGGAAAAAAATAGATACAAGTAGGAGATAAAAAACCAAGGTGGGGATATTCTTATTATTTTTTGTAGATTGAGTTTCATTTTCTCTCTCGTTTTTGTGTTTGTCTCTTTTTCAATGTGGACTCGCAGAGTAACTAATAGGATGTCACTAGTTACTTTATGAACACTATAAAATTTTATTATGTCAAGTTTGAAATCTCTTGATCTAACTCCTTGCATAGCCTAGACTTACAGTTAAATCATGTGGGTCCTGACGTGACCAAGTCAATGATTGGTCAAAAAGCATCTTGTCATACCAGTAAAAAAAGTTTGAAAATGAAATTGAAAAAAAGATAGGATGGAAACAGGCATAAAATAACCCTCTTGACCCAATTTTTTACTTGAGCTAGGTTTAAAATTAAACTGTGTAAGAGTTACCATGACGTGACTTAATCAACTTAGCTGGTTCAAAAGCAACATGGCCAACTCGTAAAAAAGTCTAAGGATAAAATTGAGGGAAAAAATGATGAGATTGATAGGAAAAAACCTTTTGATATAACTCATTTCTTAGCTCGGGTTTAAAATTAAATCACGTGGAAGTTATCTTGACTTGATCTAGTTTACTTGGTTAATTCAAAAGCAACCTGAATGTTTGTTAAAAAAAATCTGATGATGAAATGTAGAAAAAATAAAGGAGGAATGTTTTTTTTTAAAAGGAAATGGAAAAAAATAAGAGGGGTTGAATTGAAAAAAAAAGAAAAGAAAAAGAAAAGCTTTATTATTTATATGAATAGTGCAGCTCCATAATAATTCTCAAATCTTTTAGTACATAAGTAATTTATTTTTTTTCATAAAAGAAAGATATAAAATTAGTTTTAAATAATTGTTTAGAAAAAACACAAGCATAAAAATTAAATATGATTAGAGAGAACTTGGTAGGTAAGGGATAGAGGTAGTGAGTTCAATAAAAAAAATTAGATAATTACCCTTGTCAAAAGTATTTACAAACAAATGTTTTTGGTCATGAGGCCTAAACTCATCTTCTTATTCAAATCATGGAATAATTATTTTGGTGTTGATCAATAATAACATTTGTCATTATTCATTTATCCTAGACTCTAATCTTATGTTATCAATTAAATTCAAAGTTGTCAATTACGTTCCGGTTGATGTTTTGTGTTTTTTATTGGAACGATAAATTTTAGTTTCAAAACATTTTAGGGTTATATATATAATTGAAAATATTATTTCGACATACATGCAAACCAATATGACACTAAGTTAATGCCCTTTAAGAATTAGGTTTGTAGCAAATCAACTATAAATGGAGTGAGGCATTCTGATGCTTAAGTTAGTAAATGTAGGAAATGTGAAATAATATGTGAATAGAGAATGTATGGCAAGGAAGAATAATGTTATGTGTAGAACAAAAGAATAATAGAGTCAAGTCTTAACCTTCCTTCTTATCTGACAACCTATAATATTTATAAATATAAGAGGTCACACAAGCTTACTTGATGGAGAGAAAAAAATGACGAGGAATATTTGCTTTCCTAGAATGTTAAGTAATTGGTTGTTGTGTCATATTTATCATTGGAGAATAAGTTGGTGCTTGAAAGTAAATTTTTAATAAAAAGAGTGGCTAAACTAGGAGAGTTGGTGTAAAGTTAAGCTTCTAGATAATCATTAGTGAAAAGGTTGTCTTAAAATAGGTTAAGTCAGAAAAGTAGTTATTACCGAGAGAGAATGGCTATTGCAAGCTAGGTATATGGTTTAGTTAGGTCATGGTTAGGCTGACATTTTCTCTCCTTTCCTTCTCTTCTTCATCTTCGGTTAAGTTTAGGATAGGAGTTGGTTAGGCTTGGTCTATAGAGGGTTCAGTTGGGCTTAAAAAGTAAAGAGTTTGGTTGGGAAATGAGAGTGTTAGGTTGGGTTCAAAATTGGGTTCGATTAGGCTAGGGTTGGGCTGAAATTCAAGATTGAATGGAAGAGTTATTAGAGTAATAATGGTGGAAATGCCTTCAACTTAGTCTTATTAGATAATCAAGTTTTTTGTTGCACCATCAATTATAATTAGTTTTATTCATGAACACATATTAAACTTCACCTTCAACACATTATTATACATGGAATTCATTATGTCGATATGAATCCCATAACACAACGGATGACAATGCTCACAATCAAGGTTGTTAAAATCGAAAGTTGACTCTTAAAATTTTATGATTTAACGAGTCAACATGTATATAACGTGTCAAATCGGGTTAAAACTTGAAATCTATCAAAATCGGTTAAAATCGGACCGATTTTACGAGTTTGATCGATTTTGACCGATTTCGAGTTTTAACCCGCAAAAGTTAAAAAAATTACTGTCTCTCTATCCGAGTCCCTTGACACTCCACTACATGGTCCCCACTCCCCAGTCTCCCCTTTCTCCATTGCCCAAATCTCAAATTTTCAATCTTAGCATACTAACACCAGCATTAGAGGATCTTGGGTATGAGAAAGTCTTATATTGTATTTTAGGCTGGGAAGGCATGATCGGAGGATCAAAACCATGGGAAGACAGAGGTAGATGGTGGGGAATCAAATGAGTAAAATAAGAGATAGGAATACTTATATAGAGAGAAATACTGTGTTGTAGACTAACCATTTGTTAACTACAAAGAGAGACGACAAAGACTCAGAGAGAACTTGAAATACATGTCTTGCTTGGTGGGATATTTGGACATTATTTCTAGGACTTGTTACTAACATAAAAAAGGTGGAAGGTGAGGTGGCATGAGATTAAATTGATGTCATTTTGTACATTTTTGTTCTTGTTGTCACGGGTTCACTGTATTGGTCTCTATTAATTTTTATTTTTTTAAAGTTGGTGATATATCTTAGAATGTTGTATCATTTCACTAGTTATTTGCAGTGTGTTTCAAGACCTGTCCTCTAGAAAATGTTCTGAAACTCTATCAATAAAATATAATTGTTCAATCTTATTTTTTTATATTTTGTATTTTTAAGTTATTTAAACTATATATTAATTTTTATTTGAATTATGTATTTTAAGGTTTTTAGATATTTGTATTGTTTATTTCACTTTTATTTTAATTGTGTTATATTATTATTCACTACTTGACTGAAATTGTCAATATATAATTAGTTAAAATATTTTTTTTATGATTTTACAATTTGAATTTACAATCTAAATTTATATTGTATATTTCATGTGGTGTTAAAAAAATGTTTTTCTCACAATTATCCTCCTGTTTAATTTTATTTCTTACCGAAAGATAGTGCTTGAAACGGTTTTATAATTATCATGGTATCATAAATATCATACTGTAGATAATCATGCGTATTCGGACCAAGAATGTAATGAGAGTTTCTTTGACCAAATCCGAGTTGGCACCATGGACCCCAGCTTCTTGTCCTTTGACTTTCAAAACGGAGTTCACTTTGAGTAAATTACTAGCTAGGTCCTCTGTTTCTTAAGATTCTGCAAGTTAATCACTCTTTTTTTTAAAGAATTATATGTTAGTCCACCAGATTGGCTGTTAATTCTTTTTTAAATGCCCAGACTACCAATCCTAAGGTATTTTTTGCTTAATTCACTAAATATCAAGGACTCTTGGAGGGGGGAAAATGAAATTGTTATACAAAACTAATGAAAGGAATAGGTTCCGAACAAATATACAACCCGTTTGATATTGCGATTACTGTTTCTTTTCAAAATATTTTTTATTTAAAAATACATTGAAATAATATTTTTTTATTTTTTAAAATTTATTTTTGATATACAAATCAAAACAATCTAAAAATACTAAAATTTTTAATTTAAAATAAAAAATATAAATTTTTTCAAAAGCATTTTTCAACTGCAAAAACGAACGGGTCGTAATCTTAGAGGGATGCAATATTGGATCTTTAAAGATAAAGGGGTCAACTAACTATTTTGTAAGAACAAAAAGGATCAAATGATACTTTTATTTTCACCTTTTGCACTTCCTCCCTACCATTTGCATGCTTTGACTGGGACCCAAGTTGGCACTGCACCACTGCACGCCACCTTCTCTCCCCCCCCCCCCCCCCCCCCCCCCCCATCCCCCTCTCTCTCCATAGGCATAAAAAGCTTAACAACAACAAAAGATACACTAATCCAATTCCTTGTTTATTTTTTGGCCAAAAAGTGCATTAAAGTTGAAGCATTTATTTAAAAAGAAGATTTTCAAGAATCTTCTTTCATCTCATTAACAAAAAATCCTCTCTGCTTAATCTAAACTTCCTTTTTTACATCAAGACTACTAGACTTGCTCTTGAAAACTACCCTTTTATTAGTCTTCGTTAATAATGGTTTTTTCGGGTGGGGAGTGGAGGATTATGAGTGTGAGATTTGACTTCCTTTTGTGTTTTTAAAGTGAGGTACTAAGATTTGGGTTTTTTGGTGATGTGGGTTTGTGTCAGTGTTCATTTTGTCAAGTTTAATGGAGAGAGAAACTGGGGTTTCCGTGGTTACCCTGTGGATGATCCTGGTGCTATTCGTACTCCCTCTTTCAAGGATCTCTGCCAATATGGAAGGTTCTTACATGTTTATTTTTTCATATTAATTGTGGTTTCTCTTGTTCTGAAATTTAATTGTTGTGGCCCTAGGAAATATGTGGAGTTATTGAGTGTGGTTATTTGCTTTTTTATGTTGCTAGGTTGTTGACTGCAGGCTATATAGAATTATTTTGAAAAGTGAATGCGTAATTAATGCTTTGTTATTGTGTTTATGGAGATTGATTGGACTAGTTGTGAGTTATTTTCATGGTGTTTCAGTGACAGGATGTGCGATTAAGAAACTTTTTTTATTGGATTATGACAGGATATGTGTAATAAGTTTGGATTTTAGGACTTGTTATGGTGTGTGTTATTAAGTTAAGATGTCATTTTCATATCAGATCAAAGGGACTCTGTTAATTACCGTCATTAAAAAATTCCTTCCCCCCCCTTTTGAGGTTAAGTTCTTACATGGGAAGCTTTACAGTGAAGGATTTAGTAACTCATTTTCTTTGAATGGGCTGAATGTTCCAAAATTTCAATTAGTTGTTGCCTCGGTTCAATTTTTGTTTGCTTCAAAGTGCTATGCTAGGTCTTTTGCTTTGAGTTAGATAAGAAAGAGGAGTTTTAATGCAGTCGGAGATGGGCTTTTAGCATACGGAGATTTAATTGAGGTATCTAGATTAGGCAACAGAAGAAATTGACTTGTTATTTATTTCTGTGAAAGTGATCCTCTTCTCATGGCATTAGATGGTTGAAAGAGTACATCTTCCCAAATTCTGTAGAACATAGTCAGTTGTAATGGGTAATTTAATTCTTGTTAGATGATATCAAAGATGGTGAAATCTAGTGCTGATGTGAAGTTGAGTGACTGCCTCAAAGCTCTAGAAGTGTGCTTTATCTCATTGTTGCTTTTCTTCCTTTGTTTGATCTTCATCTCACAATTTTGTGATTAAAATTGTTTGCATCTGTACGCAGGTGATGCATTGCATAATCTACGGATAAATCTACAAGATCCTAACAATGTCCTGCAGAGCTGGGATCCTACCCTTGTTAACCCCTGTACATGGTTTCATGTTACATGCAACAATGACAATAGTGTTATTAGAGTGTAAGCAACCTTGTTTAATAAATCACTTTGTTAAAAGAGACTCTGCTTGTTTTATGATCTTCTATATGCTAAAAGTGTCATTTCTTGTCTCCCACAGTGACCTTGGAAATGCAGCATTATCTGGTCAATTGGTCCCGCAGGTTGGCCAACTTAAGAATTTACAGTACCTGTAAGTCATCCATAAGAGTGTTTATTATCCGCACTCTAATGCTGTGTCTATTTGTTGTGGTTAACTGCTTCTTCTCTCTATGCTTCTGTTAACTCTGAATTACATTATTTTGTGCATTCTTGATTGACAATTTTTATGTTCAATGTTTGCTACCTCTCTAATCATCCTTCTTTCTTGAAATGGATTCTTCTACGTGAATATTGTTATCTGTAGATATACATAATTGGTGAAGCCTGTTAATATGCCAGTTGCCGTAGTATCAATGGCTACTTTTGTACCTGCTCTAAAAGTGGGGAGGGGAGGGGGGAATGGACATGGGTAGATAGAGAAAATGAAGTCGTAGGAAACATAGTTAATCTTCCTGATATAAAGTTGTTGAGTGGGGGATTTTTATATTGTACTTGCAAATACTTTTTTTTTTAAGAAAGTTATTTTAGCTAATTGTTTTAACATGGTACTGAGTTATCACTAGCATACCTGTTTAATCTAATTGAATTAACTATTGAGTGAGTTGTTAATTAAGGGTGCTTTGATTTTAGAGGAGAAATGGATCCTGTGAATTTAAGGAATTAGCTAGTCCGCCTAGAGCATGATTATCTCCATGTATTTAATGTTCTATTCTGTATTTTGCATAAATTTGGAGGTCATCACTATGTACAACAATTAGATTTAAAATTTTGAATTATGGCAAATTTTGAATGATCATTATTAATAACAACATTGAAGAAGATATAAGTTCAAACAACAGCTGGATAGGGTGTGTTTTGATGAGTATGAAGTCATTCTTTTTACTCGTAGCAAAATACAAACCACATAGGATTCTTGAGAATCTTGACTTCTTTTGGATTATCTGGTTTAATGAAGGAACTTAGCATAATTATTATAATATCCTATATATAAGAGTGTGTGTGTGTGTGTGTGTCTAATATGTGCTGAATGATATTCTTTTCTTGAACCATCTTATTAGTTTGTATTGCTTTAACATCATATGTTTTCTTTTAAGTTTTATTGATTTGTGATCTATTTTTTTATGACAGGGAACTCTATGGTAACAACATAAGTGGACCAATTCCTAGTGATCTTGGGAATCTGACAAACTTGGTTAGCTTGGATCTATACCTGAACAGTTTCAGTGGTCCTATTCCAAACACATTGGGCAAACTGACGAAACTACGCTTCCTGTATGAATCAGCATCCTTGGTCTTGCCTTGTCTTATTTAATTATCTCTCTACTGAATTCATTGCGACTTTTTAGAACTTCATATATTTTGTTTGTTGGAAAAGAGTGCTTAGTACAGAGCTTTTTTCATTTTTTTGAGCCACAAAGCTTAATCTGTTGACAAATGTCTAGCATCATAATTATGTTATGATGAAGTATTTCATCCATGAGCACTAGTGAAAGGAAGCGGCCATTATTGCTTAACACCAAGGAATTCATTTCTAGTTTTTTTCTTTATTTTTTTTTTATATAGTTTGGTTGTTTATTAGAAAGGATTGGTTAGGACAACGATTAATTTTGTTTATGAATATCAAGCATCATAATTAGGATGCCATGTATTGTATTACACATTTGCAATAGTACACAGGAACTTCAATTATTTCTTCTTTTTTTTCCTTTTTTTTTTTTTATTTTTTTTCCTGTTTGATTGTGCTTGCCAATAGTAAAAGAGGGCAAGTGGCAGTGTAAACTCAAGTAGTATCATGTTGCCATGCATGTGAGACTGTTCTGCAGATTGAAGTGAACCGTCCTTGATATTGGAGTACCCTCACTTGTAATTATGAAAGTTAACTTGAAGATTTATTATGTTTAAGGAAAGCAGTGAAATAGTCCATTTATTAATTTTTAACTAGGGAACTTGGTATGTGTCATTTGCTGCAAGTTAGCATATGAGCAATCAACAAAGGACTCCATCATGATTGGTGTAGTTTTTAAATTGCCTTCAGGTGATTTCATGATTCTGTTTTCTGCTTGAGTAGAGTAGAACTTCAGGGCTGAGCCATTCCACTTTCTTTCCTAATTTTATTAAATTCTAACTTCTGTTGTGTGTGTTTGCACATGTGTTGGTTCCAGCAGGATTTTAATAATGAATATATACTAAAGTGGTGGACATGAAACTTAACATTTTTGTTTTGCACGTCTCTGTAAGGATAGCCGACTCAACAACAATAGCTTGTCAGGTTCAATACCCTTGTCCTTGATAAATATCACTGCCCTTCAAGTCTTGTAAGCAGCCATCTTGAACTCTCTTCTTTTTCAGCCATCAGTACTGTGTTGGTTATAATGATGTGATACCAACATTTTGCAAATTTGGTTGCAGGGACTTGTCAAATAATCGTCTCTCAGGACCTGTACCAGATAATGGCTCATTTTCATTATTTACTCCCATCAGGTTTTCTAGATTATAATTGAAATGTCCTATATCTGGAATTCTGGATGTTTAATATTGAACCATTAGCTAATTAGTAATTGCCTTAAACAGCTTTGCAAATAACTTGGACCTATGTGGCCCAGTTACGGGGAAGCCTTGCCCTGGATCTCCACCATTTGCCCCACCTCCTCCTTTTGTTCCACCTTCAACTGATTCTTATCCTGGTAATCACTTTCACTCACAGTGAATATACAATTATATCATATTATCATATTTTTCTTATTTTCAGCCTGATCATCTTCGTATTGTGTCTTACCATGGGAATAGTTGGCGTTTGATTTACTTTTAATCCAGTACAATCATTTCTATAACTGCTCATGCATTCAAGATTTTTGCTTTATTTTATGTTGCAGCTGCCACTTGTTGCACTAATAGCCTTGTTCTAATTACCAATTCTAAAAAATTAGTGTTTCTTTTAAGACTATTCCTATTATTGGGAAGCGGAAATTATTGTTGTAATGGCGGTTATGTTGAAATCATTGTGTTGAAGTGTGTTTTGTTCTGACAAATTTGCTTTAGGAGACTGAACTACATTATAATTTCAGGAGAAGGCAACCCCACTGGAGCAATTGCTGGAGGAGTGGCTGCTGGTGCTGCTTTACTGTTTGCAGCGCCAGCTATTTGGTTTGCGTATTGGAGGCGAAGGAGACCACCAGAGCTTTTCTTTGATGTACCTGGTTTGTGTCTCACCTTCAAAATAGACTAGTTTTAATGTTTGGATCTGGGATGTTCTTCTGACTCTGTTCTTTCTCCAGCTGAAGAAGATCCAGAAGTCCACTTGGGACAGCTCAAAGGTTTTCTTTGCGAGAACTACTGGTTGCAACAGATAGTTTTAGCAACAAGAACATTCTTGGCCGAGGTGGATTTGGTAAGGTGTACAAGGGACGCCTGGCTGATGGCACATTGGTGGCAGTAAAAAGACTTAAAGAGGAGCGGACGCCAGGAGGGGAATTGCAGTTTCAAACAGAAGTAGAAATGATCAGCATGGCTGTGCATCGAAATCTCCTGCGGTTGCGTGGGTTTTGCATGACACCTACAGAACGGCTGCTTGTTTATCCATACATGGCTAATGGAAGTGTTGCATCCTGTCTAAGAGGTACTACTTGTTGGTTGTTTCTCATTCTTTTAGGTTATCTCTGCTATCATTATGCTATAGACCTCATCCAACTGCTTTGGTTTACTCGTTTATGTGATTTTTACACTAAAGCTAAGCTTTAATGCTCATTCCAGTGTCTGCTGCTGTCATATCTCCATCACCACTCTAATTCATTTATATCAATGGGGATTTCAACTTAAAAACACCTTTACTATGTGAAATTGGTACTCATGATCCTTTTTTATGTATTCTTGTAGAACGTCCAACATCAGAAGCTCCTCTTGATTGGTCGAGTAGGAAGAGAATTGCATTGGGGTCTGCACGGGGTCTTTCTTATTTGCATGATCACTGCGACCCGAAGATCATTCATCGTGATGTGAAAGCTGCAAATATATTATTGGATGAGGAGTTTGAGGCAGTTGTTGGTGACTTTGGGTTGGCTAAACTTATGGACTACAAAGATACCCATGTCACAACTGCTGTACGTGGAACCATTGGGCATATAGCCCCTGAATATCTTTCCACTGGAAAGTCATCCGAGAAGACTGATGTTTTTGGCTATGGAATCATGCTCTTAGAGCTTATCACTGGACAGCGGGCATTTGATCTTGCAAGGCTTGCCAATGATGATGATGTTATGCTACTTGATTGGGTAATGAATTCACGCCTTCCTGCTTGTTATTTATCAGATGCTTCTTGTACATGTGTTCAAACTGCAGGAGTTTATTTTGTAGTGATTAATGATGTTCTAATCTTGGTTCAACAATGTTAGCTTTGGATATATATATATATATGTTAATCTTGTTTTGTGCACGGATGCATTAAATAATGCTCATGGCTTTGGTCAGTTGGATCATTGCTTCACACTGCTGTGCTGTCTCTGCTTATTCCCTTCTCCTTTTTCATAAAACCATGCTCAGTTTTGCAACTAAAATGTATTCATCGTGTCCTAGTTACTCTGGTGATTATATCGCAAAAAATTTTAGTGTTCTGAAATTTATTGAGTTGATAAGAAACAGGATTTGGTTTCTTACCACCTGTTATCTCTTAGCTTAATTTTTTTTTTTTCTTAGGGTGCTTTGATCATTCAAATTCCTGTAAGGCTTGAGGGAAAGTTTGGAGACTCTTCTCCATGTCATATGTGTAGGCTGGGCATTCTGCCTGAACTCACTATCTTGCCTTAAGAGAAGCCTTATATTTCACCATATGATATAAGAGAAGCCTTATATCCTGTAGACTGGGCATTCTGCCTGAACTCTACTATGGAAAATTTATTTGGTTATCTCATGGAATTAGTCTTTAAATAGCATCTAGGGCGTAAACTTGTTACCTTAGATAGCTGATTCAAAGGTAGTTGGTGCTATCATCATCATTCATATGGTGATTTGCGATTAATTTTGGGAACTCTCATCCTAGAATGCCTCTTATTTCTGCATTTTCTCTTATTTCCTCTCCAATGATGGGGGGCGCTCTTGAACTGACTCACCCATACCTATCACCGAGGGATTTGTTCAAGAGAACAGTGTGAACTTAATTCTCATATGACATCCAAATGGGCTTTGACTATAGCTCATCTCGATTATAAATTACTTGAGTTTCATTACTCGTATAAATTGGTGAAAAATTCATGCCTTTAATAATTACTTTGGCTGCTGAGTCACAGCATGTGTGAGTGCATATCTTTTTACAGATGCAAACTTCCTGCTTGTTGCTGGATTATTGGTACACCTCTTTGATAATTCTCATACTTTCTCCTGGACTTATCTATGCCTCTAATGCTCGTTCACTGATCAAAACTTCTGCAAGTTTTGCAGGTTAAAGCACTTCTAAAAGAGAAGAAGTTGGAAATGCTGGTTGATCCAGACCTGCAGAACAATTATGTCGATTCAGAGGTGGAACAACTAATACAAGTAGCATTGCTCTGCACCCAAAGCTCCCCTATGGAGCGGCCTAAGATGTCAGAGGTGGTGAGGATGCTTGAAGGTGATGGATTGGCAGAGAGATGGGAGGAATGGCAGAAGGTAGAGGTTGTCCACCAGGATATTGATTTGGCCCCATCTCGAAACTCTGAATGGCTCCTCGACTCCACTGACAACCTTCATGCTGTAGAATTGTCTGGTCCGAGATGATCATACCTTTTCGATAGATAAGAAAATCCATGATTTACTTTTATTTTTTGTTTTTGCTGTGCCCCCTTTTGCATTCTTGTCTCTAATCTTCAAGTTAACCCAATGTTGTCGCCTTAGGAATATATATTAAAATCTGTGCATATGAATCTTTCTGGGGTACGTTTATGGATCTTACAAGGCAAACTGCAGGGCAGAAAGTATGAATGTACCGAATGCTTTGTTCTCTTTTATTCTTGTAACATTAATGTAGTTATTCGATAGCAGAAGCTCGTATGATGACCGATCGGAAAGCAATGCTTTATTTTGTCCGCACATTCTCCTTTCTTCTTCTATCCGGGGAAATTTTCCATAGTGTAAAGTTTCCTAGTGTTTTCAATCTTTGAAGTTATGCACCTGGCTCTACCTTCTTTTTATTTTTTCTTTTTATTTTGTATTAAGGGGCCCAACGACATGTTGCCTGCGTCCGACCCTTTATGTTTTTTTTTTTAAAAATAAAAATGTGATATTGTCTGTCACAATGCAGTAAATATGCTTGCTCCCAGCGGGAATCGCACTAATGACCTCAGTCTTGTCTCGCCTGCGCTAAGGGCAACTCCAAGGGTGTGTAAAATGAAAAGTCAAAAAATAATATTAAGTGTTAAACAAAATGGTAAAATGTTTTTTTTTTTAAAAGAAATAATGTTTTTACATATCTTTTAAAAAAATCAAAACAAACAAAGTGAAGCCAATAATTTTTTTTTAATTAAATGCAGTTATGTAAAAAAAAAAAAAAAGACAACAAACTCATTAAAAAAAAATGAAGTATTTATTTCTTCCTACTTTTCAAATGATTTTTTTCTATTGAAATATATATAATAAAAAAAACTATATTTATACTATTTAAAATGTTATTTTATTAATTTAGCTTTTAAAATAGCATGTCTTAAGATGTTCTAACCATTCGGCTGCACCATGGTATTGGTATAAAATAATTAAAAAATGTATATTAAAGAGCTTTGATAAAAATATCCAATTGTAGCTTGTGATTTATTCCAGTGGTTTGTCTAGCCATTGAGTGCTTTAAAAAAAATTTGAAGCTGGTATCTTTTTTTTTTCTCCTACATAGAAATAATGATATATTATATCGACTTCAATTAATCTATTAAACTCGTGTATTTTGAATTCCAATAAATTCAATATTTTTTTATTTTAATTATATGATAAAAATAAGGATCTTTTTCAAAATCAACTTAATATTAAAAAATAAAATTGAAAAAAACTCATCAAAAACCTAATGTTGAAGTTTTCTTTTTTTTAAAAAAAAAAACATGTCAGGCCAAGTGCGTAAGCCTAAGTGAGTCAACGTGTTTGGGCCTTAAGAAAAGTCGAGGTATTTGGGCTTGTGTTAGACCCGTGCTCCTGGGCCATATTTATTTATTTTTTATTTTTAAGAGGTACACAACATGTTGTCCACCCTAAATGTTTCGAAAAAAAAATTAATAGACAACGCGTCACTAACTACTGCCTAACTCAAAATTCAGCCGCCACTATAGTGGTCAAAAAATCATGGGGTAGAGTTTTTTGGGTTAAAAATCCATTTTTCAATACATTTACACAAAAAAAATAAAACACACCTATTAAACACTATAAAAACCTTTATAAACAACCTACTAAGCTAAATTAGTTGAACCTAGAAAACCAAAATGAAAATCAATCTCTTTTTTCATTTGTGTTTACAAGAGAAATCTACTACCATCGAACTCCCCTCATCAAATGGACTGGAATCACAATAATCAATCCTTATCTCTCTATTTAATATTTTTCCAGTAAATTTCTCTCTCTTCTTTCTAACTCAATGACTAAAAAATAAACAAATGATTTTTTGGACCAAAATAAAAATTGTCATGAATTTGAGGTGAGCCATGTATTTTCTTTGTGTTTTACACTTTAATTCTCTATCATTTAATTTTATATTTCTATTAAAATTTGGAACCTAATTTTCTATCAAAGGATGCAATTCAAAGAAACAAAAAACTTAAGTTTTAAAATTAAAGAAAAACAATTGGGTAGTAGGAAAAACAAAGTTTGAAAATTAGAAAAACAAAACTAGGTAAAAGGTTCATTATTCATCTGAACAATAGTTGTCTCCTGGTTAATTAGACTGTAAAAAGATGAAATTAAATTTTTTTTTGAAAATTAAAAAAAAAAAACTAGGCATGAGCTTCATTGTGTTTATGAATGGTGGTCATAAAATAAAAAAATAAATTACAATAATCTCTTTGAAATATTATAAAAATACAAAATAAATTTTAAAATAACTATTACTTAAAAAAAAGGAGAACAATACAATTTAAAAAAAAATCATAAAGAGAGGGTATTAATTTAAATTGAAATAAAAAAAGTAATGTAACCTAAGACTTAATTAAACTTTTAGTGGGTTTAATTGACTTAATTGAGAAAAAACTAAGTTTGAAGGCCTAATTTTAGTTAAGTTGCAAGTTTTGGGGACCAATTTTGAATTTTAATAAGTTAACCAGTCAATTTAGGGGTTTAATTGTGAAGAAAATTTTTTTTGAAGGCCAATTAGGGATTCAATTAAAAGAATTCAAAACCAAAGATCAAGGTGTAAAAGGCACTTACATTTAGGAGCTAGAATTGATGGAATCAGGGGTCAAATTAAGATAAAATAAAATTTTAATGGATAAATAAGGGTCAAGTTGCACAATCTGAAAACTAAAGACCCATTTATAAAAGGCACACGACTTAAAGGATTCCAATCAATATTTTTAGAGATGCGATTGTATGAATTGAAAATTTTTCAGGTTAATAGAGGATTCATGCGCAAAAAATCAAAGTACATGGGCTAGAATGAAAAATCTCAAAACCCTAATTTTTAGGGTTTAGGCTAGGCGACGTGTCCTTTGGGTTTTAATAAAGAGAATGAGTGACACTTCATTCAAGCACTACTTTTTTCTTCTTTTTTTTTTTCTACCAAGAAGGTTGATTGATGAGCCATATTTAGAAGAATAAATATGACGTCTCTAACCATATCAGGAGCACTAATTGGCACCAAATATATGATAAACACTTTTTATACAAGGATCATTCATCTTCATCAAGCGTTTATATCCCATATATTTTGATGAACTTTATAACATCTTGTCCCTAGTCAATTTCCTCTGCCTTAACAGATTCAAATTGATTGAGGGACAATCTTTCAATCAATGGATGTAAAGTTCTAGACCTCTAAAGCAAGCATGGTTAATTCCCAGTCATAGATATACATCTCATCATGTTTAGGTATGTTAATGACATGTTTATATCCCAATCTCCAAGATTAATTTGTCAAAGTATCCTACCTAGTTAGCCTTGACTGAAAAATAAAGTCACCCATAAAACAACCAACTTTAAGGTTGCTTTCTCATGATAGGATTTATTTTATAGAGAACAAAGGGAAACCAGACACCACAACTTTTAGGGGAAGAGAGGGGGGAATCTTCCATAACAACCTACATTTAGGAAAAACCACCATGAAAATGGTGAATGGTTTTGTAACTTCCTGATTTTGTTTGAACCTATAAAATGAGTGTCTTTTCAAAGAAGAAAAAGGGATGGAGAGAGAGAGATTCCAGAGGAGATCAAAAGGGAAATTCCAGAAAAAATAGTTAGCAAAAATGAGAAAATGAGAGGAAAAAAAAAGGAAAATGAGCAGAAGAATAAAAGGTTGAAAAGGAGTTGGAAAGAAGAAGAAGAAGCAAAAATATCTAGAAAAGAAGGCAACATTATGACTCAAGGTATATTACTTACCTTTGATGAGAGGGTATGGCCCCATGAGCACACCCCTTATTAACCTCTTTTAAATTCTTACTAGAATATTTATTGTTCATCTATTGTGGTTAGTTATTAGTTTAAGGACAATGTAAGTGTTTTGATGTATCAAATCATGTTTTGAAGTAATATGCACTGTTTTGAAATGTATGTTTAAGATGGTATTGAAAGCATATTTTGATATTTTAGGATTGTTAACATAAAGATGATTTAAATGACAACTAAGTATGCTTTGATGTTTAAGTTAATCACTAGATTTGTTTTGATTTTATTTGTTGGTAAGTGATTTATCAAAACTATGATCATTGGTTTTTTTTTTTTATGAGACCTGAGGTTTAAATAAGCTATGTTCATGATAATACTAGTTAAAAACAAGTGTCAAAATATAGTGACAGTGTTTAGATTTTTTAAGGATTTAAGGTTTTTTTTATTTATCTATTGCATTGCTTTTTTGTTTGTTTTCTTGAGTTTTTTTATGGTTCAAACAATTACTAAGAGTATGTTTGAACTAAGTTGTTGTGTTTAAGCTGTTATTTTGGGATTTTAGTCAATTTATGGATTTAGAGCATGTTCTGGGTTTTTCTAGGTTAGTGTTTATTGGTTGTCAATTTGATTTTCTTGCAATATAAAGTTTTCGCTTGTCTTATATGTTTCTATTGAAGCCTAAACCTATACATGATTATTCCTTACTCGTATTTTGTCCATTTGAGGTTTGGTTTGGATCAACTAATCCTTAATGACTTTGAATATCCGGGTTAGGCTTAAAGCTGTTAAAATTCAACTCTTGAAATTTATGGCATATATTTCCATTTAAATAAGTCTTTTGGCTTCACTTATCCATATTCTATCTTTATATGCTCACTCATGATTTGATACAATTTGGTCTTTAGCTTCGATTGAATTTCTGGATTCATGATGTGTTTATAAGGATATTCAACCTAAATTTCTTGTTTGATCATTTTTATTTTTGTTTTGATTATGGGTTGTGTTTATGAGTTTGGGCTAGACTGAAAAGCCCAGTCCATGTGATTGAGCCGGGCCTTCAATTTGTGGGCCAGACTGGGAAGCCTAATCCACGCGACTAGGCCGAACCTTTTAAGACATAAGACTATGTTTGGCAATATAAAAATTTATCAAAGAAAAAACATATTTTTGGGTCATTAAAGTGTGTTTGCTAAACACGCTCTTAGAATATTTTTTAAGTTAGTGATTTTTAGCTAAGGATGTATTTGGCAAACACGCCTTACCATTTTTTTCTAGCCATATTTTTTTATTTTTTTAATGTTTTTTTCTCCAAACGCACCCTCCATTTAATTTTAATTAATCTTCATATTTTTTTAGGAACCGTTTTGTAATTAATTTTAGGTATTTTATACCATTTTGGCTCCCTTGTATTTAATATTTTTTATTGTGAACTTATACATAAGACACTTTTCTGATATTAAATAAACTATATTTTTTATAAGAAAATCTTTTTTTAAAAAAAAAAATTAATATATACATTTATGTTTTAAAATTGCATATGGCCAAGTTACTCCAAAAAAATCATGTGTTGCATTTTTATCTAAAACAAATACAAGAAAAAACAAAATGCATTGTATGATTTAGCATTTTTTTTATTAAAAACAATACCCAAAATATTCAAAAGAATATTTTCTATATTTTGCATGCATTATAGACTTAGTAACAAGTTTATTAAGCTCATGGTGATTTAGCTTAATTTTCAAAAAATATAAAAAAATCAACTTGTTTATTTTTAATATCGAGAATTATAAACTTATACATAAGATATATTCATGATATTTTAAAAGAAATAAATAGAAAACTATGTTTTGGTTTTAGAATGGTAAGGTTTTATCAATAAAATCATGGTTTATCTTATTGAGGTGGATCTACTTTGATTAATAGACAAACCAATGTTATAACAACACAATGATGCCTTAGAAATAAACAGACAAATGAACAGTGCAACTTACCTTAAGTAAAGTGTATTAGAGGTGATATCATTTTCTTATACACCCCTAGTTCTCTTATCTAGATTCTAAAGACCGGTTAAGGTTTCTAATGACTAAAATACTAGACGGCGACTCCAAACCTTTTAAACCATAAAAAAGACAACTTGTTCTTCCCACACCACCAAAATCTGATCTGGAAGGGTGATTGTCACGATGTTATGCACGTACAATAGAATGACAACTCCATTGGAGAGTTTTCTATGGACTAAGCTTTTTTGTTTGTCTGTTTGTTGTATATTAATTTGATGGTCAATGTATTTATTTTCAATATGTATGTTACATATATTGCTCATGCATTGTATAATAGATATAGATTAATACCTTCATGTATCACATGCTTTAATTTGTTATAGCACACACAAGTTTCCAAGTTAGATGAGGGATTAACGGTTTGTCTTATGACCATCGATCAAGGTTCAGGCTCATGAACACCTAACTCATATATGAATGCTTGCTTGGTAATGGTTTGCATGTATGCCTTACCTATTTCTTGCAATGCCCCTATACTATTCTTATAAGAACTTTCATTGGGTAGATCTAAGACTCTTAGATAAGATAGAAAATTTACTCATATTTCACTTAATGACTAGAACCTGCCTATAGGTAAATGCTACTAAATATTAATATTGCATTAAAAGCAAACCTAACCATAAAAGCACTATTTTATTTTTGGGATCCTAATTATAAGTGTTTTACCTTTGAAAACATTGATATGACACCTACCTTTGAAGAATATAGTAGGATTTTAGATTTTTCAAAAGATAGTTGTAAAGTTTATTCCAGATAGAGATTTAAAAATATTGCTTCTAAAATAACTAGATTATTGTGTTTAGGTAAGGTTAGCTAGTGTAGAATAGCTAATGGAGGGTTTAGATGGAAAAATATTGAAGTCAAAACGAAGAAAAACATAGAGAAAGGAAAACTAGGAAATAAGATGTACAAGATAGTAGCCTTTGCCATATTTAAGCTAATTTTGTTCTAATCCGACATTAGAGTTACTAGTCTAGGAGCTGCAAATGCATTACTAGAATATAAACATACTAAAATCAACCTTTCTGTTGTAATTTTGAAAAATAACCATGCTATCACTTAATCATTATGGGATGTGCGGAAAAGAAGTCATAGTGTGTGTTTGGTATTGTGGTAGTGGTTTGAAAAAAGTTGTTTTTATAAAAAGTACTTTTAATTGAGATTGGTTTGAAAAAATAGGTGTTTGGTTAAAACTGTGGTTAAAATTGAGGTTGAAAAAAATTAGTTTAATGTGTTTGGTTAAGAATGCTTTTGAAATTGAGGTTATAAAATAATTTAAAAATATATATTAATATTGATGGTTTTAAATTTAAATATTGTAGAATTAATTACTCCTTTTACATCATAAAATAAATAATACTATATATAAAATATTTTTTATTATTCTATTAAACAATTTATAATTTTAATATGTATAAAATTCATCTGATAATAACTACAGTTTTCATACGTGTAATAAAATTAGATAAAATATTATCAGGTATAAAATTGATATTACAGTGCGAGTAAATTTAATTCACTTTACACTAATTTTTCAAAAAAAATATTGTTAATATCATAGTGCGAGTGAATGTAATTTAATCTAAACTAGTTTTTTAAAAAATATTAAAAAAATTTACACCCTAAAAAAAAAAAAGAAACTGTTCACGTGAACAGTGCAATTCCCTGTAAACAGTGCAGTGAATTGCACTGTTTTTTGAGTGAACAGTGCAACTTTCTGCACTGTTCACAGGAGCAGTGTAATTAGCATATACTATTCATGCTAATTGCACTGTTCAGTACAGTGCAATTAGCATGCACAGTAAACACAAATCAGTAAAATGCTGCTTTTTCTTTTCTGCATGACAAACGCAAAAAACACATGGGGCCCATACACAGTAAACTGTGTATTTTTTGTTACCAAACGGCTGCAGGCTGCGTTTTAATTAAAACGCAGCCGCAACCGCGTAAACAAACAGACCCATAAGATGTTGTGTTCCAATATTATATCTATGGATTGTTAGCCACATTAAGACCCCTAGAGATATTTTCAATATTTGTTTATTGTTTGATCTAAGACCATTGAAGATTATTATAGATGAATCTTGGAAGGACTTGGATGAGAGAGCATAAGTAGAGAAATATGTTGCATTGCCACAAAGTAACTTCAAATGAAAAACACCATGAATAAATAACACAACATGAGTTATAAGCTGTGGTAGCAAAATACAGGTCTCCGTAATCTGGGTAACTAGTTACATTTGTTATGCACCTGCATATGCTGCATTGGTGACCAGACAACTTAGGAGAATACAATATGTTTCTAGGACTCTAGAGTTAGCTGATTTTACTAGTTTATTTAGAAATCAATTGTCTCTTGAAAAATTAGGCCTTATTAGACAAGATTAGAAAAGGTTTCTTATGGTAAAAAAATGAAGAAAAGAATATGACTGAATTCATATTTAGCTAAAATTATGCTATTTGAAGGAATGAAGGACTTTCTATAATGGTTGAATCCATGAATCCCAAAACCTTTGAATATGAAGTAGGGCTTTCTTAGATAATTGAGGAAGGGCCAAAGAAAAAAATGGTCAGTAATGAAGACGAGCTGAGAGAACAGTTAGAAAAATCCAGAATCAATCTCTGCAACAATAAAGGGTAACAACAACTTTTGAAAAACAACTTGAAAAGGTAGATAAAATTAGGAACTACTTGAATATGCAGCTAAAAGGAAAGGATAAATAGTTAATAGCTTTGAAGAAAGATCTTGGAATAGTATATGAATGGGAAAAAAAAGGCTGAAATAGCCATACAAATAGCTAAAGGTATCCAAGATGAATTTGGAACTTGAATGGCCATGCATAATGAATTGGGAAACAAATTTGTGCTAATAAAAAAAGAGTTGGCCAATGTCAAAAAGTAAATTAAGGGTAAGATAAATACTAACAAGAAAATGATAGTCTCTTTGAAAAAGAAAAGAGACAACATAAGGAAGAAGTTAAACACTGAAAATGAGAAAAATTGGTTTGGACTAGATTAATATAAAGGAAGAAAAAAGAGTTCGATCACAATATATAAAGGTTGAGGAAGAGAAGAGTGCAAGAAAAGCTACCAAATATGATACTATAGACTATAAAAAAAGGGTTGAATATTTAAGGGAGCAGTTTGTGGTGGAGCAGTTTGTGGTGGTGCAATTTAAACTAGAGATTCAAGAGGAAGAGCTAAACAATTGAGAGGCTAGTACTTCGAGATAAAAGGGGAGCAAACATGAGTGTTAAGGGTGTCAAGACTACATTAATAATTTTAAGATCCAAATTAACTCCAAAATAATCGAGCTTGACATTGAGAGGGAAGAGTTGTAAAAGGCAATGGCTAAAGTAAATCAGTTAGAAAAAGAAAGTACAAGTGTTTAAGAGAAGTAACAAGGCCTTAGCTTCTAATAATGGTGTCCTAATCACTGATAATATATTATTTCATGACAAGATAATACCAATGACATGACAGATTAAGCAAGTAACTCATCAAGCTGAGAGTTGTAACAATAGACCATTTAGGTTAAAAATGATGTGGTGAAGTACCGAGAGCACTTGAATACAATTACTATTTTTATTATAAATATAACCAATAGACGCAATGTCTTTTATGATTAGTGATGTAGGATGTTTTTTTTTTTTTTCCATTTTGAACTATGAAATATATATGAACTCTTTTTTATTATTTTATGAAAGAGCTACAACTCACCTTCTTTCATCTACTATATACAAGATGCAATCATGATAAGAACTTGGGAACACAAACACTTCAAATCTCAATAACCATATTTACAACTTCAAAATACCCTTAATTAGTTTAAAAAATAAAAATTAAATTGAATAAAAATATCTTTTAGATTCTTGATTTATTTTTTGGCAAGATTATAGATTCAAACCAATTTCACTGAATACCTCTCTTGAAGATGAACCAATCATCATCAAAATTGGCTTTTTTTTTTTTATCACTGTAATGTGGTTGTTTGAAAACTTTTTTTTTATTCTTTTCATGAGTTTCTCTTTTTTTTTTTTAACATTTAGAGACTGAAAATAATAAAAATAAAATTTAAAATTAAAGTTAAACTATAAGATTAAATAAAAAAAACAAAAAAACTGGATAGAACAAATTAAATTCTTGCACACCTTAATGATAATAAAATCTGAGAAAAGTTATAATATAATACGACGGTGGAGACTGGTATTTTCTTTGGTTTTGCGAAACTAGAAGAAGAAGAAGAAGAAGAAGCCGCCCAACCAGATATCTTTTGAGATAGCCTCTCTACTCCCTATAATAATTCTTGTCATTTAAAATAAATCCTATGCAAAAGACACGTAGGCCAAAAGGCGTCGAAAAAAAATCCAACAAAAGCCAAAACTATCCTTGTGTGGCTTAGAACCGAACTCCCTCACCCAGTAAGAACCGCGCAATCTCCCTGCTCTCATCTTCCCACTTGCCACGTGTTCTCCCTCCCTCCACCCCTTTCCCTCCCTCCCTCCCTCTCTTTTTGTTGCTGTCGTCTTGACATGATTTCCTAGTTTCATGGAAAACTACAAAACAGCCATCTAACTGTATAGATACTTACATTTAGGTATTAAAATTTTCTATTCGAGTACTACCTTAGTTGATTGGTTTCCCTCCGATTGCAAGCGGCAACAAATAAATTTATATTTATTTTATAATTCTTGTTACCCTACTGTCTAAAAATCTTGGAAACTTAATTGAGCTTATAGTAAAACTCTTTTTTTTTTTTTATTATTAATTCTAGGTTATGTCGATAAAACTCCTATGTAGTTTTATTTTAAATTCAAATTAGATAAGAAATTGAGTCAGAGTTTTTTTTCTTGTCAATTTCATCTTTATTTCTTAATTTTATCCATAGAATTATCTTTTATTAATCATTAATGTTGTTTTTTGATCGGCCAAGTTGATTGAATTATGTTAGACCAATACTTACATGATTTAATTTTAAAACCAAGTTAGACAAAGAGTCATTTAATGAGGTTTTAAGGTTGATTTATTAGATCGAGTTTAATAACAACGCTAAATAATTCTCTACGTTTTGAATTTTTTATCATGTTCATTCTTTTATTTGATTCATAACGTAGCACTACCCTATAAGCTAATGTTTTTTTTTTAATCATGTTGTAATTCTTAATTAAAATATTTTAAAATGATAAAAATAAAAATAAAAATAATTTCAAATCTGCTATTTTAATCATGAAAATATAATATTATATGCATATTTTAGTATAAGAACAACATGATCAAATTTTTAAGCAAGTTGAAGTTGATCTAAATCCAAACATTAGATCAAATTTGAAATTACTTCCCTGTATGATCAAATTTTTTCCAAGAGATATACTAATTCGGATTGAAAAAAAAAATCATCCCTAAAAGTTGTTAATTGCTTTTAACCAATACAACCGGGTTCCATTTGATTTAGGACAATGCTACTTAATTGTAGGACCCAAATGAATTATTTATAAAGTTGAAGACTGATATGTAGTTTCTCAAACTATAAAAAACAAAGACAGTCTCTGTGTCTTGTTCTTCTCCTTCTCCAGCTTCCCTCTACTTCACTCTCACACCACAAACTCTCTTTGAACACTCCCCTCCCTCACCCCCTCTCTAAAAAATGAATATTAGGGTTTTGAAATAAGAAAATCAAAATCTCCATTAATGGCTTCTTCTTTACCTCTACCAGAGCTCATCTTTCTCTCTCCGAAAACCAGAACTCCAAAACATCACCACCACCTGCTTTCTCTCTCCAGACACTCTCTCTCTAAACTTAACGTTTCTAGTAAAAAAACTAAATTCAACCTTCCTCTTCGAACTCCAGTAACTCGAGCTTTGAAGGAGGATACTGCTGTGATCGAGGAGAGAGAGCGAGAAATTTTGAAGGAACTCAATGGAAATGGAAACGGAAGAGTGAATGGATCAGTGGAGAGGTATGTAAATAGTGGATTGGTGAGTGTGGAAGAGGGGGAGAGTAGTCGTAATGAGAATTTGGTGAAGTATGTGAATGGAAATGGTGCTGCAGGCGTGGCGACAGCAGAGATTTTGTTGGAGGAGAAGAAGGAAGGGTCGAAGGAGGAAGGAAGGCAGAAGAGGATAGAGGAAATCGGGAAAGAAGATGCTTGGTTTAAGCGTGCTGGTCAACAACAGATTGAGGTTTTATTTCCTTTTTTGATCATTTAAGAGAGTTGTGCTTGATCATTTTGTTTCATAGGAAAGAAATGGGTCTTAGAGTTTTGGTGGTTCATAGAAATTATGCGTGCCAGGTTGCTAGCTAGTTTAACTGCTAAAGTCGCATTTTACTGCGCAATCTGGCTTGAAATTTAGCTCATACCTGGGCTGAGAGGGTGAAGGAAAGGGAAGAGCAAGCATCAATCATCTCTCAATTTGTAGGAAAGAAAAAGTATTTACAATCATTGTGCGTTGTACATTGTAATTATGCTTGCCATGGGACTAGTTAGTCATAGTTGTATGCCTGGTTCGTAGTTTATCCTTTGTATCACAGATATAATAAGATACAAGTATGGATGGATTACCAGAGAAGTAGAGATTGATGGTCATTTTAGGAAATGTGGCTCACCAGTTGGCTGTTTATCAACAGATTGATACTTTTTAGGGCATGTGGTTAGTTGTTATGCTAGGTATGAGACTTTGTGATAGAAGAATTACACTAACTTTAGTTGAGCAAGACTGCGAGCTTTTTTTTGTCTCTGCTTATGTTGTCTTTGCATGTATCTAGTCCTGTATTGTCTTCCTAGTGGTCATTGAAAGTTATTTGGATAGCATTTATATTCTCCTATTTATTCCAGGCCTCATTATGATGTCATCACATCCTGTCTGAGCACATGTGCTCTTCCTATGAAATATGGGTTCTGAAACACTGCCCTTTTTGTATGACAATACATGGGTCTTACAGGTTTCTGTTGCACCCGGTGGGAGATGGGGTAGATTCAAGACCTATTCAACGATACAAAGGACTTTGGAAATATGGGGATCTGTTTTAACATTTATCTTCAAGGCTTGGTTGAACAACCAGAAATTCTCTTATCGAGGTCAGTGATTTCTAATTGATTGGTATTGGTTGCTCTTGTTATTTATACTTCATGTTGCATTTATGTGCCCGAAGTTCTCAATAACCCATGATTTTACGCATAGATATGGTTAATTTTTCACGCATAGTCATGGTTAATTTTTCAGGATGACTGGCCTCTAAATTTAACTTGTTAAACTTTTCCCTCTTTTTAACTTGCTGGCCTGTCTAATTATACAAATGAAATTTGCAGGAGGAGTGACGGAGGAGAAAAAAATGGTGAGGAGGAAGGCCCTTGCCAAGTGGTTAAAGGAAAGCATATTAAGATTAGGTCCAACATTCATAAAAATTGGCCAGCAGTTCTCCACAAGAGTGGACATTCTTGCTCAAGAATACGTTGATCAATTGTCTGAACTTCAGGTCTAGATTCTTTCTTATAATATTTAGCAAAAAGGCTTCCCATTGTTTGTATTTTCTTTTAGTTGGTTCAATTTTCTTCTATAGTCTACCTCTTCCTCCTTCGGAGTTCATGATTTGTTTGGGATGGTTTAAATTGATGTATTCTTGCAGGATCAAGTTCCTCCATTTCCATCAGAGACTGCTGTTTCTATAGTTGAGGAAGAGCTTGGAGCTCCAGTGGGTGATATCTTTGATCGGTTTGACTACGAACCCATAGCTGCTGCAAGTCTTGGTAATATTTTCTTCATTTTGGTTGGTTTTGGATGGGGAAACTCTTGCAATTTGCTGATTAACATTCCTCAACCATTTCTGTAATGTTGCAATTTCTTTCTTTTCCTTTTTCTCTCCCTCTGTTTCTTAATGTAGGCCAAGTTCACCGTGCAAGATTGAAAGGACAGGAAGTTGTGATTAAAGTCCAAAGACCCGGTCTCAAGGATCTTTTTGATATTGACCTAAAAAACCTGAGGGTTAGTTTCCATTATACTTAAGAAATTATTTACGTACTTCACTTTTGGTGAGGCCATGAGTCTTGAGATATACGGAGCATGGAAAAGTTGCTGATTTTTTCCAGGTAATAGCTGAATATCTTCAAAAGGTTGACCCAAAGTCAGATGGTGCAAAGAGGGACTGGGTTGCAATATATGATGAATGTGCGAACGTCTTGTACCAGGTAACAATATTGCCTTTATGGGCTCATCTTCTTGGTTGCTTAGAAAGCTACAAGTGGCATTTACTCTTTTACTCTCTCCAATTTCCCAAGTCCTTTTTTCTGTTTGCAATAATTAATGTTTTTCAGTTAAGTTGGTGTAGTAAGTTCACTCATTTGAGGTTTTTGATGAATTTTTCTTACAATGATAAAATTGCAAATGAAATGAGCACTAGGACAGTCATGCTTCATGAAACAACATCCTACCCATCTTAGTCAAGTTGAAATCAGGATGTGGGACATGGATGGATAGGAAGACAGAAGGGAAGACCTCTACAATATTGGTTGTGGTTGTAATAAAAGACATGGCTATGATAAAGTTGCAAATTAAATGGGCATTAGGATGCTCATGAAACAAAAATTTTACAATCTTTAGTCTATTAAAGTCAGGATGTTTGGCATGGATGAGCAGTAAGACAGCAGAAAGGCCTCATGAAATGAGTGATCAAAGATTCAAATGGATATGTTTGTTTGTTCTAAAAAATCCTTAAAAAGAAAACACAACAGAGCTGTAAAATAACTTAATTTTTATTCATTAATTCTTAGTGTCAAAAGGCTAATATAACTCTTTAAAAAAAAAACTAGAAAACCCTAATAAAACTTAATAGTAAAGCAAAAATATATATGAAAAATAGAATTCTAGAGCTATCACTAATTTTCTAATAAACCAATTGTCTAATCAAATATAGGTAACGAATTCTAGAAAACCTTAAAAATTAAATACATGTTACAATAACAATAATTATGTCCAAAATTATGAAATTTGCGCGACATGGCAGCCTATGATTTAACCACATAAATGAGCTCTAACAGAACATAGAGAACATAATTTGTGTAGTTGCTTTTATGCTAGATGAAGCCAAAAAGGTATTACTGAGTACAACTTTAGTTATGGCAATCTGTAGGAATATTTCAATGGTAGTGCAACATAGGCAGATGCACATGGTTGGTGCAAAATGAAAACAAATACCATGAGGACTTCAAGTTGATTGGTACTTGCACCAAAGAAGTGCTGATGTGTTGGAAATGTATCAAACTTTTGAAGCTAGGATATCACAGAGAATTAACATATGCTAGAAATGCCTTTTTAGATTAATTCTTTGTGTTTTAAGGAAATTCAATAAAATTGTAAATTTAAGTTCTAAACTTTAATTGTGATTTAACTTGCAGGTCTTAGTGTCTAAGTGGTCACTGACCTAAATTATTATGTAGCTGCATTCTAGTTCAATTTTCAGATTACCATTTTATAATTGCAATGGCTAATAATATTTGACATTTTCAGGAGATTGATTATACTATGGAAGCCTCTAATGCAGAACTGTTTGCCAGTAATTTCAAAGAGATGGAGTATGTTAAAGTCCCAGCAATATATTGGGAATACACCACACCGCAGGTTCCTATTAGTAATCATGAACTTAATTTTTTTTCTTCTTATAAAAACATTATCTCTAAAGTTACTTGTAACCGCTTGCTCCTTTATTTATTTATCTCAATGTAGGTTCTGACAATGGAATATGTCCCAGGGATCAAAATAAACAAAATTCAAGCATTAGATCAACTGGGTGTTGATCGCAAAAGGTTAAGATAATCTCCTGTTATTGAGCCTGGTGAAATCATGTCACATGCTCCCTTCAACTCTTGTGCTTTCAATGCTTGTAATGTCAAATTTAGTATCGTGAAAAATTACTTTATTGTCAGCTGAAATGATTGTCATCTTTTATAATGTCCTGCAGATTGGGCAGATATGCGGTCGAATCTTATTTGGAACAAATTCTATCTCATGGATTCTTCCATGCCGACCCTGTGAGTTTTATTGCCACTTCCGGTTTTGGTGTGCTTGAAATGTTTGCTATTTGGGATTCTCAATATGACAAAATTGTTTGAGAAAGTGAACATTTATTTTGAGCTTATTGTACTTTTATATGGAGATACACAGAAAGTAGTTCAGGGGCTTGTTAGGCCTTTATTGGAAGGCTTACTTCATAAATTAAAAAAAAAAAGATCTAGAAAATTCTGCTGGAGATGCGGAAGGTGCACGTGTTTTAGATGGCTTAAATGAAGGCATGATTGATCTTATGCCTCCACATCTTGAGGTGTGATTTACATGCGCTGATCTGAAATTGCATTTTTCATGAGAAACTTTACATAGCAATCCTATTTATTATTGTTTCAAAATGTCTGTAGGTGATGCTCGATTAATCATCCGAAGAGAGAACCTTTATTTTTCTTTTTAATTTCCTACTGCACAGTGTATTAAAGGTTACCTTACTTGATGCTGATAGGAATTTAGAGTCCTTTAATTATAACACAGTTTCTTCAACCATGCGTTTTTTCCTTAAATTCAAAATAAGCGCATCATTATTTTTTACATGTTGTATGAATTTGGATAATTTCTCTAGTTGAATCATGAAATGGACTTGTTTTGGTTTAGTGCATCCTACGTGTAGACCAGATTTTATTTGAAATATGGAGGTCAGAGATAGCTAGAATTAGAAATTGATTTCACAATCTAATCTCAAAGAAAGTGGGACAGGGAGAAGTCATTGAACTTCAGCTGAAGCCTAAAAGAAGAGTGGTAAATATCAAAATTGAACGTAGCCTTTGACATGTGCTTCTTAAATATTTGAAGCTACATTCCTCTGGTTGTGCCAATAAATTTCCAGCCCAATAAATGGAAAAAGAAGTTGTCCTTTTGAACAGTAAAGGAAAGTTTGGATTATATCTGTATTCTGGAATATATGAATTGAATGAATTATTTGTTTTGATATCCTTCCCCTCCATATTGTGGTCTGTGCCAATCGGAACAGCTTTGGATATGTGTTCATAGGCAGGGTACTGTCTTCAAAGTCTTCCTACAATCTTTTTATGATTATTTTTCCTTTTGGAGATGAGGAAGACGTGGTCCTTTCGTATCATGATTCCTTAATGGCATCTAAAGTTCACAAGTATGAGATCAGGTCTTGTTTCTTTCTGTGCAGCATCCAGGAAATATTGCTGTTGATGATGTCAATGGAGGAAGGTTGATCTTTTATGATTTTGGAATGATGGGAAGGTACTGTCTGATCCTCTGCTGGCTATCTGCAATTAGGATGCCAAACAAGTCCATTATCAAGTTTTGTATTATGACTGTCCTTTGTCTTTGTATATTGCAGTATCAGTCCAAACATTCGAGAAGGGTTGCTGGAAGCATTCTATGGAATTTATGAAAAGGATCCGGATAAGGTGATTGTGCTTAAGGGTGGTGGCTCATGGCCATGTCTAGGTGTCCTTATTCTTGTTATACAAACTTAACATGTCACAGTTCACATGGTCTGATGCTTTTCTATGCTAGTGCAGGTCCTTGAGGCAATGATCCAAATGGGTGTTCTTGTGCCTACTGGAGACATGACAGCTGTCAGACGAACTGCACTATTCTTTCTCAATAGGTGCTTTGAAAGAAAGGGATAACTGTTTGGGTTCTCGCTTTGATTGTCATCACCATCTTTATTATTGTTTCAGCATAAGACATTGGCCAGATTTGACTAATCCTCTACTGCTGGTATGGGTAGAATTTGGAACAATCTCAAAGTCAAAAAATAAATACGAGGGAAGGATAAGGCTGTTACTAATTGTAGACACCTTTGGATGCAAGACAGAATATTCATAGGGATCATTTGAAAGTTGTGCTTAATAGGAAGGAATTCTGCTCAAAGCTGTCATACCATCATAATTCCCAATGAAAATGAAAAATGAAAATGAAAATGAAAATGAAAATGAAAATGAATAATAATGATAATTTAGGTTTGAGCCTCAACTGCCCAACAGAAGAAGGGAATTGGGCTGGCAGCTTTGATAGATCAAGGGTTAGTCTCTAGCCAGATTGAACAAGGAAAGAGGATCTTAATTGAAGTATTGATCCTGCCTTTACTGTTATTGAGGTTTAGAGCTCAACAGGTATGAGCAAAATCAGAGATCTGAGTGTAAATGACAGAACAATTGTCTCATTTGGAGGAAGATGACATAACCACTCAATCATGCTCTTACTTCAAGGTCTCAAGGTTGAGATTGAATTGAAAGATTGAAAGAGAGGTTCTCAAGATTGAGGCATTTTCTGAAGAAGAAGCCAGGAATAGTCATTACTAAAGACCAAGGAGATAAGCTGACATTCATTTGAATAACATGTATACCGTGATATAGAAAAGCCAGACAATGTACTGACGTTTTGACTTGCACATTGGACCAAAGTGGGAATGTTGAAACTACCTTTGGATCATCTAATAAGTGATGTATATTTCTTTGTTCAACCTCTTATAACCTCAAAATTCTAATTTCAAACTTTGGCAGTTTTGAAGAGCGTCTTGCTGCTCAAAGAAGAGAGAGAGAAATGGAAACAGCACAACTCGGCTTTAAAAAGCCATTGAGCAAGGATGAAAAAATAGAGAAAAAGAAGCAACGTCTGGCTGCAATAGGTAACTCCTGCAGTGTGGTTCTATATATATATATGAGGTTTCACACTTTTCTAGATTTAATTTATAGTGCAATTTGTTTCCAAATAGCAAGAGGTGAGACCATTTCACCTTCTTTTGGCATCTGCATAAAAGCAACTATTGTAAGATATGCATACCATATGTGAGTGTCTATTAGTCACTAACACTCCACCGTTCAAGTTGTCCTTGTTCATTTTATTTTCCAGTTTTTATTTCTCAATCTTAGGATACGGATCCTTGTAGCCCTCCCCAGCAAGTTTTGGATTGAGGTTTAGCTGAGAGGAGTTTATTTTGCAATCTGGTATACTTAAGTTCAAGTCTTGTTATGGCATAGCCTTATCCTATTATTGAACTTAATGGCCCAGCATATTGTGCAAATTATCTAATTATGATAAGATTTTGCAAATTGTATAGCTTTCACAAGATTTCTGTGAATATTTAGATAACTGCATCTCATGCGGTTACGTTCTCTTAACAGGGGAAGATTTATTATCCATTGCAGCAGATCAACCTTTCCGTTTTCCTGCCACTTTCACATTTGTTGTGAGAGCATTTTCAGGTGAAGTACTGTAATTTGGAGGAGTCATTGTTATGAAATGCTATGCTCAACATTAACCTTAGACAAGGAAATTATTCTCTGCAGTATTGGATGGCATTGGGAAAGGCCTTGACCCTCGGTTTGATATTACGGAGATTGCAAAACCGTGAGTGTGTTTTGCTGCTGTTACAGTTTTCTAAACATTCTCAGGAAATTTCTGAAATTAGGTTGGCTATGTAAATTATATGTCTAACTTGTCCTGCATGAGATATATTTCAGCTATGCACTTGAGCTGCTAAAGTTTCGCGAAGCTGGAGTTGAAGTTCTCTTGAAGGTAGAGATTTTATTTATTTAGTTCTCTTGAAGATAAAATAGGACCATCTTAATCTGCTCTAACCTTGATGTTGGACATAATAGTAATTCTCATTTTCATAACCGATCCTGTAAATGTTTCAGGACTTCAGAAAAAGGTGGGACAGGCAGTCTCGTGCATTCTACAACTTATTTAGACAGGCTGATAGAGTTCAAAAGCTTGCTGATACTATCCAACGATTGGTAGGATTCAGGAATCCTTGTGTCTTTTAATTTGAGTGTTCTAAATAATTCTAGTGCTTTATAGTAGGCCTGTGGATCCATGTCTTCGACATCATGTCTTCAACATGTTACTTAGCAATCAACACTGCATTGCAGGAGCAAGGTGATTTGAAGCTCCGAGTTCGAACCCTGGAGGCTGAGAGGGCTTTCCAGCGTGTTGCAGCTGTCCAGAAGATAGTAGGGAGTGTGAGTTTATCAATCTTAGGACTTCATAAAGTCAATCTTGTCATATTCTGGTTTATCTTTCTTGCAGCTCCCATGGAGTGCAATGCTATATTTTCCTCTTGATCACGGAGTATACTGGTCATTTTTTGACATATTCGGACTAAACTTCTGTTGAAATTTGCAAGTTCACTTCAGGACATGACACATTTTTCCAGTCATGTCAAACTTTTTATAAATAGGGATAGAAGAATTTAACAAGATTCACCTTGGTTATGTTTTTTTGTGAAGAAGCTTAAACAAGATTCATCATTTACATTTTCTCCATCATTGCTGCTTCTGCATGCAGGAAACTTAATTGTTGAATGTATAGTAAAAAATCTAAATTTATGATCGTGTGCATTTTTGCATGTTAGCATGTCTAGTATTCTAGGAGTTGTCAGGCTTGCCACCTCATGTTTTAGTTGAAACATGAGGAGCATACTTGTATGCGTAATATGTATTATTTGGTTATTTTCCCCTATATTTCAGAAATAGAAATATTTTACTTTATGTGTTTTGGTGCGGATCTGGATGTGTACTCTTTGTAACATCCTCTTTGACCAATCAACAGGCTGTAGCTGTTGGAAGTCTAGTAAACCTTGCAACTATTTTATATCTCAATTCCATTCGAGTAAGCCACCAGCTCTAATTTATGTTTGCTATGCATCATTTTGCATCTATTCTTCTTGATTTTCATCCAATCATTTGTTTGAATGTGTTATCTTTGATAGGTACCAGCCATTGCAGCATCCATCTTTTGTGCATTCTTCAGTTTCCAAGTCCTCTTTGGCCTTATAAAGGTGAAAAAGTTAGATCAACAGGAAAGGTTGATAACAGGAACTGCTTAACTTGAGTAAGTAAATATTCCTGTATTATGCACCTTTCTCTTGTTTTTTTCTACTTCTTTGATACAGAATTGTATAATGTGTGAGACTAGATCAGATGACACAGAGTAGGAGTTGCATAAGTATGAAGTATGGATTGCCGATTTATTTTTACAATTAGGACCTTAGCTTCATTGATCAGTTACTCCCTTAATCCATCCCTCTCTCATCTTTTTCTAGTGAAACAGCCTGAACAGACCATTGATGGTACATGACCCAAATGTTTTAACAAGTGAGATCAGCAACTTTGCGTATACTGTTCTGTAATAAAGCATCAAATGCCTCGTGGAATTACCATAAAACAGGGATAGTCAAGTGACTGTGAGGGATTATCTACAATGAGCAGTGTGCTTCTTAATGATATTCCCCACAAACATTCAGAGCTGCAAGAGAGGTGAGTGCAGGACAGAAAGATTGTCTATTCAGCTAAGAGACTGCATATAGATTACACCAAATACTGTCTGTAGCTCTCCAGCTATATAAATATATTCACAGGTATTCTTGGTTATCTTATATCAACCTCAAATTAGGTGGCGGAACATGAGAGTAAAATTCCTATGATGATGAAAATCGCCAAATAAAAGCTGACTGGTAAGACCTTAAGAATTAGGTTTGAATGCTGGCTGTGCTTCATGACTCATTTTGTTTGCTTAAACTTGCTCTGAATGATATGTTCTCTAGGAGTGCTAGCTGAGAGAGTAGTGATGTTTACAGAACTCCTGGTGTAGCAGTAGTTAAAAATTATATAAATTTTTTTCAAGAGATCGTAATTCCTTCAAGAGAAGCATACAATTCAAGCCATCAGAACTAGCTTGTGTTAGAAGCTTTTAGTAGAAAGTACCAAACATTCTGCTGAATTAGCCTATAGTGACACTTATGAGAATCCTAAAGCATCTTATAATTCTCAGCTTGAGTTTTCCAGGTTCAAAACTTTGAAATAGGTTTCTAGAAACATCTATGCTTGCTGCTTCACACACGTGCTTCCCTTGGAGGTTCTCCTGTAAACCATCTGTGGTGAACAATCTTCAGCCTCTGGTCTGCTAAGAGGAGATATAGACAAGACTAGATTCTAAACTGAACGAAGCAAAGTACACCCTGGATTTTTTTAAGAAGAGTAGCTTTGAGTTCCTTTGCACTCTTAGATTCTCATCCATAAGTGATTGTAAGGCCCTTTAGATAAGCATTCGCCTCCAAGTTAATCTAGTATCATAGGCTTCTAAAGCATCTAAGCGCATAACTGGTAACTTCAGATCAGCTGTATTTTATCTCTTATACTGCTCTCTCTTCAACTATAGAACCACCAGCAACACACTACCCTTTGCATTATAAATAAGTTTATGGATTTTCTTGTGATGATATTTTAGCCGTAGATCCCACAATACCAACGTGATTTTGAAGAAACTGCATACATTACCATTTAGAAGCACAATCATCTTTGATAATCTGGCTGCCACACAAAAAAATGTGAATCTTCTAATTTGTATATCAACATGCTTCCATGAAATCAAGTCTGCTTGCATGGCTATCCCACCTTTTGAGTGAGGATGTTTCTACTTAGATATGTTTGTTAGAACCAAATGTGATGATACAATGTCGTGGAAAGACAAATGATCATTATTTTTTCTCCACCACATCACATCACATCACATCAGATTCTACTTACCTTTAGGATACTTCCTTGTGATGCTGATTCATTCAGTGAATCCTTGCAGATTTAGAGTAGAGATTCAGCTCATTTGAAACACTTGATTGCAAGTTTCCGCATCTCAAAGATGGAGCTTGATGAACATGTTATTTGATGTTCTTAGTTCCTAGTTCATGGATGAGCCAATACCTCCAGTGTGGAGATTTGTGATGAAGACATCAAGGCGGAATACCTGTGCTGTGTTTGTCCGGAAGTTGGCCAAGAATGTATCTTCTTCATTCTGAATTTTTATCATGCCGCCAACAAAGCCACGTTGCTTTAAGTTTTCGTCCCGTTAGAAGCATCCAGTTTAAGCCCTGATGGTGAGGGATTAGGAAGGGATTTGCGTATTAGCTATACCTACAATCAATGTCTGCGAGTAGTTAAGCATTCTGTCATTATTCCACGAGTTGGCATGTCCATAAACCGTGTATAATACTATAATATAATGTAATCATTTTTGTTAAGTATGAGTTATAATGAGTTCTGTTTGCGATCCAAATTTCATGTCCTTTTGAAGACTTTTCTTCTGAATCTATGTGCATCTTGGCTGCATACTTATCCAGCAACTTCTAACTTTCATATTTACTTGTTAATCCAATTGTTTCAGCTCTTAAATCAATTATTAAACACTCTTAAACAAACATTCAATGACCTCTTAATCTGGATATTTGTCAGTGGGGGCTAGATTTCAACCCATGCAATTGTACACGTGTAAGTCCTTGAAGCCTTTCAATCTATGTATTTTTCAGGACAAAAAAACCCTAATCAACGAAAATCTTTATTTATTTATTTATTAAAACAGGGACGTTAGTCAACGTAAAAAGTGTAGAAATCAACTACAAATCTCTGTTCTTTTGAGATCAATCTTGCTTTAGTTCCTCATATTCTATAGAATCAAATACAAACTCTTACCTTCGTTCAATAAATAAGCTTTCGGCCATCTCTTTTTTATTAGAAACCTCTTTTGGTTATGCTCTAGAAACGAAGCAAGTAATATTATAACATGTATCACTATCACTAGTAATTAGATAGGTGGTACATGTTTTGTCGTGAGATAAGTTGATTTTTCTAAACTTAAAAAAATAATATCTAAGCACTGTTAGATTGTCTTAAAGGAAAATAAATTTAGCGACTTCGAGGTTTAATAATAAGATGAACATATATATATATATATATATATATATATATATATATATATATATATATAGTGATGATGATGATATGTATTTAAAGATAACCTAATGTTGAAGGACAAAATCAAATTTTTTTTTTTTGAAAAATGATAAAAAATAATTCTTGATCCAATCTGAGTTAGTATGCCAAACTCTTGACTTAGATCGTGACGTTGAGTCATCCTCATATAACGAAAAATAAATTAAAATAAAATAAAGAGCTCAATATTTAATAAGCTCAATGTTCAAGGTTGAAATAAAAAAAAATCAGTGAAAAATAAAATAAAATAAAAAAGACTTATATGAATCCAAGTTAACATTTCATACCCATGACCCAAGTCATAAGACTATAATCACCGCATAAAAATAAAATTACGAAGTCTAATTCTTAACAATCCAATGTTGAAAGATGAAATTCAAAAAAGAAAATCAATTTCAAAAAAGGATAAAAAATGCAACTAAAAGAATGATAAAAAAATTTGATATAAAAATAAAATGATATAAAAGCCCCAAGTCAATCCGGTTAGCATGACAAATCCAAGACCTGGGTCGTGAGGCCGAACCATCCTTATAGAAATCAAAATAAAAAAAAATAAAGAAGCTTTATCTTCAACAAACATAGTGTTGAAGGATGAAATCGAAAAACAATCAGTGTAAAAAGGATTAAGAAATTTAATGGCAATCCGGGTTAACATTTCATACTTGTGATGCGGATTAAAAGGTTGGGATCACCACATAAAAAAATTATAAAGCCCAATTCTCAATCAATATAATGTTAAAGGATGAAATTGAAAAAAAAATCAATTTAAAAGAAGGATCCAAAGCAAAAAAAAAAAAAAGCAATTAAAATAATGAAAATCAAATTTAATAAAAAATAATAAAATGCAATAAAATGATGTAAAATCCCCGAGCCATTTCGAGACTTATGGCCCGGGTTGTGCCGCCATGCTATCCTTATATAAAGCAAACATAAAAAATTAAAGAAATTCAATCTTTAATAAACTCAATGTTGAAGGCTGAAATCGAACAAGAAATTGGTGTAAAAAAAGATTAAAAATAAAGACTAATACCAATCTGGATTAACATCTTATACTTGTGATCCAAATCATGAGACCGAAATCACTCTATTAAAAAAATAATCGTGAAGCTTAATTTTCAACGAACTAAATATTGAAGGATATAATTGAAAAAAAAAACTAGTTTTAAAAAAGAACCAAAGCAAAAAATAAAATAAAATAAAGAATAAGAACCAAATCTGACATAAAAATAAAGAGAAATAATATGATGAGGGATGAAATTAAAAAACAAATTCAATCAAGAAAATGATATAAAAACAGAAATAGCAAACAAAAGAATGAAGATCAAATTTGATATAAAAATCAAATAGGACCAAATTTTAAGGGATGCAATTGAAAAATAATAAATAAAAAAGGGTTCAAAATAAACAAATATCAATTACATGAATGAGGATTACAATTGAAATTAAAACAAAATGGGAGGATAACTTTTAATTGTAGCTGAAGCAATGCGTATCTCAAGGAGAGGAGAAAGAAAGGAGAGGGGAGAAAAAAATCAACCGTTACCAAACCACTGCCAACAACCTCATACATGCCACCCATTGGATGCCCCACCACTTGACACTTCGGATGACATGACAGTTGGTTGTTTTGATTATCGGGAGACGCAACAATTACTAGCTGAAAAGCATGAGTGCCTCATATACGCTCATGCATGTCACATACTTGACAACAACTTATTTTTTTAATAATATTTAACATTTTAAAATACTAAGTTGCCCTCTAGTCTACTTGCTAATTACAAAATACCTAAGATAAAATTACAATATTATTTGGAAAATGGTCATGAATCTATATCAAATTTTAAGATTGTACATAGTAAATAACTGATATCTTTTAGGTTTTGTTTTGATACTCTATTTCCAATATTATTTGTGCTAGAATATTACATTGAGTTACGAAAAATTCGAATGAGATGTAAGTAATGGTTTAACTACCTACGAGCAATAAGGAGATTTTTTTTATAGCAAAAGCCTAACTCGTTATTGCATTGCCTCACAGTTGTTTTAGATTGTGCAAATGCTTCGCCCCAGACTTGAGGCTTGACAAGGAGTGAGTGTTCGTTGTCAATCGGTGCAACCACAAAAGATAACCCTAAGTTAACCGCAACGGCCACCTTTTGTAGAGTGTGTTTGGTATTGCGGTAGCTGTTGTGGTTGTAGTTTAAAAAAAGTTGTTTTATAAAAAGTACTTTTAGTTGTGGTTGGTTTGAAAAAATAGGTGTTTGGTTAAAACTGTGGTTGAAATTGAGGTTGAAGAAAAAGTAGTTTAATGTGTTTGGTTAAGAATGTTTTTGAAATTGAGGTTATAAAATAATTTAAAAAATATAAATTAATATTGATGGTTTTTAATTTAAATATTGTGGATTTAACTATTGCGGTAACATTATGAAATAAATCATACTTTATATATAAAAAAATTAATTGTTCTATTAAACTATCTACAATTCCATTACGTACAAAATTTATCTGACAAGAACTACAGTTTCCATAATTTTTTAGCGTGTAATAAAATTAGATAAAATATTATCATGTATAAAATTCACTCTAAATTAGTTTTTTTTTAAATTTTTTTTTAAAAAACTTAACACACTAAAAAAATAAAATAAAAAAATAAATCCACGCAGTGCAAGTGAACAGTGCAAGAAAAGTGCACTGTTCACTATTTTTAACATGAACAGTGCACTTTCGTGCACTGTTCATGAACAGTGCATCATTGCACTGTTCATGTTAATTGCACTGTTCATTGAACAGTGCAATTACGTGAACAGTGCAAAAAAAACATGTAATTCTTGCTTTGCAAATACTGCGTTTCCAACGCATAAAACAGGTGGGACCCAGTGAACAGTAAACTGTTTTTTTTGTAACCAAACGACTGCAACTGCATTTTAAAAAAAACACAGCCGCAGCCACAAAGCCAAACGGGCTCGTAGAGTTGATAGTACAACTGTACAAGTGATGATGATCGAGGTCTCGAGAGGACAAGTAGTAACTTGTACTGCCCTTGGTTGAGCTCCGACGACATTGATGATTACTAGAGATTTTAAACGGTGTTTGATAAAGCGTTTACAATGCGTTGGAAAGTGCTTTTTTTAAAAAATATGTTTGAACCGTAAAAGTTTGATGTTTTTTCACATCTCTGCACCAAGTAATTTAGGTCATGTATTGGTGCATTGGTCTCCTCTAGGTTGGTTTTTTTTTTTTTTTTTTTTTTTTTTTTTTTTTTTTTTCCATTTTGGGCCTAATTAAGTCAGGTTTTTTGTTATTTGCTTCCTAGCTAGGTTTTGAGTATAGGTCCAATACTATATTAGGACCCGTATAATCTCTTGCTAGTTAGTAAAATAAGCCAGGAAAGCTCCTTCCAGCAATACATTCCATGAACCATTTGCAAAATAATTTATTCAGATCGAAGTATTGATTTCATGTTCAAATAATATATACATGTTTTATGAAAAAAAGAAAAAAAAAGGATTGTAGCGTGTAAATCATTTAATTTGAACGTTTAAAATAGAAGGGTCTAGAGGAAAAACATTTGTACATTAACTTTTTATATATATGAAGCATCGATAAAATTAACCAATTAAGCACATAAGAATATTAGTTAGCTATTTAAGTTCCCCAGCCATGGACATGGTTTCTTACTTATGATCATCTGCTTTAATAATTAACTAATATACTAAACCGTGTGGGGGATTTACTGTTCCCCCACACACAAATCACTTTGGATTATAACAGTAATCCACAGTGATTATTTATTTATTTATTTATTTATTTTTTTCAACTTTCTGATTTTTTTTGGTCATTTATTTTTTTTTCAAAATTATTTTTGTTGATTTTACCTTTTAAATTTTTTTGCTTTGTAATTTTTTTCTTTAAAATACTATAGATTGCTATGATGTTTTTCCACTTAATTTTTCTATTTTATTTCTTTATTTTTTAAAATTATATTTGTCGATTTTTTTTTTAATATTGAGCTGATTAAGAATTTAACTTTATAATTTTTTTCTTTAAAGTACTGTGAATTGTTGCAATATTTTTCCATGTGATTTTTTTATGATTTTTTTCAAAATTATCTTTGTCGATTTTTTTTTAAATATTGAGTTGGTTAAGAATTATAATTACAATAAAACTAAATCATATGAGGAAAGCGTTGTAGTTTTTCTCACAAAACACTGTGGATTGCTACAATATTTCTCTAAATGGTTTTTTATTTTATTTTATTTGGGAAAAATGTTATAGTTTTCCTCACAAAACATTGTCAATTGCTGCAACGTTTTTTTCTCATGAGTTTTTTTCCTTCCAAAATTATCTTTGTTGGTTTTTTTTTAATATTAAGTTAGTAGAGAATTTAGCTTTGTAATTTTTTTTTCTTTTTATTAACTGAAAAGCTAAATCATGTGGCGAAAGCACTGTATCTTTTCTCACAAAACATTGTAAATTACTACAAATCATTTTGTTCAGTCTCTAAGTTTTGGATCACCAACATAATTTTTTTTTTCGTCATGAAATATTTGCTCCATCATACCTTTAATTCTATTACTTATCTAGCGCTGGTTCACAATTATAACACTATCAAATATATTTGTTTTATAAGCCCGCGGCAGCGCGCGGGCATGTCATCTCGTATATTCTATATTATGATAATGTACCAAAATCTGGTATGCTTATAAATGATGTTATTTGATATTGAATAGTAGTTAATCACCTATTCATATCAATATTTTTTTCTCTATAGCCCAAAAAAGTATATGATTAATGGTGAAAATCATGACACCTTTAAAACAGTCCATTTTGGTTGGGTTCAGAGATTTTTCGATAATAAAGTCACATCTACAGATATAGGAAGATGATTATTCCTGACATGAATAATTCATGTTAATAGTCATAAGTCAGAAACTTATGGTCATAATATGTATCTTTAATGACCTCTAAACCATTTGAGTTCGGCGTGTAGTTAGGTCTTAGGGAAACAAATTTAGCAATTTACTAGGCCTATGTTGCCTTAGGTTTAGTACATGACTGAACTTCAGTATGTTGGATATGACAACTTTCCAGAAACATATTGTCTTAGGCTTAGTACACTCAGCACATGATTGAACCCAAGGATATTGGGTCTAGTAAGTTGCCAGACCCACGTTGTTTTTGGCACAGTACAGGTTGAATCCAAGTATATTGAGTCTGACAACTTGTCGGACTCTCATTAACTTGAGTTCAATACATGGCTGAACTCAACTATATTGAGTATGGTAACTTTTTAGACTTACATTTGCTTGGGTTATCACCTTGTTATGGATTTAAGTTTTTTCACAAAACATCAAAATATTGAGTAAAAAGTAATGAATCTTCTGTTATGATCTCCCAAAGAAAAAATAAAATATTTACAAAGCCTAAATAGCATCCCTTGCTCATAAAAAAGAGAAGGAGAACTCGAAAATTAATCTCAATTTTGAAATTATAAATTCATTTTTTTTATATATTACAAAAGAAGATTCGAAGTTAGAGGTTTTAAAGAAAAGGTTTCTCTAATACCTAGTTGAACCAAATAGGAAAATGGTTCTGCATAGGGCATTATCCGCTCAAGAGATTTGCTGGCGAATAAACAGAAAGGATAGAATGAAAGACATTTGCTAATGAAAAGACTCAAATATTCTATGTTCGACCATACTCTTGCTAGCTTAACACCAAGGCTTCATTATTGATTGAATTAACAGAAAATTCACAAATTACAATATTACACGAAAGAGAATAAATATGATCTAATTAAGGATTAGATTGAGTGTATATGTAGTCCTCATTCTCGTAAAGAGTCTCTTCTGACTCTTCATCTCCTAATTTCTTGCACTTTCCCCTCTCCTTGCCTCTACACTCATGATCTGCTCTTCCCTGTATCATCATTTCAAATTAATTAAAGCAAACCACACAAATCTGAGAATTAAGCTTTTGCTAATTCAAATAAGAAATAAGACCTCGTATGAATAATGGATTCAATAGGGTAGTATAAAACAAAGAAAAAAAAAACTTTAAGGGCTAGATTTGGCAGAAGAAAATAATAATGAAATATCAAGCACTGACCATATGAGCAGAATCTCCATTGCCCACCAGCAGTTGATTGGTATCATCTTTCCCGTGAACAAAAAACACCAAATGGAGGAAGAAAAGCACAGAAACACAGACAGAGAGAGTTGTAAACCTGACCATATTCTTGAACTCGGTGTACTAACTTGAGATATGTAAGTGCTAGCTATATCAAAGTTCAAGCAATATTATATAGGGACTACGTACATGAAGAAGAAAACCTTGAAAAAGAAAAAGAAAAGAAAAGAAAAGAAAAAGACAGCACCGACCGAGAGATCATGAATGAAGCCTGTATGATACTAACCAAGTAGGACTCATCTTATCTATACATCGAGGCTGTAAGTTTTCATATTCTTTTGACCTGTCTCCTGATTCCCCAGCATAAGCTCGACCTTCAAGACCCGTGGGCTGGCTATTTTGGTGCCTTCTCACTAAAATATAAATCTTGAGAGCAGGGGAGTTGTTGCTTGCTGGCCTGTTTGGTCTCCAAGATTCTTCAGTTATAAATGTATAATAATTAGATCCTTACAGCTCTATACACCAATGTCAACTTTCTTTGTACGTACACACATATACACACACACACGGGGTTCATAAGAGCGGACACCATTGTCAACTTAATTAGTTTTCTTTCCACTCGCTGATTGTTGCAATGAGAATTTGATCGACCATGAGAAATTAACTGTTTTGGGTCCAAATTGTTTTATATAGGTTATAGGTTGCTTGGCGAGAAATTTTATAATGTGGCTTCTTGTTCGGTCTTCTAAGGTGAAGAAAAAGAAAAATAGCGACCAAACGATGCATCGGTAGTTTTCTTCATTAAAATCCGAGTGACAAGTTGTCTATTCTAAATCCTAAAAATTAAGATTTTTAATTATGTTTTTGAGATTTTTCAATCTAGTCCCTATACTTGGAAACTTCTCAATTCTTGCAATCACATCCTTGAAAATATTAATTGGAAACACTTAATTTGCATGCCTTTTACAAATTAGTCTCGAGTTTTTAGATTATACAATTTGACCCTTATTAATCATCAAACTTTCAACTTGTCTTAAACTAACCCCTAGTTGGACCAATTTTAGTACCTGAATGCACGTGCCTTCTGTATCTTAGTCATTGACTTTGAATTTTTTCAATTAAACCCTTAATCAACCTTCAAACTACAAATTTCTTTCAATTAAACCCCTGATTGCACAAAATTTGGCTCTTTATAGTCTCAATTCAGTCCTTGATCTTCTAATTATTACAAATTGATCTAAATTAGGCCTCTAAACTTAATCTTTATTCAATTAACTCTCTGATTGAGGCAACCCATTAGAAATTTAATTAATTCCTTAAACTTAATTAATTCTTTTATTTTTAACCAAATTGACTTTTAAACTTAATTTTTGCTTCAATTAAATTCTTAATTAAATCAATTAAAACCATTAAAAGTTTAATTAATCCTTTAAACTTAATTAATTCTTTCAATTTTGGTCAAGTTGAAATTCAACCTTAATTTTCTTTAAATTAAGTATTTAAATAAGTTAAATAAACCTATTAGAAGTTTAATTAAGCCCTTAAACTTATTTAATTTCAAATTTTGATCAAATTGACTTTCAAACTTAATTTTGCTTCAATTAAGTTCTTAATTAAGTTAATTAAATCCATTAGAAATTTAATTAAGCTCTTGAACTTAATTAAATCTTATAATTTTGGTCAAAACAAGTTTTAAACTTAATTTTCTTTTCATTAAATCTTTCTCCAGTTTATCTTGTCAATAATATTTTAATTTGACAATTCTTTTATCATTTTGGCTTGTTACAGCTTAAGAGCTCATCTACTTGTGTCCCGAAAATATTTTTGAATTTTGAATTTTGAATTTTGATTTTTTTTTGTTATTTTTGAATAAAAAGGAATATATATATATATATATATATATATATATATATATATATATATATATAAGCATTTTAGGGGATACAAAATTTGATTATAACTGTTGTTCCTTTCTTTACAATACTTATAATATATAGTCTTTTAAGGGACTTTAGAAAGTAATCTTTGCATGTTGCCCCTCATTGAAAAAATCTTTGCATTGGTTGATCATATGGCCTTTTTCTTTGTGATACTTACAGAAATCCCTGCTTGTCAACTCATCTTCATAACTATCCCTTTTGTATCTAGCTTCTACCAACATTTTATAAATCCTATCCAGATACAACTTTAAGCTCCTTAGGCCTTCAGTCTCTAACATGTTTATGGATATGTTACCTATAGCATGATTAGGTGGTGAATTTGTATTCATATTTGGAGCCTGTAACATGTTTTTGTTATTCATATTTATTTTTTTCTTTAAATAATCACTAATTTCTTCTTAAAGTGTTGTGTGATTTGTATTGTTTTTGCAGGGAAAACAAGGGAGTGTGTACCTCTACTTCCAAAGTGTAGAGTGTGTGGAAGTCCTAGCTAGGATCTTTGTTATTCAACGTGCTCATAGAGAAAAACACACATGATTTCCATAATTAGATGCCTGAACTTAGTGTAAATAGATTTTCTTGTCAAATAGTATTTTTAGTCGACAGTTTCATTCATTCTCATATTCTGTCTCGTTAGTTATTATTTTATAAAATAATGTATATATAAAAATCTATCATCTAAAAACAATCTTAAGAGAGCTTTGACTGCAGTTTTTTGCTTTCCAATCATGGACAACCCAAATTTCACCTATTTCCAGTAGTTTTCAAAGCAAAGAATCTTAACCAAAAGCATATTAAAACATTCGATCATATGCTATAAAAGCATAAATTTACCAAATAAGCATCGAGTTTGATTCTTGTTTTTGCTATTCCCTTCATAATAATAATAAAAAAAATAGAAAGAAAATTATGGCAATAAAAACACTTATAATTCAATATTGATTGGTTTAAATTCAACATGTTTGTAATATATGATTAGTTGGATCATATTTTCCAACCACTCTTGACTAAATCATTTTATTATAGCATAAGGGTTCTTCTATGTCTGCCTCGATTGTCAACTCCAACTAATTAAAGTCCATATTCTACCAGACCAGCTAAGAGACTAATTACAAGGGTAATTATTAATAATGATGATCATTTTAAACTACTAATTTATACTCTCTAGGCCTTATTGAAGTTAAAACATATATTGATGATCCTAATAATTCTAGAATCAAACACCAGTCAAGTAATGAAAGCAAGATTGCAACTTTAAGATCAAAAAGGAAACTTGGAACCCTAGATTCTCTCTCCAAACATGATGTTTTCAACACCAGAGGATCTTCTGGGAGCTTACAAAATGACCAAACTAGTCTATAACCATTACCTAAACAAACTTTAGATGTGCTGAAACTTGAGGGAAAAAGCTAGTGATGTTGTGTTAATTATTGATCGTCTACTTTAACGTGTATTGATGATACCTTCTTGTCTTTCCATGGTCTTTGTAATGCCTCTATGTTGTTTCTCTGTAATGCTCCATGATGCCTCATGTTTCTTCTTGGTTATTAATTAGAGGATAGTTAGCACACATAGTTATCTTTTTATTTAAAAGATCAGTCATGTAGTTGCTTCTATGAGTCCCTTCCTAAAATCTAACACATTTAGTTATTAATTATTGGTAGTTGCAATGATTTTACGTAAAATTACTCCATTCATTTTTAGCTACAAATGATTTTTTTTTTTTAAGTATGAACTAAAAAGTTAAATATAAAGAAATTTACTCCTTAAATGCATTAGATTAAAATAAAAACATCAACCCTAATTAAGATCACTAAGAAAATATTTAATCTCAACCCATAAATAAATAGTCTGAAGATATTTCCTATAAAAAGAAGTATATACTCCACGAACAAGCATCAGAGTGGATGCTAAAGGGTTAGTGCAACGGTTTCATCTCCGCATGCCTAGCTAAACTATCAGTTTAGGCTTCAACTCACTTAACAGGCGGCTATGAAGGACATTATACGAGGTGGGATTTTAGATATGAAGAGAAACCTTAATTTAATCAAAGCGTCTGAATTTATTTAAATAAATAAAAAGAAAAGGCAAAAACTGCAAAAATCATACTTTCCTTTTTAGAAAGAATTCATTTTGTCCATAGACATAGATAAATCCATTTGTTGTGGCTCAATTTATAACCCCTTTCTTCCCCATTTTTCTTTACTCTTAGGTTTTTTATTAAAGGTTTTTAGGTTGTCATTTGATTGTTGTATAAGGTTGTTAGTTCTTTCCCTAGGTAGAAGAGCACACAGGGTTGCATGTGCAGCCACACAAGGCTGTTGTTAACGCAGGGGAATTTTTAGGAAACAAAATTTCTTAATTTTATTTTCCGAGTTTATTTAGAATTTTTATTAATTTTTTTAAATTTTGAGTTTTCTAATTTGTTTAGGATGATTTATGGACTTATTTTAAGAGTTGCAAACCTCTTTAAAAAGCAAACAATAATAAAGCTTTCTCTTTGACAATAAAACTACAAATTAAGGTTCTTGTGTTCTACCCTATTTTGGTCATTAATCTATTTTATCTTGTTATTGTCCTATTGTTTGTGCTTCTGAGTGTGTCAGTCGGTATAAGAACCTAACAATCCTGTTTTATTGCTTGTTATGTGTTGCAATTGCAGATTACTTTTGCTTTGTTGCGTGTTGCAGAAAAACCATGATATGAAAAGGTCGCAAAGTAGGATGTGTTTAGATAGGAGGGGATGAAGAAATTCTTCTCAAGGAAAAAATGTTCAGGAGCTCATGATAGAGGACATGCAAAGACAAATTGCAGAGCTTACTCGATGGTTGGTAGAAAAACCCTAACGAGAGGAAGAAGAGACTGCCCAAAGGTCTCCAACCACTACTGAAACCCATTCCTAAGGCAAATGCAAAGGAGGAGGTCTCTTAATAGGGAAGAACATTGTGAAGATTTTGTTTTTGAATTCAACTTCCTAATTTTACAAGAACTTTACAAGTAAATGAGTTCATCAATTAAATGAATGATTTTTTTAGTAAAATGATGTTCTAGAGCATCTGAGGGTGAAACTAATTTCGATTAGATTGAATACCTGGGGTACTACCTGGTGGGAATCGTTAAAGAGATCACAAGAGAGGCAACGGAAGCTGGGAATCAGTAATTGGGATATGATGAAGGAGCACTTCATTCCTTTTAGCTATGCGTAAACCTTATACCAATGACTATGACATGAAAAGATAAATTTATCAATGATTATACTAATGTATTTTATCAATTAATGATCAAGAATGACTAGACTAGGCATAAAATAACAAATGGTGGCTAGATATATAAGGGGTTTACCAAGATCCATCTAGGACATGTTGTGCTTGCAGTATTTATGGACAATTTTGAAGACATATCAAAAGGCTTTAACAATTAAGAAACAACATGTTGCTATAGTAATTAGTAAAAGTTTTTGAACAAATCAATACAATAGAGGAGGACCCAACAATAATCAAACTCCAACCACCTCTCAAGCTATACCTACTTAACAAACTCAGAAGACAACATGTCAGAGTACAAGTTAGGGTCCTGGTTTAACTTTTTGAATTTGTTGTTATAAATATGGTGAATTGGGGGATTGAGCTAATAAGTATAGTAAAACAAGAAAGTCACCCGGGTGAGAATATGTTTATTGATAAAGGAGTCTGTGGATGATGTGGTTAATCTTGTTTATAATGACTTAGATAACAATATAGAGATTCTATGTGGAGATGGTGGTGTTAACATAGTAATCTGAAAGAGTTAGTTGACTCCCAAGGGTGATTCAAAAGAAGATTGACGATGTTTTAACATTTTCCACTCAACATGCACTATAGAAGATAAAGTTTGCAACTTAATAATAGACAATGGTGGCTAAAAGAATGTGGTGTCTACAAAGGCAATATGGAAGCTCCAATTGAAAATCGAGAACCACCCTAAGCCCTACAAGCTGACTTAGCTAAATAAAGACACTGAGATAATTATGGATAGGCATCGACTCGTTTTGTTTTCTATAGGCAAACAATATTTTAATAGTGTTTGATGTGATGTTGTACCCATGGATACATGTCATCTACTATTAGGTAAGCCATGCCAACATGAGAGAAGGAGGTTGTTGAAAGCATGGATAAAAATATATTGTTTTTATCCGGAATTATGGAAAAGGAAGAAAAGGAAAAAGATGAGAAGGTGGAGAGTCCAAATAATATGAGTAAAGATACAGTGTGGAACACATCATTGACGATTAGTGATTGTTTTGTCAAGATTAAGGGTATTTTGAGAATTGATTCTTGGCCTATCTTATCTAAGTTGATGTGGAACAAGAGAGCGCAAGGGTACTAACACTGTTTTTAGGGGTCAACAACAAAAGCAACGTGATGATCAGAACTTGAGGAAGAGTTCTTTCTAATATGGGGAAATTAATGCAAGATGATTTTTAGGAAAAAAAAATTTTCTTATTTTTTTTTCTTATTATTATTTCCTATATAGTTTAGGAAAATATATTTTCTTATAATGATTTTTTTTCTATTTAGTTTAGAAAATCAAGTATTTAGATTGACAATTTTATTTTTGTAGTTTGTTTAGGATTTTTATTATTTTCAGGTTTTCTAGTTTGTTTAGAATGGTTTCTAAATTTATTTAAGAAGTTGTAAATTTCTTAAATAAACGAGGCCATAATAGAGTTTTTTCTTTAAGAAATAAAACTATAAATTAAGGTTTTTTATATTCTACCTTATTTCAGTCATTAATCTGTTTTATCTTGATATTGTCCTATTGTCTGTGTTTTCACCTGCATCACTTGTTAGAGGTAATGCTTTTGCTCATGAGAGTGGCATGCATCAGGTTGGGCATTATGGCACTTTCAATAAACAAGGATGCCGTGTTTGTCAGTTTGCTTTTAACTTACCTTACTGGCGTTTATGTTGCCAGTACATGTTATTTAGTGCTTGTTCACATATGCAAAAGTGCAGTTATAATTAGTTCTCCTGTAGAATTTTGTTCTCAGCGAGGACTAGCTAGGAATGAAACTTGCAAAGTAATGTGCATGTTACTAAATTCTGGAAATGTCTAAATAAGAGGCGTAAAAGCATTATTGTTTTTCCCACATTTTGTTTCCGCGTCATCATATCAGACTTGCTTTATTCTAAGTTTTTATACATGTGTTTACGTTTATGAATTATTTTTTAGTTATTTTCTTTCAAGTTACACGGTACTGTAACTGGGTGTAGCTGAAACAGAAAAGGTGAAGGTGAACTGCTGTTCTAACCTTGTGCCATGCCATTAAGTTTACGTACTGTTGAGGATTGTTTTTCGTAGATGACTTGTCATATTTTCCTCCATCTTGAACAGCTTTTTGGATGATTGCTGTGGTCTTGCAAAAGCAAGCATCTTATTGCGTTTTTATGTGTGGGATGGAAAATACAAGAAGAAAAGACGGTGCTGGTTGTGGCTTCCCATTCTCTGCCCAAAATGTTGAGAATTAAGACAACCTAGAGGAAAATCAGGAGAAAACTTTGTAGCTAGGGATACGAATCCTGTCTCTGAAAAATCAAATTGTCTGTATGTTTGACCATAAGACACTTCTGGTGGGAGTGTGACTTGAAGAACAGTAGAGCCTATGCTATATTTCCACAGGTTTTCCCATGAAATTCAAACAATCACATTACTTTATTTTCCTTTTTGCTGTTTGTCTTTTACTTTTCCCTCATTCTCCCCCTTTCCTCACCTTCGCCCTAGAAGCAAACACAGCCCAAGCATTTTGTTGCTAAAAGGAAGGATCAGGTAAAACAATAGGGATTAGATTGATGAGTATTTGATGTTAGAAGATAGTTGCATTAAATTGAAGATTCTCTGCCTTGCATCCAGCAGAGACTTCAGTGATTGCCCTGCCAATTTGTCATGGTTGTCATGTTTATTGGACGTCAGCATCAGAAACCTTTACTGAAAGTGAAGTCTAATCATGCTTTCTGAAAAGAGAAAGAAAAACCTTTGTGGGATTGAATTCTTTAATTATTAGCTGACTCTAAGCTAAATTGCTGATGTTCTAGAGAGTTACGGATGCTGATCTAATAGCATTGGTGTCAGACGAGATTTGATGAAATGTTCCACTGTCACATCTTTAGTTGTTACTGCCTTCTCTGCAACGTACTCTGAAGTTTTCTTAGCCCCTTGTACAATGGTGTCTTTTGCTTGTGCTCCCTTCTCTGTTACATACTGGGTAGATTTCTTAGCTCCTTCAACTAGAGTGTCCTTTACATGTGCTCTTTTCTCTGCAAGATAATGGGTAGTTTTTTAAGTCCCTTCAGCAACAGTGTCCTTTGCTTGTATTCCCTTCTCTGTAGCATATTGCGTGGATTTTTTAGGCCCTTCAACTACAGTGTCTTTTGCATGTGCTCCCTTCTCAACAACTTTCTGAGCACCTTCAAGGATAGTGCCCTTCACATGAGACGGCTTCTCTGCAATCTGTTGAGATTTTTTTCGAGCCCCTTCCCGAATAGGATCGTTGGCTTGTGAAGTCTTCTCCGCTGGAGTATCTTTGGCTGTTCATTATAATTGATGAAAATGCGACATTAAGTTTACTGCGCTATTAAAATAAATAAATGTAATTCACAGAGAGAACCAACATGCATCAACCCATGCTCCTATGGACATTTAGGTAAAATAGCACGTGCCTAGTGTTGCTTTATTGTTTTATAGCTTCCATTATATTATTGGAACATGTTGCGCTGAGGATCATATTATTTTTAACATTGAAAAATATTAGTATTATTAACATGTTTTTTAATTAAAAAAATTAATAATGAACTCAAAATATTAATCATTAACATGTTTTTTAAATATTGATATAACTACATATTTGATGATATTTGTTTTCAAATATTAAGATAGCTACATATTGGATTAATTCGAGTCAACTTGACAAATCTTCAACCGAGTCATGAAATCGTAATAATCCTATAGAAAGCAAAGCAAATCAAAATAAATTATGAAGTCCAATTTCTAATCAACCTAATGTTAAAGAATAAAATTGAAAAAAAATATTAAATTAAAAAATGATAAAAAAAACTACTTGAGTTACCTGCCAAACATGTAACCCAAGTCATGAGATCGGAATAACCTCAAAGAATGCAAATCAAAAAACTTTCTGAAGTTCAATTTCTAACCAATTCAATATTAAAGGATGAAATAAAAAAAATCAATTAAAAAAATGACCAAGAAAAAATAACTTAAGTCAACCCGAGCTAACATGTTAAATATGTGACATGACTATGAGACCAGAATAACTTCATAAAAAGTTAAAAATATGAAACTACATTATCAAGAAATCCAATGTTGAAAGTTGAAATTGAGAAAAAATAACTTAATCCATTAGATTGGGATAACTCCACATAAAGTAAATTAAAAAAATTATGAAACTTAATTCTCAAACAACCTAATATTAAATGATAAAATTGAAAAAACAAAACTAAATAAAACATATTGATTTGTTAGAGGGTGAAATTAAATATATATATATATATATATATATATATATATATATTCAATTAAAAAAACCAAAAAAATATGAATCAAGTCAATTTGTCAAACGTGACCCGGGTCATGTGATTGACATAACCTTATAGAAAGAAAAAAAATTACAAATCCCAATTAAAAAAAATATTTGATTAAAAACATAGCAAACAAAAATGAACAGAGTCAACACTGATTAATCTATCAAACTCACGATCAAGATCATGAAATCGAGATAATCTCTTAGAAAGAATAAAAAAAAATACAAAACTCAATTTCTAACCAAATTAATGTTAAAGAATGAAATAAAAAAAATCAATTGGAGAATGGTGGCTAAAAAAATAACCCGAGCCAATCCAAGTTAACTTGTTAAACTCGTGATATAATAAAAAAAAAATTAGTAAGCCCCACTTCCAAAAAATATAACGTTGAAGGTTGAAGGTTGAAATCGAGAAAAAACAAACGTGGTGGGATAGCCAGCTCTTCTTTTTTCTGGTTCGTTTCCTAAAATTTTCACCATCCTTGCTTCCTTAGTGATCCTAGCAACTCGTCTATAGTCATCTCGACTTTCATCTCCTTAATTTGTTCATTGGTTTCCTTTAAGACATTTTAGTTTCATCAAATTAACTTGTTTTGGCATTCTAATGTCGAGATCAAATTGAAAAGGAATCTCATGTTTTAGGAAACAATTAATTTCATTCTTGCTGCTTCTGAAATCTTTGTCCTTCTTATCATTGTGTTCTAAAAAACTAACTTAGTGTTCATGATTTCAAAAACATGAATATTCACGTCCTTACAGTCTTTTACCTTGATGAATGGTACAACCACGTTCCTTGTCATGAAAACTATTTCTTCAGCCTTAATAGTTACCAACATCCCATTCATGATGTATTTCAAGCACTGATATAATAAGAAAGCTACTGCTCCAGCTACATGTATCCATTGTTTTCTTAACAACATACTATAGGAAGGATAAATGTCCATCACTTACAGTGTCACCAAGAACACTTGTGATCCCACATATAGCTCCACTTCTAGGGTCCTGATTATCTGTCTTGATGAGTCGTCACACACCCTTACCATCATGGTACTTGGCCTCATGTGTGATTCATCGACAAATATTTCCTTCCGCATATGTCATGGCAACATGTTCAATATCGAACCATCGTCAATCAATATGTTGCCTAACAGGGCATCTCTGCATTACATTGTGATGTACAATGGTTTGTTATACCCATTACCATCGGGGTCCAATGCATCTTCAATGAAGAACATATAATTTGAGCTCTAGATTCTACCCATCAGGTGCTCCATTGTTTCTTGGTTGATATCTTGAGATATATATGCCTTATTTAGCATCTTCTGCAGAGCTTTCTTATGTGGTTCAGAGCTCAAAACCAATGATAGCAATAATATTCTAGTTGGAGTTTTCTTAAGCTACTCAACGACACTGTATTCACTGTTTCATCAGCTACAGGAACTTATTGGTCTCTTCCTCAGTGACAAGTTTATTTACTTCCTCTAACAGGTTAACTACCTTTTTCCCCTTAGTTTTCCTTTGTTCTCAAGTTCTTATGGGGTAAATCACCTCCAACTTCAGGTCAGGCCTCTAACTTCTGCTTGAAAAACGAGTATTAGTTGCATGCTATAGAAGAAATACTTGTAGTTATATGACAAGGCATTGCAATTTCTCTTACCTGCCATTATAGGTTTAGACAAAATTAATTTACACAACCTATCTGTAGTAAATTATGTTTGGCAGACTTCCTTGTTCCTGCTAGGTTCATCTACCACGGACACCTCTCTGTCTGTTGCCCGTTTAATTATAAGAGTTCATTGAGTCAATATTTGTATCACCTCATTGCGAAAATCTTTGCATTTGTTGATCATATGGTCGTTTTCTTAGTGATACTTACAAAAATCCCTACTTGTCAACCTGTCTTCATAACTAGCCTTTTTGTATCTAGTTTCTACCAACATTTTATAAATACTATCCAAAGACACATTTAAGCTCCTTAGACTTTCAGTCTCTAGCACGTTTATGGATCTACTACCCGTAACATGATTAGGTAGTGAATTTGTATTCATATTTGGAGTCTTCTCAAATATTATCCATTCGACTTTGATCAACTATAAGAGTTTGTTTTCTAATGCATTGCATGTGTTAATGTAATGTCCTAGCGTGCCGATATGATATTAACATTTGAGCTTTGGTTTGTACCAACTAAAATAAGGAGGTTGTAACGGTGGGAGTGTTATTAAAGCCACATGTCCAATTCTCAGTAGTTTCTGGTATATCTTGCTCAAGGGTAATAGCAACGGGGGTAGTTGTTATTGGGTTCTTTGGTTATTATGTCTACAATTAATACATCCCCTCTTAGATTCACCACTGGTTGAGCCATGAATAGATCTCTTTAGAGGGGGGGTCTGCTACATTGAAAGTCTATGTTTGCTCATGTTTTTCAGCCCAAATCTGTCTCTTCTCCTTATTGCTATGTTTTAATGCTGCTACTAGTGGGAGAAAATTTTACAAGGTCTAAAAATACTACATCCCCTATTGGTTTCCTCGCTAATAGTGCCACAAATGGATCTCTATAGAGGTATATTTCTGCTACATTAAAGTACGATGTTTGCTTTTATTTTTCAACCCAGATTTGTCTTTTCTCTCTACTACTGTGTTTTAGTGCTACTACTGATGGGATAAAATTTTACAAGGTCTGAAACTACTACATCCTCTCTTGGATTCCCCACTAACAGTGCCACAATCAAATCTTTGTAGAGGGAGCTCTGCTACGTTGAAGTTTGATGTATGCTCTTGTTTTGTCTTCATAGTTAGTTGTTACTGCCACTACTTGTAAGGGTTGTTTTGTGATCATTTGAGGGTTGTCTTGGGGTGACTTGCAAATGGACTTTTCTAGTATGAAAAATGGTTGTTTGGATGGTCTTGTAGTGGTTCAAGCTTTGAATGGTTTGGGGTTTATTTTAAGATGTTTTGGTTGGAGTTTTCATATTTGTTGTAGTCTTGGTTGGGAGGCAATATAAATGTCAATGTTCCTCCCTCTCCAGGCTACTTGGGTTAGGGTTTTGTAGGGTTTTTATAGGATAAACAGGGAAGTTATATGACCTATGGATTGATGCTATATTGACCCTTGATGTTGAAAAATAGACTCGGCCATTTGTTGAAGCTTTTTGCTCTGCAACTAGCAATGAGGGAACAAAAGGTTGTTTTTACAGGTGGAGCAATGCTAGGTAATGTTTTTGGGAGAGAATCTGCATGTATTTTTTGTTCAATCAAAGTTGGAATTTTGTCTTAGATTGAATTACAAGTAATAGGATATAAGTTGGAATTAAATTTGTATGGTGTGATGCTGAGGTGATGGATAAATTATGGCTGAAAAGTGGGTATTTGAGCATCATTTCTTTTGTGTTTCGAAAAAAGACAATGAACAGTACCTGAATGACATGTCATTCAGGGTCTAGGCTTACAAATTAAATAGCTTGACCCTTAAATTTCTGCGCTTTTTACAAAGTGGTCATCGGTCTTGAAATTCTTCAATTTAGCCCTCAATTGACCCTCAAACTTTGATTTTCTTGCAAATTTGCCTTTGATTTTATCTAATTAAGTTTGTAAAAAACAAATGTCCTCCAGAATTTCAATCTTCTCAATTAAGCCCGAATTAGGCTTCCAAGTTTAATTTTTCACCAATTAAGTACTTAAAAAATTAATTTGACTCATTAAAAGTCTAATTAAGTCCTTGCACTTAATTAAATCTTTTAATTATGGCCTAAATTAATTCTTAAAATTAATTAGATCTTTTATTAGGCTCATAATTAAATCAAATTGGCCTATTAAAAGTCTAATTAAGTTTTCAAACTTAATTTATATGCAAATTTATCTAATATTCACTCAAGTTAACCTTGACTCTATATTTTTCCTCACATTTGGGTCCTTCAAGGATATGATTGAGCTTCCAGTTTTGCACTTAAATCCCTCTCTAGCTTGTCTTTTTTTCCAATAAATTTGTCGATCCTCATTCATTTTTATTTTTTATTTTATTTTATTTTTATATTTCAAAAGAAGACAATTTTAGGGAAAACTTAAAAATAGGTTATGACAATCAACACCTAAATGCACCATGGACTTATGAACATTGCTGCTTGAAAAATGCATAACCGCTCCATTTTGAGCCTAAAATTTTCCTCGGCATCTAAATAATTAATAATATTCAATTAAATTCTCAATTTACAATTTATAGTTTTTTGTTTTGGTGCATCTATCCATATAAAATAAATTTTGGTAGAACCTCTCCTACATAAAATCCTAGCCAAAATCGGGGGTTGGGGGGGGGGGGGGGGATGGAAACAACTAAATACAACAAAACAAATCATCACCCATAAATTAAACGCACATTTACTATGTATTCTTTTCGATAACAAAGTTTAATGGTTATAAGCTACTAAAAACTACAATACTTAAGCAAACTTAAGGGTAAACATGACAACATTTGAAAGTTACCATATTTATTACTACAATACTCATATACGATTAATAACTTAGCCCCTCAATCCATAATCAAAATCGAGTTTAATAATAATATTATATTAATAGCTCATCCCTTTCAAGATTTAACCTTAAGAATTTGACCTCAAGTTAAGTAGAATGATTTTTGAACCCGTAACCTTATTATAGGCAAATGACATATAGTAACATGAATTATCATATTTAAAGGATTATTGTAAAATTAATTATTTTTCAGTTTATCAACATTTCTTAAGATTAATCAATACTAATAATACAAAAATTACTCAAAAATCAAAATCATATCTAAAAATTAATAAATTAAATAAAAACATTTCATACATTCATAGTAGTAATTATTCAAAAAAAAATTCTACATGTAGTTTATTGATCATAAATTCACATAAAACCCAAAATTAGCATAAACCCTAACTTCCCTCAAATTGGGGATTTTTCAATTTCAAACACAATTAAGTGAGAAAACACAATTATACTTTAAGAACAAAGAATGAAAAAAATATAGGCAACACTTAAAAGGGGAAAAAGATTATAAAAAAAGAGAGGAGAATACATAGCATGTCAACAATGGAGTCCAAAAGGTTAAAAGAAATCAAAACTTGAGGGGAGAGAGAGAGCATCACCTAGAGGAGAGAGATAATGTTGTCCAGAGGAGAAAGAGAACATCATATGAAGGAGAGATAGAGTATTGGTGATGATTATAATTGAAGAGGGGGGGGGGTATATAAAGAGGAGAGGAAATGGAAAAAAGTTTGGGATTGCCTCGACATGCCACTAATGGAAATTTCCATTGGTGAGTTCATTGGTAATAAACTCATTAGCACATTATCAATGGAGTCATCGATGAAAATTTTGAAACCATTGGTGACTCCATCAATTACTTCGTTAGTCATTTAAAGAGTTTCTGAATTCTTTTATATGTCGATATATCCATCGGTGAATCCAATCCCTTGAATTCTTCAATAAACTCACTGTAATTATCTGATGATAATGTTGTTTGTTAGTGATTGCATCAGTATTTAATATATCATCGAGAAAAACTATTAGTTTACATTCCTGAATTCTTCCTCGCTCTTTGTAATTCTTCGATGAATTTATAGTTTGTTGGTAATTTTATTGGCAAAGTTATATAGGTGACGAATCCACCAATGGATTAGTTAATAATTTATTAATTTTTTATTGTTGTCGGTGATTCTGTCGGTAAATTTATTGAAATTCATTTTCTTATATATTGGATAGAACCCTATCGAACCTAATTACGTAACAACAACAGGGGCATTCATAATTTATTCAACAACAACTCATTAAAACCACAACCACAATAATTACATGATTTATTCTCATTGCATTCATCACCATACTTCTATCACGATTACTATTATCATCCACAACTTCATGTATGTTGTTAGAACTAGATGTTGAGCCAACAATCCTTTCTAGCATGGTTTCGTACGGAACATAGGGTTCTCCATGTGCAAACCAACACAAGTATTTCTCAACAAATCCTTTAAAAAAAAATGCATCATCACAACGGAGCTTTTGTTTTTACACTTCACACATAGATATCTAATTCTGTCTTCACTAATATTCTTTAGATTTTAAAGTACAAAATTAATAAAACCATTAACCCCTTTACAATAATCTTTCTTATATAACCATTGGGGTGAATCTCGATATAACCAAGAATGATCATCCATTACTTAAAAAATCTATATATAATAAGAATGACAACATTTTTATAATAATGATGACAAAATTTCTTAACAATGTAACAATCCATTCAAAATTCAACTTTGGTAATTCAAAGCAAATTCACAATCTAATACCAATTATTATTTTTATACAAAAATATAATGATGTGTCAAAATACTAACTAAATAAATCCAATTAACAATAATTAATCAGTACCCAACTAATTATATATTATTTATTCAATTCAAACTTATTCAATCTAACTTAATACCATTTAATTGTTATTAATTCCACAAAATATCAACTTCCCTAAAATTTCCAACATAACCATAAAATTGATAAAAATGTGATTGTTACCCATTAAATAACCTATCATTTCTTTCATTATAACACACCTAAGTTACAAAATCAATTTCAAAATTAATTTCATCAAATTATAAAAAAATTCAAATTTCCTAAAATTACAAACAAACCCTAACATACAAATCAAACTTTAATTATATATGAAGAGGTTGTTAAACACTTAAATATATAAGCAAACTAAATTAAAAATACTTAAAAATATTAATATTTTATCTTAAAATATAAATAAGTAGGCTTGCTTACTTGATGTATGAAATATTAAAAACAATAGCACCAAGATAATGATGCTAACACTACGGAATATTGGGTGGTCAAATTTGTGATGATGGGGCCTAAACATGTGGAAACATAGGTGGGAGGGGCTGCTATTTTGATTTCAACAACAACAACAACAACAAGAGAATATGACTGATATTAGGTAAATTCAATGGAAAATGATGATGTGTCATATTAATGACGGAATCACCAACAAAATATTTTTTTTATTTTTTAATTATTTTATTGTGTTAGTGATTATGTCATTTGTTGCTACCTAATTTTTGACCCATGTTTCGGTAAATTTTCAGAAAAATCCAAAAATAGCAAAAAAAATCAAAAATCCAAAAAATACGTCTTTTAATATATTTGCATCGTTTTTAGCATTTTCAGCATCGTCTAAAAAGAATTTAAATTTTCAAAGGTCTTTCGAACGCGTTCAACTTTTCGCGCGTCATTTTTAAGATTATTGATTTTCCTCATTGAGTCGACATTGATATTGCTCGTTTTTAAAAAATACAAAAAAATTAAGAAAAATCAAAATTACAAAAAGAAAGAAGTTGAGGGACCAAGTTTGGAAACCTAGCAATATTTTTTCCTATAAATACTGGTCCCCTCAACACACTCAAGTGGGGGGCAATTTTGCACAATTGAGGGAATCACAAAGAAACCTTAAAGCACAAAAAAACCCTAAAAATCATAACCCTTTCTTCTCCTTAACCCGAAGCTGCCGCTTCATCCCTGGAAAAGAAAAAAAAAACCTAAACCGGCCGCGCCCCCCCACTTGGCCAAACAAGAGAAACCGCAGCCTCCCCCATTTCCAGACCTTCCCTCTCCCAGCCAACCGTAGCCCTCTGCTCCGCCAGCCTTAGCTTCTCTGTAAACCAAACACCTCATTTTTCCCTTCAACCAGCAGACCACCACAAACCAGCCACACACCAGGCCTTCCCTCTCTCAGCCGACTTCCTCTCCTCCCCCACGACCAAACATAGCTGTAGCCAACACATGGCCGCCCATAGAGTCATCAGCGCTGTCCACACCGTCAGCCGCAGCACCGCCGAGAGCACCGCCTTCCAGCCCGCAGCTGACAGATCTTCTCTCTTCAACCGGCCACAGGCCACGGTCTCCCTCATCAGCACAGAAGCGACAGAGCTTCCCTCATCGGCGCAGACTAGCCTCCAGCAGTAACCCTCGTTGTCTTCTTCATCTCCTCCCCACCAGCCTTGCAAAGGCGTCTCCTTCCCATCACAACAACGCCACCTCCTCACTCACAACGTTGGGTCCTCCACAGCAGATCTGCCACCGGGGAAGTAGAAAAGAATAGCAGACAGAAAACAAAAATAAAAGCAGACCTAAAACAGAAAACAAATCGACTGTTTGTGGTGTTTTCTTGGCTTTGCAGGTGACGTTGTTTCTCATAGCCGGCGAGGACGGGAAGAGGGGATGAAGCTGTGACTGACCCCTGCTTGGCTGTGTCTCCGGCAACGGCGCGTGGAGCAGATGCGCCACCACTGTTCAAAGGCCCAGAAACCTTCCTCAACACTGTTTCCGCAGATTCCAGGAGGCTTTGGATTTTTTTTAGGGGCTGTTTTGTAATTTTAAATTGTTTAATGTAATTTTGTTTAGTTTTTTAATTTTTATAATTTGTAGTGTGAATGTAAAAAAGGAAAAAAAAAGAAGAAAAAAAGAAAAAGAAAAAGAAAAAATATAGTAAAAGTGAATGTGTGTGTTTGTATTTATTTTATGGATGTTTTATTTTGTTTTATGATAAAATTGTAAAGAATAAAGAAGAATTTAATATTTTGATTTGCTCACGGTCCAGAATTATTAACTTATACGTAAGTTGTATTTCTAATATCCGATGAAAAGATAAAATTTTTAAAACTTCTTTAACACGTCAAAGTCATGAAGCAGCTTACCTCAGGTAGGGTGCATTAGGGGTGCTAATACCTTCCCTAACCACAACCAGTCCCTTACCCGTGAATCTCTGACAAGACCAGTACATCCGGGTTTCCTACTAGCCCTCAATCAATTACTAGGTGGCGACTCCCAACCAACGAATCAAAGCAACAGCATAACAGAAAAATTGACAGCCGATGCCGCACGGATTTTTGACGTGCGACATCATTAATGACTGGCATAATTTTTTTTGTTGGTAATTATGCTTGAAATTATCGACAGTAATATCTTTTGCTATTATAATCGGATATTACCGATGAAAAATATTTCATCGGTAATTCCATTGCTACTTTGCAATTTTCTAGTAGTGTTTTAATTTAATTTTTTTTTGGTTTCATCTATGAATATTGGATTGGTTTTAGAATTGTGCTTCATATTTGTTTTCATTTTTCCTTCTGTATAGTTATCTTATTCGCATAATTCAAATAGCAGGTTTGATGGGTTTATCCAAGTTTATAGGTGTTTTTTTTTTTACTTTTTGTTAATTGATATTGTTTTTTCTAGTACATCCTTCATCCTTTTATATTAGGTTTGTTTCGAATTGAGCTTTGTAATTTTTTTTATTGGCTTTCTATTAAGTTATCCCAACTTCATGATCTAGGTCATAGGTTTAGCATGCTAACTTAGTTTTACTTGGGTTAGATTTTTCTTTTTTCTTTTTTTTTCCAATTTTATTATTCTGCATTGGATTAGTTAGGATTTAAGTTTTGTTATTTTTTTCCCATTTAGCAAGCATTATTTTTTGGAGATTTTTATGATCATATATTTTGATTTAATTTGGTTGATTTACTGTCGTTGTCTTTTTTTATATATAATTAAATAATATCAACTTATTTGATCTAATTGGATCTATGATCCGAGTTATAATTTTTTTTTACTTTTTTTTTTAAAATGTTTGCCGCATATCTTAACATATTTTTTATGCAAAAAAAAAAAAAAAGTTTACCGATAGTGTACGTAGCTCAATCTACCAAACAATTTGCATGTAAAAGGTTTCAAGATAGACTTGTCACTCGACTCCAGGACTGAAACCCTGTTAGTGATTTTTTATATATATAATTATTATTATAGCTCGGAATCTTACAATTTTTCGTACTAGATCTTTTGCGCAGTTGAAACATGAAATAGGAGGAAGAAAGCATTCAGACTCAAACAGGATTTTGTTTTTTGTTTTTTTCCTTTTCCTCTCTATTAATGGCTCAGGCCCCAGCTACAAAACTAAAGTCCATTAATCTTCCAACACATATGAGGCAGACAATATATGTTGGGTGCTGGTATTCTGACCTGCAAAATGAGACCTGCAAGACTTGAATGGAGGTGAAGATGCCTCCTGAGAGCATAGAATTTTCTGTTTTGATTTCATAATAATTAGTTTAATTATGATATAGGTCAATATAATGACATGGGAAGGATCGAACAATAACATGAAGTTTCCTTTCTAGCTAGTTTACATAGTAAATTAAACATGGATTTATAGTTTGTTATTCTATAGCCGAAGACAAATGTAGGGACCTTACCTTCTTAAAAGCTTGTTGATAAATGATAAAGGCAGGAGGGAGTGTCTGAATTGTGAGAATGTTGTGTTTAAAGAAAAATGTCATTTACTCGAATTGTTAGTATATATCACAAAAAGCATTTTATCAATAAGGTGGTGGTAGCGAGATTTTATACTTGTAATTAATTATCATATGAAATTTTTTATATTACCCTTGTTATTTTCATTTTATTTTTTTAAAATAGAAAAAACTAGATGAATATTTTTTTAAAAAATTATTTTTAATATTTTTTTTGAATTGTAAATCAAAAAAGTTGACCTTTGATTTACTTTTATAACATTTTTAGAAATTGAATTCTATTTAAATTTTAATTCTTAACACTTAAAGAAGATTCTAAATATGAAAATTCATTAAAAACTCTGAATTGTATTCAATTCAAAGGTTCCTATTAGTTTATAAATACCTTGGTTTTATCGCGATAATTTTTGAGTTTTTAATTATGAGAAAGAGTGTTTTTTATTATACAAAATGTCAACAAATTCATGATGTGTATATTATATTTGATAGAATGCCTGAGAGGGATTCGGTTTGTTGGAATATGATTATTTCTGGTCATACGTAAAATGGGTATGCTAAGGTGGTTAAGGCATGGTAATATATAAGAATATCTTGATTTAGGATTGATTACTATAGTTGTATTTTTTTTTATTAATTATAAGTAATTAGTAAAATATTACTAATTACTCTTTACTAAAATAACAACAAAATCTCAAAACCAGTTATAAAATATATTGTAACAAAAAGTAAAACATCTGTTAATTAATAGGCATTAATATGTTTGACCGTTACTTTTAATCTTATGAGAAATCTATGTGTCGTCCCAACCTATAATTCAATTTTCAGAATTAACTCAAAACAAAATATTTTATCAATTGTTCGGATTCAAGTCCTCTCGCAGGTTTTATCTTAGCCTAAAATTGTGGATATTTAAATTAGGGTAACATGTGCCGGAGCTTTTGAATTTTTTTTTATTAACGTGGATGTCCGAGTCAATTTGTGCGTATCTCGACTAATCCCACGGGTCCTGAAGTTAACGACCATGTAAGTTTCCAGTGGTCATCATATTAGCAATCACATAGTTCGAACTTGAGACCACAGGGAGAACAAATACATTAGTCGCAATCTCTTACCACAGGACCACCTACTAGATAATTCAGAGCTTTTGAAATATTGATTTAGGTGTAAATGTTTCTTATCTAATTTATCTATATAACAGATTGTCTTTAAAAATAAATTAAGGATGAAAATTAATCCTTCTATTAAATTGGTTAAGTTTTCATTTAAACTTGAGTTAGTTTTAGTCACGTGACTAGCGTTATACAAAAATTCACATAAAATCACGTGTTTAGGGTTATTTAGAGTCGGTGATAGTCATATGACAAATTCTTACAATTTAAATTAAGCCTTATTGCCTAAAATCTTTTTTCAAAATTGAAAACTTTATTCGATTTTATCTTGATTTCGAGACGCCACCGCATTAGATCTGCTTTTGCTGCTGGCTAAGATCATCCATATCCCCATTGATTCCTCCTCCGAGTGGGACAAAGAAATTCAATTTTTTTTGCTTCCTATTTTAGAAATAGTGTTATCGTTCATTTACTACTTTCAATCCTTACATGTCATGCCTTGTCCGATTCTGCCAAAGCATCTGTACTAGCCCCGACCAGCCCAAAAGGTACAAGTCTTTATGTTCAGCTCGTCGTAGTTGGTGTTCCTATCTATTTATCTAGTTTCAATAAATTTTCTGAAAATATGAAAGGGAATTAGACATTAATGGCAGCTTAAAAAGTGGTGATGATGATTCAAAATTTAAAATGATTAGAAATAAGATGTATGTAGTTGGATAATAGGTTAATTATATAGCTATTGAAATTTAATTTATTTGTTTTAGTCAAGATAGATTGTAGCTTGATCTAGGAAGCCACTGCGAGTGGTAGCTTGGTGTGGGAAGTCAAATACCTTAAAAAGATTTTCTTTGATAAATTTGAGGATTTTTGAATGTTTAAGTAAGTATTTTTGTAAAGAGAGTATAATGATATTTTAGAGAAAGAAACTCTAAAATTTTGTGTAAAAATATGTAGAGAATTGATAGATTATGAACTATTTACCTTGGTAATTCATGAGGTATTTATAACTCATTAATCTTGTCATTTTACTTGAGTGGAGGGGCTGAAGAGTAATTACATCCTTATAAATTAATATTGTTAGTCATGAGATGTATTCCACTCAAATGTATTGATGAGATGGAGAGGTGATAGGTCATAAGATATTTTTATACACCTACAGGTATAGGGGGAGTAAGATCCAAAATAAAATATATTGAGTTAGTAAAAATCTCTAAGAACCTGTTGGGATCCAAAAAATTAGGCTTGGAGAGTTGGACTAGAGTCACTAGTTAAGCCCAATAGGGGTTTAAAATGGGCCTAGGCACGTTGCTTGGACCCATGGGTTCCAGACACAGACACAACATCCGAACTTATGGTCATTTAGGCCTAGGCATGTTGTCTAGGGCTATAATTTTTTGGTCTCGGGGGGTTTTTAGGCCCATTAAATTGGGCTCGGAACAACAACTTTTATTTTTAAAACTACTGATAAATCTTGATCCATTAGTAGCCCTTCAAGTCTTTGTGATATTAACATGCAAAGACTTATAAAAATACCTGGTTAGTTTGATAAGATCATCGGTTTTTCTTTGTATGAGAAGAGAGGTGGAAACTTCAGGGTAATTTACCGAAGAATTCGTGTATAGGAGTGTGCACCACAATTGAAAAAGTTCTTCCATCATATAAGAATACTTGAAGATGATCCAAACTTAAAAGAATTTCTAAGAATATAGAGGGGAACCATGGAGGAACCTGTACTTTGAAAAACTTTTAAGAGGCTAAGAGGAACCTATACTTAGAAAAATTTTCTAGAAGGTTGAAGGGAACCCATCGGAGGAACCCATAATTAGAAAATTTTCTAAGAGGTTGAGAGGAACCCATACGTAAAAAGTTTTTCTACAAGATTGAGGGAAACCCTCTATAGGTTGAGGGGAACATATAGAGGAGCCCATATTGTCTCAAGAAAGAAGTCATACTTATAAAACTTTCAATGAGGTTGAGAGGAACCCATGAAAGAGCCCATACTTAGAAAAGATTTTAAGAAGTTGAGGGGAACCATGGAGGAACCCATACGTAGAAAAAATTTCTAAGAAATTGAGGAGAACCCATGGAGTAACCTATAGTTAGAAAAAATTTAAGAGAACCTATACTTAGAAAAAAATTTAAGGGAACCCATTGAGAAGTCGTCTTTAATGATAAAACGAGGATCATGGTCTCCAAACAATGGTATGAGGCTTGGGAGCCCCCTATTAAAGAGTTTTCTGATCATAGATCACACCAAAAAAATATGAGGCTCATGGTCTCTTAAACGATGGCATGGGGCTACAGAGCCCTCCAATTAAGAATCGTACTAGTACAAGATTGCACTAGAGAGATAGAGATCTAAGATCGTACTTATAGATAGTGTGAGGCCCAGGAGCCCCACTAAAAAGTCATGTTAATCCAAGATTACACTAGAATGCAGGAGATCTGATATCAATCCCTAGAGATAGCATGAGGCTCAAGAGCCCCATTGGAGATTCATATAAGTCCGAGACCATACTAGAGAGCAGGAGATTCGAGATCAATCGCTAGAGATAACGTGAAGCCCGAGAGCCCCACTAGAGAGTCGTAATAGTCTGAGAATACATTGGAGAGTAGTGGATATAAAATGTATATCAAAGATATAATATTTTTATTTTATAAATAAACTTACATTCCTATCAAGGATAATGCATCCTGAGGTGATTTGAGTACCAAGCGTAAGGGAGATTTTTTTTCTTCATGTCCTAGGGTGGTAGGTGTTTGTTTTCACTATCCTGATAACTTTGAATAGGTCATCCCATTTTAATTCAAAGGTGCAGTAAGCCTTTAGGATACATCAAACATCCATAGAATGGTCCCTCTTAGTTCTTCCTTAAAATTTCATTCACATTAAGATAATGATTTTGCTTGGAATGTCATTCATATTGGTTGTCCTTATAAAAATAAAAAGGCTCATGTCATAGCACATTAGCCTCTTCCACTTATATATGATTTTTCATAATTTTCTTCACTATGAGCAAACTTATGTCTAACAAGGCATAAAGCTTTCTCCATAAAGCATGCTCTTTTACCCTATTTATTAAGGCCTCTAAGGCGCCTTGAGCATCTCCTCATTAAACCTCTTCAAGTGTCTATGTGGACTTGCCCTCTAGCTGGGTAACATCAAATAGCCTTACAAATCTTTTTTAGTGGGTATATTGGTGCTAAAAGACACCACTAGTTTGGCGTAGAGGTCATTGAAAACTCTAATAGATCCTAACTCTAAATTATTATACCAAACATGTGCAGACCCTCTAAAGGTTATGGAGAGGATCTTACACATCACAATGTTATCCTAGATGACTAGTTTTAAGCTATTACATAGGTTTCACACATGCTCCCTTAGGTCAGCAATACTATCATAGTTTTCTAAACTTATTTTTGTAGAAATATAGTCCATATGGGTTCAAATATTCAAAGCTTCTTTAAACAATAGAGAGCCCCACACCTGATGGGGGTTGTAGACATTTTCTTGAGGATGTTTAAATATCAATCATCTATTAATCATATATCTACTAGGCTTTGGAAAGCCCGTATAGTATAGTGTAGAATGGTGGGACCAGTAACTGATATTCATCCTATGATTGTTAGGGGGACGCGTTTGTAGTTCCCACTTTGTGTGAAAGTATCACAATGGCATGAACAACCTTTTAAGGGACTTGGTGAGCACCAAGGCAGAATACTCTCCTAGATGTCATTTTGCCTAGACTCCTTAAGGTAGTGCAATTGTATATGGGTGTTGGGAGCAGGCAGTGACAGTGGTGCTAAGGTGTTGTGTGTTGCTGAAAGTGCTAAGACCTACTAAGGTATCAATGCCTGATTTTATCCCTAGGTTGCCAACACAGCCTAAGAAAGGACTTGCACTTAATTAATAAGTTGTTGAAAGTTTGGTTAAGTAGAAGTGCACACGATAGCGGTAATGGGTAGATATGTCACACATTCTAGCCTAAGTGTCTCTCGGTTGTCTATCATGGAATGGCCTGGGAAAGTCAAAAACAAGTTTTAGAATGAAATTGATGGCTTTTTTATCAATTAAAATTCAAGATGCTTAAGAATAAGGCTTATAGAACTGGATAATAGGTTAATCATTTAGTTATTGCAATTTGATTCATTCGCATTAGCCAAGGTGGGTGGTAGCTTAATGTGAAAAGTCAAGGTAGGTGGTAACTTTGTGTGGGAAGCTAAGGTGTGTGGTAGCTAGATGTGACAGTGGTGTTGGGGTGTTATGCGGTGCTGAAAGTATCAAGACTTGTTGGAGTAGCAATGTTAATTTTACCTTTGGGTTGCTAGTGTGGCCTAAACAAGGACTTACACCTAATTGATAAATTATTGAAAATTTTATTAGGTAGAAGTACCCATAATGGTGGTAAAGGGTATATTCGTTATGCATCATAACTAAGGTATGTCTTGGTTATCTATCATGGAATGGCCTTGGAATGTCAAAAACAAGTTTTAGAAAGAAACTAAAGGTTTTTTTTATCAGTTTCTCATAGACAACGTCAATTAATGATGAACCAAAATCCAAAATGCTTAAGTATAAGGCTTATATGGCTTAATTATAGGTTAATCACTTAATTCTTTCAATCTGATTCATTCTCTTTAGTCAGGTGGGTGGTAGCTTGATATGGGAAGCCAATATAGGTGGTAGCTTGGTGTGGGAGGCCAACGTGGGTGGTTGTTTGGTGTGGAAAACTAAATACCTACAAAAGATCCCCTTCGATAGATTTAAGAACTCTCAAATGTTTAAGTAAATATATTTATTGACAGAGAGTACAATGATATTTTAGAGAGAAAGACTCTGAAAATATATAGAGAATAGAGAGATTATTAGCCATTTACCTGGTAATTCATAAGGTATTTATAGCCCATAAATCTTGTTATTATGCTTGGGTTGATAGAATGAAGAGTAATTTTATACTTATAAATTAATATTGTTAGTCATAAGATGTATTCCACTTAAATATATTAATTTAAATATATTAATTAGATGAAAATATATTAGACCATAATAAATTTTTGTACACCTAAGGTGTAGGGGGAGTATGGTTCGAAATAAAATGTATTGGGTCAATAAAAATCCTGAAGGACCTGTGTAGGGTCCAAAAAATCAAGTTTAAAGGGTTAGGCTTGGTTCACTCGGTTGAGTCTGATAGACGTCCAAAATGGGCCCGAGCCTATGGGCAATTGGGTCCAAGTGTATAGGTGCTTAGTTTTTTAGATTTTTAAGAGGTTTTTAGACCTGTTAAATTATACGTAAAAAAACAAAAAAATTTGTTTCGAAAACTATCTTTATCCATCAAAAAAATAATTTGAGATGTTATAAAATTATTCCATAACTATTGATTCATTGATACCTATGCAAAAAAAAAAAAAAAGTAACTTCAAATTTGACTATATAATGAAGAGAAGACTTGTGGTATATCGGTTTAGGATTAAGCTGTACATTTTGCTTGAAATTCATGATTTCATCCATTGTATTGTTATATTAATAGCATTGACTATGAACATGAAGAATAACATGTTAGAACCTAAAATTTTCTTGATAAAATAATATATAGTAATATGCATGACTTGGAGGTTGCACCATATAATCCTTAGAGGCATATGGAATAATAATTTAAGGTTGCTTGCTTTGCTGCATTTTCTAAAATGTAACGTGCTTTTTTATTATTTTATTGGATTCAACTCTTCATCATAAGGGGCAGTATCCTTCTGGCAGATTTAACTTATTTGTTGTGTGTTCTATATCACATAAAAACTTAAAATCCATGGAGAATTCATGGAGAAGTCACTGTGTATCTATTTGAGTTTAATATTTATATTATATTTATTTATTTATTTTTAATTTTTTCTTAATTAAATTTTATTTTTAATTTTACCTTCAGTATTTAATTTTAAATTATTTTTATATCAAATTAGCCTTATTATTTTAATTGTTATTTCTTTTATTTTGGATTTTCTTTATTGTATTTGTTTTTCATTTCATCTCTTAGCATTTTGATGATTTCAAATTTTATTTCGTTATTTTTTATGATTTATCTCCTATATGGCTAGTCTTGGGCTCATCACCAAGATTACATGACTTGAAGGTTAACATGTATTGATTTTGGTTTTTTTTCTTTTTTTTTTAAATTAATTTTTTTTCAATTACATAATTAAACATTTGATTTATTGAGAATTAGTTTTCATGCTTCTTTTTTTTTAATATTTTTTCTATATAGTTATCTCAATCTTGTGTCTATGATCATAGTGTTAAAAATTAACCTGATTTGATTCAGTTTTTTTTTAATTTGTTTTTCCTTTTAATATTGGATTGTTTGATAATTGAGTTTCTTAGTTGTATGTAGTTTGTCTTCAATGGGGTTACCATTTATCACAATAAAATCACATATTTGACATGTTAACCTGAATAAACTTAAGTAGAATTTTTTTGACCTTTTTTATGCTGTCAGTTTTTTTTATTGTTATTGCATTTTTTTTGTTCATGTTATTTAAATTAATTAAGTTTAGTAAACACAATCGAGTCAATAATCAACTTTTTCTTAATAAATTTTTTTAATATTAAAAAATAATAATTAAATCATCCCTAGCACATCACCGCAAACTATATAGTGAACAACTATGTGTTTAAATAAATAGACAAGTAGTGATAAGTTGAAGACATTCTTTCCTCCTTTGCTCGTGAGTCTCCCATTGCAAGCACCTCACACATTCTCTGCGCGTACATGTCATATGAGAATTCCAAAGAAGATCGGCTTCCATTAATCCTATATGACGAGTTCTTCATTAGAAACGTTTACATTAATCATTTGTTTACATTCCTTGATGTTTGTCTGTAGTTACTTTCTTTGTTTAATCTTTCTTTTGTTTGTTTCCCTGAAAGGTTGGCCCAGCTTTTCTTATCAAGACTAACGTTTATTAATTAATTAATAGTTGGGGGTTTTCCTGACTCATCCATTACAGGATTAATACATTCATAAAACAATTTCTTTCATAATTAAAAAAAAACTCAAATCCAAGAAAATAATTTATATAAAATTAAGTTTTGGGTGGAGAGATTATTATTATTATTATTATTATTATTATTATTAAGTTATCAAAGATTCAAAACTTTTGAACCTAACAATTATTTGATAACCTGAAGGGTTGTTGGCTTTATTTAACAAGATGGGTTGGTTCCAAAATCTCATATAGAATAATTGAAGTGCTTACTATAAGCTGTTGGACTGATGGTATATATTACCTACAAATGAAGTGGAAGAAGTAAAGCTTGTTGAGAGACCATTCGAGTAAAATCACACATATGGTACTGGATTTTGAGAACCAATCAATTTTCTGATTATTTTCTCACATTAGTACATGGCCAAACTTATTTTTTAAATTATCACAGTTAAAAAAATAATTTTCATTCTAAAATAAAAATAATAGTCGTGCATATAGTATATGGGCAATCTATAGACACGCATTTGCTACATGCACATCCACAAGTCGTGCATGTACTATATTCATGACCTATAAGTTCTGCATGTACTACATATGCAATCACTAGGCGCGCATATAATAAATGTGTAACCTATTGGTCATGCTTTTTAGTACATACACGACCACTTGGTTTATTATTTGAAGACAATTTTCTTTTTCTTTTCCTTTCCCCTTACTTCTACTTCCTCCCAACATCGATCTCAACTCAGGTCAGTTGATCTCTCTCTACCACAAAAAAAAAGTATATCTCCCTCGCCACGACAGATCTCACCTTTCTCTCTCTCTCTCTATCTCTCTTTCAGCTATCAATTCTCTCTATATCCATCCACCTACAACAACCACCAGTCTCTCGCCACCGCCATCACCCACAAACACCCAATTTAACCAATTTGAAATATATTCACCTTTACCTCTATAAATGTGTTATCTTACTTGGCTAATTTGTGATTTTTTTAGGATAGAGTTTTAGGATTTAGGTTAAGGTCTCATTGATTTTGCCTAATTTAATTAACTATAATTTGAGATTAATTAGATATAAAATTAATTAAGTAAGTGTATGTATTATCTTATTTAGTAAGAAAAATCAATGAATTATATTGTGTTTATTATGTTAGTGTTAGGGTTTTAAGGTTTAGTTTATGATTTCTAAGCCTTGCACATATCACAACCCATGGTCATGCAACCCCACCTTCAGATTGACTTTGATTTTGTTCCTAATATGATGTTGATCATTGTCAAAGATGAAATAAGTATTAAAAATGCAACCATTCAAGCTACTATCTATAGATATTTTTTGTATGATGTATCGTATAAAAAAGCTTGGTTAGCTAAACATAAAATATAGGAGAGGTCATTTAGATCACGTGAGGAGTCTTTTCAAATGATACTTAAGATGCTATTAGCTCTAAAAGAATCAAATTCTAGTATAGTTGTTGAATGGAATCACAAGATGGGTGATGGTGATACAATAATATTTAGGAGAATACGTATTCTGGACATTTGAACCTTCAATTCAGGGGTTTCAATATTATCGTCCATTGATAAGTATTGACAACACTCACTTATATGGAAAGTACAAGGTGAAAATCTTGATTAGAGTTTCTTATGACACAAATGATTGGGTTTTTCCATTATGTTATACTTATGGGTATTAGTGGTCCCTATGCATTATTTTTCCATATTTGAGGTGCATTGCCTTAATATAGTAATGTGTCAACTTGGATTGCATCAACACATACTTGATGATGTTGGCACACTTGATAACGTGTATGTTATTAATCATTGAGGTAAAATGGATGATGATTGGTCGATGGTTCATGTACAATATATCAATCTAGGGCATACGGGGAGTTAGATATCTACATGTCTTGATATATAAACATAAAAAAGCAATTCATAACACCACCATGGGAAAGTGTTGTAAGATGTCAATGTGACATTCTGTGTCAGCCGACATGTAATCTGAATAATTGTAAGCCTCGTGCACCAAGATATAATAGATTGGTATATATGGATTAGTTTTTTCAACATGTAATTAACCAAATTTGAGCAAAACCTAAGAATTAACTGTGAAGCACTTGCATAAAACTCCTTGTCAAGGGCCTATTTACCTTAGGGATTAGTTGAGCCTTGGGCCAAAATACCTGATGCTAATTACAAAAGAATTCTTATTTATATATTTTATAACTGATAACATAATATTTTTTTCTCATATATTACATGAGATTTTTAATAGACAAGAGTCGGAGTTACGACCGCAGTTCATGATGCTACCTATGATTATGTGCATGACGTTTTCAATACTTGGTTCTTATTGTGCCATTCTTCACTTGACGAGGTTGGGGAGGCTCAGCATTTGGACAATGCAATATAAGAGGATGAAGTTGTTTATCATCTATGAGACGACATGGTCGTGGTTTTGATGGTATAGACCCATCAACAGGTTAATATGTTAGAAGTTTAATTACGTAATTTAATTATTTTGTAATTGAATTGATATTGTTTATTATAATGAATTGTTTTGGTTTTAAGATTAAGTTTTTCTAATTATGAAATATTATGCTATGAAAATTAGGTGATTTTGTTGGCTTGAGTTATAACTATTGTTTTTTGTGTGATTATATTTTCTTTGAAACTGTATTTTTGTTAGGCCAAAAGCTGGAGTTGAGATATGCAGCCGGGTGGTGTTTTAATAGGTTGCGCATGTAAAACCCCGAGAACAAACTTATACAAAGAAAAATTTATTAAAATTAAAATTTTAATAAATACAGAAATAACACAAATAAAAATAATAATAAGTATGAAATTCATAAAGGGGAGGCCTAAATTTGGGAGGATGGGGGGGGGGGGGGGGGGGGGGGGGAGGCAAGAAATCGGGTCAAAATGTAATTAAGAAAAAATGAAACTATAAATATCCTATTTCTTCTCCCTCGTAAAGCCGCCAGCAAATACATCAAAAAAGGGGGAGATTTTCAGATTTTCCATTCAAATTTGGGAGAGAAAACATCAAAGTTTAACCAATTTACAAGTCCTAGACAAGTCTATAGGAGAAAAACATCATTTAGACAAGAGAAATTACAAGAAATAAGTGTGGAAATTGTGAAGAAAAGAGGAGTGAGTGGCCGACTACATGCAATGAGAAGGGAGCCAAGATTTTCCAAATTATTAAGAAGTAAAGCTCAGATTTCTTCCAATTAAGGAGTTCTAATCCCAATTCCTACGAGTTTAGCTTCAATTTGGTTGAAATTGCACAATTTTCTTGAACTGGGAATTAGGGTTCTTGAACATAAATTGGAGGAAATGCAAAATTACCAAAAATTAAATCAATTAGAGTGCTATAAATTACCTTGGAGGAGAAATTATGTAAGGACAACAAAAAAAAGGGTCCAAAGTGGCCAACCATTAGGAGGATGAATGGGAGGGGTAGAAATCATGATTTTCCTTGTTAGATTATTCTTAATGTATGGTTGTAATGTAGATGATTACTAGAACAAGAATTTTCAAATTAAAAAGAAGAAGGAACTCCTAGTTCCTTTGGAGCTAAGTTCGACCAAGGTGAAAATAATTAAGGGGAGGGGGAGTTTTGAGGTTTCGTATGAAAATTTTAAATGAATAAAGTGTAGCGGAAAGTTTACTAACAATATAAACAAGATAACTTAATGGTGTGAGAATTGCGTAAATCAGTTGCGTAGGTCATGAGGAGTGGAATGGAGATATGGGCCACATGTATGGCCTAAAATGTGTTTTGAGGATAGTTATGAAATGTAAAAAATCATGAATGCAAAATGTGTGTGTGTTCTTAAAGTGGTTCTAGACCATCAAACAAAAACACACGGGGGAAGAAGGACAAAAATTAGCGTAAATGACCTTGGAAGGTCATATTTAGGAGGGTTGTCATGCATGCGGTGATGGGATTAGTTACCTAAACGAGAAAAGGGGAATAATGATAATTGGAGATGCATTTAATCCATTGATGAAAATCTAGGTAAATTCATTGCCTAGGTTTCCGAGAGGATTCGAGCATGATGATGATAAAATTCGGGGAGGGTCTCCCATAGAAATTGTAGCCTAGGGTGTTAGCTTTTCGAAGAATCTGACCCCGCTTAATTCTAAGCTCTAGAACTCCAGATATAGATAAATATTGGAGGACAGATCAAGCTGCCACCCCTGCTGGTAGATTTGGCCAAGATGACAAAATGATGAAATTTAACCATGTTAAGAGTAGATTTCATTTTCCATCCCTTTGTAAGATGTGCAACACCACACCCTGACTTTTAGAAAGAAATAAACCATATTTGAAAATGAATTTGCGATGTTCGTTATAAATGCTAATGAACCGTAATCCTAAAGGATAATAGTAGGAATGTATAGTACGGAAAAAACAATTGTGAAAGAGGAATACATGTTGTCACTATTACTGTATTATCTTGCGAAATGTAATTTGAATATGAAATAATATGGTATGTTTGTGGATTTAAGAAAAGCTGCAAGAGGGGTATAATAGCAACAAGGAAGCGCGAGGTAAGTTTCTATGGCAAGTAGATATTTTACACCTATACTTTTTTCAAATAACAGTGATTTTAATAATTTATTTTATCTAAGATCTCGTACTTATAGATGAAGGCAGAAGGAGAAAAGATATGATGAAATTAATAAGGAATTATATATATATATATATATATATATATATATATATATATATATATATTAAGGGAATTTCTCTTCATATTTTGCAATTCCTTTACATTCACATCTAGGTTTTTTTTTATGAATTTGAAATTAAATGAGTATTAATGTATTTTATCTTTAAATAACTATATGACTTAAAATGTAATAATATCCTTTTTATATTAATTATCGGGACATAAAACTGCACTATTTTTGCTCGTAATCTTAACGTGTTTATTTTTGTTATTTATGAACTAAAGCATGTTTAAAGATGAATATATGAAATGTTATGGTTGTACCTATGAATGATTGCTATTGAGATCCATAATGATTGTGACATGATTGTGACATGATTGTGAAATGAGTATAAGATGTGAACCGGATAATTGTTAATAATTTGAAATCTCTTGGTATAGAAAACACTTTACTGAGATTTCAATAGAAATTTCAGAAATTCTTAAATAATTTTAACAAAAAAAAATTTCCTCCATAATTCTTCCTTTACATAATTGATATATTGATTCTGATGATGGGAATGTTAAAGTGCAGCATTATATGTGTGACTATTATTTTTTATGCTAGAATGAGAATTATTTTTTAATTATAATAATTTAAAAAATAAATTTGTCTATTGTGACAATTAAATGTAAAAAAAATCTCAATTTTCCACCGTATCACCACTAAAATCAGATGACATCAATTATTATTTTTATTATAATTATAGTATGTAGCAAGTAAAGTGGGAGGGAAGTGACAAGGACAAGGCTGAATCTCCATGTTATCTGAATAGTTTATTATGCAAAAAGGGCTTGAAAAGGTGACTTTGCCAAATCCAATGGAAGTATAGAAATCGAACCCACACCATTATCATCATCAGTATAACATGGACACTTCGTGTACACCCACTCTTTGACTTCGTCTGTTTTGTTTGACTCTCTGTGACAGCAAATCTGAGCCGTCCAAAACCCACTTTTTACTGACAAAAAGCTTGCAAAAAGTACCGCATGCCCGCCTGTCTTTGGGGCCAGGCTGAGAACACCATTTCGTTTTCGGTTTCGGTTTTTAGAGCACTAGCGTTGGGATAACGGTGGCGTGCCTTATATTTAAAATTAAATCGAAATATTATTTTTTATTTTTAATATGAGTATATCAAAAAAAATATATTAAAAAAATTAATTTAAATTTTTTTTTCAAACTTTTACAAAAAAATATTTCAATTTCAATTGCAAAAACAAAAATTTACTCTATTATTTCCTCCTAATTTCATCCTGTTTTCTTTTTTTATATATTAATTTACTTTACTATTTCCTCTTGAATGTCATCCAATACGGTTTCCATTTTTTATATAGGAATTTCATCATGAGTTTATTTTCCTTAAGGGGAGTATTTTTTTAACTCTAATAAACAATGTCACAAGTCATCCTATTTAATAAAATCATAGTGATTTTTATTCAAACACTCAAAGAGGGTGGGTGAGATTAGATTTATGTATAATTTAAAATCTAACCTACATTGGCTTTTAAAAAAAACACAATATAAATGGTAGAGAATGTGATAATGTTTATTTTTTAAAGTATTTTTCTTGAAAAACATCAAAATAATATTTTTTTTTCTTGTTTGAAAATTTATTTTATATATATCAAAACGATTCAAAAATACTAAAAAGTTTAATTTGAAATAAAAAATTAAATTTTAATAAAAAAATAAGTTGAAACTCACTCTCAAACAGTACCGTTAAATAAGATGTACGACTAGCATATTTCAACATTAATGCTCATTTTTCTTTTTATGAATTCATTGAAAAACAATAAGGCAATGCTAAAATAAAATTATAAATTCCATGTAATTAAATTTACTAATATTAACCGGCTGGACAGACATATATTATCCTTTTAAAATTATAGTTATTTGGATCCTAATTTATTTAAGACAACACTTATCAAATAAACTATATTGATAGTATATACATAGCTATGTTAAAAAAGGGGGAAAAAAAACAGAGAGCATCCTTATCCCCTATTAAAAGTAGCAAATTATATATATATATATATATATATATATATATATATATATATATATATATATATATATATATATATATCCGTGCTAGTTTACGCGCACTACGACTAATCCCCGGACCCACTAAACACCCACTAAACACCCTGCAAACCCAGTAGGCAAGTAAGACACCGTGGGGTGACAGACATGCACAGAGAGGATCGAACCCGGATACAGAAAAAGAAACAAGTCTCTTCCTCTACCAAGCCACGACAAGTATCCTTATCAAAAAGAGAAAAAAAAAAGTAGCAATTTTTATAGTGTTAAGGATAGGCCCATCTTGCATTTCTTAATGACGATATTGACTTATCATAGCACGTTAGAATGGAATCCAAAGGGAAACACAAAGATTATGAATATAAATATGTTATCTTACAAAAACAAATAGGAATATAATATATACAAACTTTATCATATGAGTTGATATCCAGCTGTGTGACACATCCATCAATATCTTTCTCTGTTTTTGCATTATCAAAAAAAGTTTGCTCGCATTCTCTTCCCTGCTATTCTTTTAACGGGTGTTTAAGTATAATAGTAGTTATTTTTAAAATATAAATACATTAAAATTATTATTTTTTTATTTTTAAAAATTATTTTTAACATTAATATATTAAAATATCTGAAAACACGAAAAAATATTAATTTAAAGTAAAAAATTCAATTTTTTTAAAAAATATTTCGCGTGAAATCCTCTCTAAGAATATAAAAGGATTTTCATGGGTAATTATTCTGATTTGGAAATATTTTAGATAGCAACCAAAAACACTTTTCAAATTCTATACTTAACTCCAAGATATTCATAAGACATTGGAAGTTAAGATTTTAACCAAATAGGGGGAGTGGTTTCCCATGGGATTCTTTTATCTCATTAATTACTTTCCAAGAAGACAAACATATATATATTTATCTGAAAGAGACCCGGCCTCCGATTGTTCATTGTAATGGTGAAGCAGGTATCGGATTTCCACATTATAAAATTTTTATTTGTTGGCTCGTGAAGATATTTTGCAATTATATACCTAAAACCTTTGACTTCTTTTTATTAAAAAAAAGAAAATGAAAAAAAGCTTTCCTCGTCATTGAGAGAGATTGCTTCTAAGATTTTGTAAAACCTAAATCGTGCTTCATGTCATGATTAAAGCAAAGAAAAAAAAATAGTAGCCGTGGTTATTTTTTAAAGTGTTTTTTATATAAAAATGTATCAAAATAATATTTTTTAATATACAATCTAAGTCACACATTTTTATTTTTATTTTAAAACATGCTTGCAATACCTGAATATTATTTTTTACGACAAAAAATAGTGTGGCCCACAATAAAGTGCAGGAATTGAGACTAGTATTTTAATGACAAGGATATGTTAAAATTTTTAGTTACGGTCTAAAGTGATGTGTAAGTACAGTCAGTGTATTTTAAAGAACAGAAAAATCCGCAACTTAAAAGCATAGAAATAAAATAAAATAAAAATAACGATTTCTAATCCCTAAGAATCCAAACATAGAATAATGAAATTAAAAAAAAATTAATGAACAAAAAAAAATCTAAAAAAACAAAGAACCTCTAAATATAGGTGATGTCGCCAAAACTCACAAACGTAATCATATGAACGAGATAACTCAATAAAAGACAAAACAGAAAAACAGCTTGATTTTAAAAAGAACAAAATGAAACTGTTATCTAGGTCATGAGATGGGGATAGCATTATTGAAAGGAAACCGAAGAAAATAACGAAGTTTATTTTTTAAAATGAACAATTTAGAAGGATGTAATCGGGGAAAAAAAAATATCAGCTCATATTAACTTTTCAAACTCATGATCCTATCTAATGATTAAATAAAAAATACCTCATCTGAAAAAACCACAATTTTCAAACTCAATTTTTTTTTTCTTCTTTTCTCTTTCGACCTCAATTTTCATTGCTACCCTTTCAAAATTTCAAAGTAGCCCTTTAACTTGTCATTCCATTAGATTTGGTCCTTGTTATTTTAATTACTATTTTTTATTTGGAATAATTTATAAAATTGAAATTCCTATTAAATTTCATTCCTTTTTTTTTTCAAATTTTGTCCCCATTCTTTTGGTTGCAATTTTTTTATTTGAGATACTTTTTAAAATTGATTTTTTTTTCCATTTTATCATCCTTAAGTTTTTTTTTCCGATCAAATTTGAATCTCATTCTTTTTATTGTTACTTTTTTTTACATTGGCAAAAAAGTTTTAATTGATATTTTTTTCTGATTCATCCTTCAATATTATGTTGGTTAAGAATTGAGCTTCTTAACTAAGCTTAGGTCTAGAATTTCACAAATAGCGAGTTTTTGATATTAACCCAGGTTTAAAAGGTTCACTTGTTTTTTTTTTAAGCTCATGTTTTTTCAGTTTTGTCTTTCAGCATCTATTTAATTGGAGATTATCCTCCATTGTTTTTAATTATCTACTTTATATAGATTTTTTTACAAATTTGAAAATGACTCGGGCCATTTCAATTCTTTTTATTTGTCATTTTTTGTTGAATTTACTTTGATAAAATTTTTAAATTGATATTTTTTATTTTATCCTTCAACATTAAATTGACTGAGAATTAATTTTTTTTTTCTCAGTTCCATCCTTTAAGCTTAGAGTCTTTTTGATTTGGGGCTTCATGATTTTCTATAGTTTTCTTTCTATTCCATTATCTAATCTTATGATTTAGACTACTGATTTGGCGAGTTAGCCTTGGCTCGAGTTTTTTTTAAGATTTTTTTTAATTTAATATTTTTTATGTTTTTTCCTTTAACACTAAGTTGTTTATAATTGAGCTTCGCAATCTTTTCTGGTTTGTTTTTTATTGGATTATCTCATTTCGCATAATCTGAGTCATAGAATTTGGTTGACTTGCTTGGTTTGCTAGTTTTTTTTTGGTATTTTCTTAATTTCATCATTTTACGTTGAATTTTTTTTAGAGTTAGACTTTGACTTTTTTTATTTGTTTTTCTGAATCTCATGACTTGCCCTGCTTATTTGACATGCTCATTTAAATTGGCTCGAGTCATATTTTCTTTTTCCATTTGATTGACTGGAATCTTAAATTCACTGTCTTATTGTTTCAATAACCATTCTTTTTTTTATTTTTTCCCAAGTTCATGTGATTATCTTTTGTTTAAATTGGTCTATTTATTGTCATTATTTATTATTTTTATCTAATTAGATTATACTAACATTTTGCTTAGATGAATCTATGTTCTGAGTTATTTTTTTATTTATTTAAAACACAATTATGTCGTCTGAATGTTTTTTCTTTTTTCTTATAAAACAATGTTCCGGCCCACTGTATAGTATCAGTCCACAAATATAGTTATAATCCCAAATAATAACCTAAAGATTATTATATTATTATACTGATTTTTTTATTTTACAATAAAAGGTAGATACATACCTACATACACAAATATAGAAATAATATGCATTAGATTAAGGGACTATTTGAGAATATTGTAAAGTTGTTTTTTAAAGTGTTTATTTTTGGAAATATATAAAAATAATATATATTTTTATTTTTTAAAATTTATTTTTACATTAACACATCAAAACAATTTAAAAATACACAAAAAATTAATTTAAAACTAAAAATATTTCAAAATATAGTTTAATCTTAATACTAAACATCTTTTAAGAGGTGTTTAACATTTTTATTTATATTTTTAGATCCTTTTTAAAAATGCTCTTAATTTAACAAAAACATTAAAATAATATTTTTTAATGTTTTATAATAATTTTAAAATAGTAATATAAAAAATAAAAAAATTCTAAAAAAATTATTTTAATATATTTATAAATAAAAAATTATTGTAAAAAACATTTTAAACAATAATTCCAAATATCACGGGTAATAGGGGTGTTCAAAAAAACCAAAAAACTGATTAAACGAGAAAACCGGAAAAAAAATAATAAAAAAAACCGAACCGTGAAAAAAAAACCGATTAAAATTTTGAAAAAACCGACCGGTTCGGTTCCGATTTTTAAGTCTGGAACCGTAAAAACCGAACCGAACCGGAACCGAAAAAAACGGAAAAAAACCGAGCCAAACCGAAAAAACCAAGCCAAACCGGTTTGAACCGGTTTTTGCTCTAAAAAACCAAACCGAAACCGGTCGGTTTGAACCGGTTTCGGTTTTTTTTTTTAAATTTCAGTTTGGTTACTTTTTTTTATAAAAACCGAACCGAACCGAACCGTGAACACACCCTACCGAGAAAGTAGCCAGGAAGATTGAGAAAAAAAAACGATAGAAAACAAAAGGCATGTACGAACTTTACAGTCTGTAGTAACTCACCCCCACCAACTAACACTGCCCCCCTCCTAAAACCGCCATTTTTAACAACACTCTCTCCCTCCTCCCTCTCTTACAAAAGAATAAAAAAAAAAACCTTAACCCTCCTCTGTCTCTCTCTCTAGATTCCTTTCCTCTCCTTGAATTCACATTCCAGCTAGGGCTTCGAGCTCTCTAATCAAATCAAATGAATTACTAACACAGACTCTCCTTCTCTTTAAAATGACTCTGTTCACCCTCTTTTCCACTCTCTCCCTACTCTTTCTATCCATTCCGGGTCGGACCTCCGATCCTTACTCGAATTCAAAAAAGGTATTCTATACGACCCACTTGACAAAATCTTCTCTAAATGGGACCCCTCTTCTATACCCGACCCTAATTCCTGCCCCAATTCATGGCCCGGTATCTCCTGCGACCCCAATTCAGATTCCGTCATTGCTATAACCCTTGACCACCTTAGTCTCTCCGGCAACTTAAAGTTCTCTACTTTACTAGACCTTAAGTCACTGCAGAATATTTCACTTTCGGGTAATAATTTTACAGGTCGGATTGTACCTGCATTGGGATCCATGAGCTCGTTACAGTACTTGGATCTGTCTAATAACAATTTTTCAGGTCCGATCCCGGGTCGGATCGTGGAGTTGTGGAATTTGAAGTATTTGAACTTGTCAATGAATGGTTTTGAAGGCAGGTTTCCGGTCGGGTCACCAGTTGGGTTTAGGAATTTGCAGCAATTGAGGGTTTTGGATTTGAGTTCTAATAGTTTTTGGGGCGATATTAGTGGGGTTTTAAGTGAATTGATTAATTTAGAAAGAGTGGATTTGAGTGATAATGAGTTTTTTGGTGGGTTCAGTGAGATAAGTGTAGAGAATGTGTCAGGTTTGGCTAATACAGTGCATTTTGTGAATTTGAGCAAGAATAGATTGAATAGTGGGTTTTTCAAAGCAGAGGTAATTGCGTTGTTTAGGAATTTGGAGGTTTTGGATTTGGGGGATAATGTGATTAATGGAGAGTTGCCTTCATTTGGGTCTTTGACGAATTTGAAGATTTTGAGGCTGGGGAATAATCAGCTTTTTGGAGGTATACCCGAGGAATTGATCAACGGGTCGATACCGATTGAAGAACTGGATCTTAGTGGCAATGGATTTACAGGTCTAGTGATTCTTGACTATTATTTTTGTGATTATTATTGGTTTTTAATTTTTATTTGATATGTTTTTGGATTTTTCTGCTTTTTTTAGAAATTTGTTTGGGTGTATAGTCAACTGTATGTAATAATTCTGATGATTTTTTTATCCAATTTTAGCACTTAAAACCTGAGGTTACTTGTGACATAGTATTTACTATTTAGCTGGTAACCTGGATTTTGACCCTTTTTTTTTTCCCTTTCTTTTTCGGAAATTACATATATTTTTGCCTGGGTTTTCTAAGTATGGGTTTCTAAAAAGTAAAACTACGTCCAAGGTGCGAATGGTGACTTTGTAGATTTGGACTCTAGAGGCACAGGCAAAATGTGGCCTTCTTGATTTGGATGCTAGGAGCTTTGGTAGAATGCTGTTTTCTTGTTAAATGAAGTGTAACCTGTCGAATCTGAGTTAGCATCACAAGCTTTTTGGGTTGGGTCATTTAAATTGAGATGCAGGAAAATTAGCTGGAACAAGTACATGTGCCCTTAAGTTAAGCCTTTCACATTTCATATCCAAACTGAACATCAATGCATTTGTTTTGGATGTCTATGATGAAAGATTTGAATATGGAGTATAAAGAAAGCAGTTGAAAAAAAAAAAATTGTAGAAGTTTGGTGTTACATTGTATTTTAAATAAGATGGTTGTATACCATGGTTTTCTTCTTCCATAACTTCTTAATCTGAATCCTGTGTGTATCTGAATTCCTTATTTTATATCTCTGCAGGTTCTGTTCATGGAACTCGCTCCACAACTTTGAACATTTTGAATCTTTCTTCAAATGGTTTAACAGGTACCTTGCCCACTTTTCTTCAAAGATGTTCAGTAGTGGATTTGAGTGGAAATATGATCACTGGTGACCTGTCTGTCATGCAACAATGGGGAGCCAGTGTAGAGGTCCTTGATTTGAGTTCAAACCAGTTATCTGGAAGCTTGCCAAACTTGACTTGGTTTGTGAGGTTAAGTGAACTTAATCTTAGGAATAATTCTAGACGGCAATTTGCCTGCTCAATTGGGGGACCTTTCAACATCGTCTTCAGTTGACCTCAGCTTAAATCAATTCAATGGGCCCATTCCAGGTGGTTTTTTTACTTCATTGACCTTGATGAACCTGAATCTTTCAGGAAATCGGTTTTCAGGGCCAATTCCATTTCAAGATTCAGGTGCTGGGGAATTATTAGTTTTACCTTCTTATCCATTGATGGAGTCTCTTGATCTCTCTCAAAATTCATTATCTGGTATATTGCCTTCTGGCACAGGCAACTTTGCCAATCTCAGATCACTGAATCTTTCAAATAATAACTTATCAGGACAGCTGCCAATTCAATTGAGCAAACTAACCCACTTGCAGTACCTTGATTTATCTGCCAACAGATTTCAGGGTAAAATCCCTGACAAGCTTCCATCCAGTCTGATTGGATTGAACATGTCCAATAATGATCTCGCTGGAAATATTTCACTGAACTTGAGAAATAAATTTGATATTTCCTCATTTCGTCCTGGGAATCCCTTATTAATCATCCCAAATACCGGGGTTGAGCCATCAACAAATTCTGTTCCAGATCAGATTTCCGTACATGGTAAAAATCACGGCTCAAAGCGTAATATTACAATAGCAGTAATTGTTGCTACAGTTGGGACTGCTGCAATGATAGCTTTTGTTTTACTGGCGTATCAGCGGGCTCAACGAAAAGAATTTCATGGTAGAAGTGATTTTAGTGGCCAAACAACAAGGGAGGATGCTAAGCAAGGAAGATCTTCCCAAACTTCCCTTTTCAATTTCCACTCAAATGCTCACCGCCCTCCAACTTCATTGAGTTTTTCAAACGATCACTTGCTTACTGCAAATTCAAGGTCGTTATCGGGCAGGCAGAATTTGAAACTGAAATCGTTGAGCATGGTTTGCCTGAAGGAATGACAGCTAGTTCATCTTCAATTCCTAATTTGCTAGATGACCATCCCACAACATCTGGAAAGAAGTCCTCCCCGGGTTCCCCATTATCTTCCTCACCTCGTTTTGTCGAGCCTACAAAATTGGATGTCTATTCACCAGACAGGTTGGCTGGGGAACTGTCCTTCCTTGACAGTTCTCTTGCATTTACTGCAGAGGAGTTATCTCGAGCCCCAGCTGAAGTTCTTGGCAGAAGCAGCCATGGAACTTTATATAAGGCTACTCTGGATAGCGGACATATGCTGACTGTGAAGTGGTTGCGGGTTGGACTGGTCAAGCATAAGAAAGAATTCGCCAAGGAAGTTAAAAAAATAGGCTCTATAAGACACCAAAATATTGTTCCACTGCGAGCATTTTATTGGGGTCCTAGAGAGCAAGAGAGACTTCTTTTAGCTGACTATATCCAGGGTGATAGCTTGGCCCTACATCTATATGGTAAGCATTTTATTATGTTGAACTTTGTGTATTTCTCGTCATGTTTTTATTTTGTAACAATTATTATGCTACTTCTACTTCGATAGATGTTTGAAAAAATGCCACATTACTGCTGCATGTTGATTGTTTGATTTTAACCTAGACATCTCGTTGATCATTGCGGGCAATTTTAACACATGTCGATAGTGGTGCAGATCCAAGTTTCTGAACTTAAATGTTATTCTCAAACATGTTAAGTAAATTGCTTTTTGTGTGTTCTTGGAATATTAAAACCTATGATATCTCACATTCCGAGCCTGCTACAAACAATAGGAATATTTCCTTCAAGTGTCTTGAATGTGGAGTTGTCCCACTTTGGAGAGGCTAACATTCAGGACAAGAAGCGCAATATAAAAAAGTAAAAGACACAGCCCCACTATCCCAACATTGAGGTTTGGAAAAATGGGGTACTTTACTACAATGCACCTGAAGCAGACAATGCACCATCAAATATTGCTAGAATAACGTTCTTTAATGTAATTAACCTCAGGTAGGCAATGGTGTCATCAAATTTATCTGTATTCTGCCAGTTTTCCTGCATTTAGGCCTGGTTTATCATTGGAAAAAAAATTATGTTAATCTGGAATATAATCATCTGGGATATTACTGGTTTCTTACTTCAATGTCCAGACATATTGGGGAATTCTGTACCCTTCAGTTTATTATGTTAGAAAATTAGCCTCATATACTGGGAGCATTGTATTATACTTAAATTAGAATGGTGTTGCTCCCTCCCTTTTTTTTTCCTGAACGTTCAAAATTGAGAGTTGTTTCAGCAATCCAGGTTCTTTCTGTCATGTTTGTATCTACAGAACTTTAAAAGTACCCATTTTGTGTCAGTTAAATATAATATGATAGGACTCTGTCCATTGAATATATTCCTGTACATGCTACTCTGTCAATATGTCTCTTCTAAATCATTAGTGATTCTACTGGCAAGAATGTCAGTTTAGCAGAAAGGACCATCTACAAATGTGAAAGATGCTGGGTCTTGAGATTGACTGGTTTTCCGATCACTGAAGACTGATGGCTTCTTAAAGGATTGGTTTATAGTAAATGGGAACTAAGCTTGGATTAGTGTGTAAAAAACCAACGAGATTATAATAAGATTAGGCTTAAAAATTCTGACGTGATCAATTGTTCAAGTGAAATTAAGTTTGTTAGGAGAGGGTTTTCTATTAGAATGCAGATGTTACTCAACATTACTGCAATGTTTTCACTCATTAAGTTGCATTAATAATGATTCATCACATTGCATGTTGTAGTCCCAGGTGATTTGATTGGCTGTGCCATATTTGTGATGTTTATCTGAAAAGCTATGCACTTGATTTTAGTCTAACGGTCTGGTTTGCCTATGAATTTTTCCCCTCGTGGAATGGGGAATTTAAAATATTATTGGTGCAGGAAATAACTATTTTATAGACGCAGAAACATTTAGTTGCATGACAAACCTGTGCACATATTCTTGACTTTAGACAATCTTTGTCTATTTATGTTGGTTTCTCAATGGTATGATAGATTACCTATGTTTCCAGTGGGCAAATACAATAGAATTATGAATATTGCAGGTTGAGTGTGTTAATGGTGATGAAATCTGATTTTATTTTATTTTTTGTTATCACAAATGCCATCTGATTAAAGTGAACACTTCTGATAATTAGAATGGTTATATGGTTGGGAGGAATATGAAATTACTGGGTCCTGGATATAGCTAGGTGGATTTATGTCCGTGCAAGGCAAGGTGTCAGTCCTCTCTTTGTTTTTGTGCATGCTTGCACATGTGCCTAGGAATTTAGATGGTATGGGGTCTATGGGAATGTAGAATCAAAACCGGAGATATGGCATGGCTAATGTTCTAGAGCTTGTATAGCTGGTTGGAAACTGCAAATGTTGTTTGATGGCCACAGCCGTTGCCCACAGCAAAGCTTGTTTCTAATACCATACCGGTTCTTCATTAGTTCCCTTCTCTTTTCATCTGACAGGTGTGAGCTTTGATTTTAGTTTTATAGTCTTCTGATATGTACAAAAATGTCTACCAGTGTCTAGTGGTTAACATATAAATTGATTGCAGTGTGCATAAAAGGGAGGCAACAATTTCAGTTGTCCTTGGAACTATTAGCCTGCTTCAACTCTTAAGTAACAGGGACATGCATTTTGGGTGTTATACACAAGTATTTTATATTTTCATTTAGATACTGCTGGCCGCTGTTGCTATTCTTCCTAATTTTTTTTTCTGGAACTCGTGTTGCACAGAAACAACACCTCGGAGGTACTCCTTGTTGTCATTCAGCCAAAGACTAAAAGTTGCTGTTGATGTTGCTTGTTGTCTACTGTATCTTCATGATAGAGGCATGCTCCATGGAAATCTAAAGCCAACAAATATAATCCTGGAAGGTCCTGATTACAATGCACGCCTCACTGATTGTGGACTTCATCGTTTGATGACCCCAGCTGGCATTGCAGAGCAGATACTAAATCTGGGAGCACTAGGGTACCGGGCTCCAGAACTTGATAATGCATCTAAACCTGCACCTTCATTCAAGGCTGATGTGTATGCATTTGGAGTTATCCTGATGGAATTGTTAACCAGAAGAAGTGCTGGGGACATAATATCAGGTCAATCCGGAGCAGTCGACCTTACAGATTGGGTTCGGTTGTGTGATCAAGAAGGCAGACAAATGGACTGTATTGATAGAGATATTGCAGGTGGGAAGAACCAACGAAGGCAATGGATGATTTGCTTGCTATATCGCTCAGGTGCATTCTCCCTCTAAATGAGAGGCCTAACATCAGACAAGTCTTTGATGATCTCTGTTCTATATCTGTTTGAAATTTTGTACGTGTCCTGGAATTAATTTTTGTCATTCCTCGACCCCCCCCCCCCAATTGTCCATTTCCCCCATTTTTTTCATTAATTGGTTTTAAAGCCTTCTGATTTTGGGGCTAATCATCACATTTTTTTTGGCTGGAAATTTTCTTGTAAAGGAACAACCAATCTATTGATTATTTGACAGTGTTTTTGAGTTTGATCTTCAATCAAAAGGAATTTCAATTCTTGTGTTCTCATATATGTCTCTATCAATTTGAGATTGCGAGATATGTCTTTCATAGACACAAGAGAGACAACAAGAGTGCTAATGACGTTTCCGCATCATCTCTTAGTCTGCCTAAAATCCAAATTCCAAAGTGTATGGTCTCTTCCAGTTTAAAATCAATACAGATGCAGATTTTTCCATAATAATGGATGTGGCCTCGGAGTTGTGAGCACAACTTGGATGGCAACATTACAGAGACCATGGCAAGCTTTACACGGGCTTCAGCTAAACAGGAAATAGACAATTCGGAGCTTGATAAAATTTATTTTGAGACCGTTGAGCAGAGCTTCCCTGCAAGCAATTGATTTATTTTGAGAGTTGAGGAATTTTACACGTGAAGAGAGTCAGAAGAGAACGGTCAACTGTGTAATATTTTCATAACTCAATCTTATTAAATTTTTAACTAATATAAATTGATAAAACAGAGGCCATAATTTATTTACTGGCTTTGAAAAACAGAAAAGGCGCAGTATGGGTATTGTTGCTATAATTTATTTTTCTTGATCGTCATGTTTAGTTGCCTTTTTCCCTGCATTATTGGGGAGGCAAAGAATGGTCTCGTCTAATTGTCTATTAGTCCAAGTTTGTTAGGAAAATTGAAAAATATATATATATATATATATATATATATATATATATATATATATATATATATATATATATATAATTCTGAAGACAACTTTCTGATAGTAGTATTGTACATCATTTGATTCAATATAGTCCTTTCATATATTACAATTTCAGTCTTTACCTATAAACGAGAAGCTCATAATTGGTCCAACAATAATGTTTTCTCAAAAAAAAAAAAAAAAAAAAAAACTGTGAAATTACCTCAAAGCATATCACAAATTCCACTTTCTCATAATGATTGCAACACTACTATTTGATACTCTTTCATAATATTGCTCCTTTGCTCTAACTAAAAAGAACAAATATCATAAAGTGGGATTTTCTCGTTTCCATGTATCTAACAAAATCTAAATATCCAAACATCTCAAGATGATTAGATTTTCTAGAGGTTAACATGTAATATTTTGTTCATTTCAAGTATCTCAATATTTTATTTACAATCTTCTAATGATCCAAACTTGGATTACTTTGATACCAACCTAGTATTCCAACAACAAAGTTGATGTCTAGCCTGATACAAGTCTAAACATACATCAAACTTCTAATAATTGATAAATAAAAAATTTCTTCCATTTAATGATGTTCTACTTCATTCTTTAGGCATTGCGTGAGACTAAATTTATCTCATTTCTGAATTGAAACAACACATTTATTGAGCATCTATCCGTTCAAAACTTTATTAATATATTTCTTTTAAGGCAGCCCTAACAATTCTTGTGATTTATCCTGAATTATTTCTATTCCAATCATATAGATTGTCTATATCTTTTATCTCAAAATTATTTGAGAGAAATTTCTTGGTCTCATGTAGTAATCCAATATCATTAGTTGTAAGCAATATATTATCAGCATACAAAATTAGAAATATAAATTTTCTCTCATTAACCTTCAGATATAGTGGTCAACAATGTTCTTAAATCTAAAGAAAATAATAATATCATTAAACTGAGATACCGTTTAACTGAAAGCTTGTTGAAGTCTTTATTGATTTCTTACGTTTACAAAGCATGTGCTACTTTCATTCAACTAAAAACCCTTTTAGTTAATCTATATAGACCTCTTCTTCTAAATTCCCAATTAGAAAGATAATTTTCATATTCATATAATATAACTCTAAATCATAGTGAGTTACCAAATTCATGATAATTATAAATAATCTTTTATAAATATTGGTGAAAGTCTCTTTCTAGCTAATGCCATCTTTATAAGTAAACAAGTGTGACCTTGTATTGTTTAATGTTGCTATTTGAGTATCTTTCTAAGTAAAATCCTTGGCAACAAGTATGACGTTGTATTGTTCAATGTTGCTATTTGAGTCTTGTAGGCGATGATGATGTCAGAATTGCTTTGACGAAACCTTGAAAGTGGGCAACTTAATCATCCCTAACAATGCAACTATCTAGCAAAAATCAATTTGATTTTCGTGTGTTCACACATAAAGACTCCTCAATGAGTCCTTATCAAGGGTTCACAAAACTCCTCTCAAGATTAAAAGGTCAGAAATGATTTAAGACCTCTCAAAACCCTATAAATACCCCTTCTCAAGCATGTTTAGAAAGGAGGAGAAAATAGAGAAATAAAAAAGGAAAAATGATAAGAAAAGATAGGAAAAATAGAGTAATAATAGTAGCACATATAAGGTTAGAGATCCAAGAGAAAAAATCCAAGTTTTCTTAAGGATTTGTAAGTTTGAGAGAGACAAAACTTTTCAAAGAAAAGCCTATAGAATGTAGTTGTTCTAGGTATACATTTCAAATCTAAAAATTGATCCTTTGTGACATGCTTTTATTGCTTTTATAGTTTAATGTGTATAGTTATAAGCATAAGAAAAGAGTTTTGAATGCTTAACAAGCAATGTTGCATTCACCTCTGTGTTGCTTTGATTTCTGTTTAATGAAGTTATTTTAAAGCTTTTTTTTTTTTTTATGTTTTTAATGTATTCAAATTGTTGTTTAAGTTCTCCTTTTGATATATAAATGTTGTTTTAAGCTTCGGTTAGTTGGAGTTATACATGTTTAAAGCAAGGATGTTTATCCTTAATTTGTTATGCTTGTTCATACACAAAAATGAGTTTAGAAAACCAAATTTAAATTCATGTTACATGAACATGTAGGTTGTTTTAGGTTGTTATTTTTTTTGATTTGGTATCTCATGCTTGATTTTGATGTTTTTTATATTCAAACATGTTTGTTTATGTTAGGGTGACTTGTTTGGATAAAGAAAGCATGTTTTATAGAGGTCAACCAATAATCTAGTGTTTATTCGCATCGATAATATGTTAAATGATTCTTAATTCTAGGGTTTCAATTTTGAATCAACGCCTAATTTGATCAAATCGTGATGATTCATTGATAATCAAAGTGAATGATGCTAGATTATTGATCCCTGTATGATTTCCAATATGAATGTGCCTTCGGTTTGTCCATATATGATATGGTTTGAGAGCCATGTTGTTGGGTTTAAATTAAATGTTCTTCATTTGTTCTTCTTGTTCTTTCAAGAACATTGCCTTAGCATGATTTTGACTTGTTTTTGTTATATTTTTGGAAGCAAGGCTAAAGGGGTCTGTAATGGTTTTCTTTTCTGCAATTGTTTTCTGCCTTGCTAGTTTCTTCAATAGCCATCAATGATGGCCACGTTGCGTGGCAGTCTTGACACATCAAGATATATTGTCAAAACAAAAAAAAAGGTGTCACCAAAAAAATAATAAATAAAAAGATTGTCTGATTTTTCATTATTAACCATGTGTTAAAACATGTGATTTGATTAAGAAATAATAAAATTATCGAGAAAACAAATCAAGATTGTATATTTTGATATGAAATCCAATTAATACAATCATTAATTATTAAAAAAATAAAGTTCTATCATGGTATCGAGAAAACAAATCAAGATTAATGAGAGAATATCTCAGAAACTAATCACCTATTCTCTTTTACAAGTGAAAGTGGAGGCAATGGATTAACTAAGAATTACTCACAAAATCCTACATGTATTTGATCGGGAGATCAAAGTAAATAAGAAATTCAAATAATAAATTGTGGGATGTAGTTTAATTTGAATAAAATCCTGGCCAGGCAAAAAGAAACATCAACATGCTGATATGAGTCTACAATTGATTCCATGAATCCAAGGGAAAGACAATCCCTACATGATCACACTTCCAACAGAGAATATTAATTAACAAGAAATCGAAACATTGCTTAAGCCATAATCAGAGGTGAAGGCGATAAGTAGGAGTGGCGCACAGATGGTTTGATCTCGGGGTTACAAGACCAAACGCCTCAGTCATGTCCAATTCCTCCGGCAACATATTGTTAGGAAGCTCCCAATCAAAGCAATGCACCAGCTGTGCCACAATTTGCCGAACCATGGTTAGTCCCAAATGCATTCCAGGGCAGCCCCTGCGCCCAGCCCCGAAGGGGAGAAGCTGGAAATCGCGTCCACGAACATCTATGTTACTCCCAGCAAACCTCTCTGGAATAAACCTATTTGCATCAGTCCAAGCACTTTGGTCGCGTCCAATAGCCCAAACGTTTACAATAACACGTGTTTTTTGCGGGATGAGGAAGCCATCTATGGTGCAATCTTCCATTGACTCGTGAGGGCCAAGTAGAGGTGCCACTGGATGGAGCCTGAAAGCTTCCTTTATAACCATGTGCAAGTACTCCAAGCCCTCCAAGTCTGATTCTTCCACCATTCTATCCATGCCTATTTTCTCTTCCAGCTCTTTCTGGACTTTCTTCATTACTCTTGGATGCTTGATGAGCTCGGAGAGAGTCCACTCGATTGCTGCGGCTGAGGTGTCCATTGCGCCTACAAGCATGTCCTGAAAGAGAAAGGTACAGATTTAAGGATAATCATGTGATTTATGTGCTGCTTACTAATGTTAATGGTAATAAGACAGATGCTCATGGAAACAATTCAACTGCAGCTGTAAGCCAGCAACGTGGAAACCAACATGGAAACGAATCAGCCCTCATGGAAACAAATCAACTGCAGCAGCAAGCCTGCAACATGGAAACAAATCAGACAGATAAGAAAGAGACGTTGGTTGATTAGAATCACCAGCAACATGGAAACAAACCAACTCTCATGGTAACAAAACACAAACAGAAAGAGACGTTGGCTTAGTATGGAAATAAATCAACAACAGTAGCAATGAAGTTTATGACAGAAACCAGAAACAGAAAGAGACGTTGGATTGTTATGGAAACAGATCAGCTAAGAATTAGGCAAGTCAATGTATCCAAATCAAGCAACTTGTAATGTTATAAAAAACAGCAGCTCGTATACAATAGCAAGTTGTATATTCACGTTAATATTCAAAGAAACAGAGAAACTTTTTTTCCATTGAAACATTCTTATTTTTTTCCAAATTTCCGCTACTAACAGTTATTTTAATTCTATTTACCAAGATTATGGCTTTGATGTTGTCTCGACCAATACGATACTCAGTTTCTTTAGATCTCAATTATTTTAACAATTCCATTCTCATAGTAGAGAAGCAGCAAAGACAATCCTTACATGATCCCACTTCCAACAGAGAATATTAATTAACTAGAAATCGAAACATAGCTTAAGTCATAATCAGAGGTGAAGGCGATAAGTAGGAGTGGCGCACAGATGGTTTGCTCTCGGGGTTACAAGACCAAACGCCTCAGTCATGTCCAATTCCTCCGGCAACATATTGTTAGGAAGCTCCCAATCAAAGCAATGCACCAGCTGTGCCACAATTTGCCGAACCATGGTTAGTCCCAAATGCATTCCAGGGCAGCCCCTGCGCCCAGCCCCGAAGGGGAGAAGCTGGAAATCGCGTCCACGAACATCTATGTTACTCCCAGCAAACCTCTCTGGAATAAACCTATTTGCATCAGTCCAAGCACTTTGGTCGCGTCCAATAGCCCAAACGTTTACAATAACACGTGTTTTTTGCGGGATGAGGAAGCCATCTATAGTGCAATCTTCCATTGACTCGTGAGGGATAAGTAGAGGTGCCACTGGATGGAGCCTGAAAGCTTCCTTTATAACCATGTGCAAGTACTCCAAGCCCTCCAAGTCTGATTCTTCCACCATTCTATCCATGCCAATTTTCTCTTCCAGCTCTTTCTGGACTTTCTTCATTACTCTTGGATGCTTGATGAGCTCGGAGAGAGTCCACTCGATTGCTGTGGCTGAGGTGTCCATTGAGCCTACAAGCATGTCCTGAAAGAGAAAGGTGCAGATTTAAGGATAATCATGTGATTTATGTGCTGCTTACTAACAGTTATTTTAATTCTATGCCTTCTTACCATGATTATGGCTTTGATGTTGTCGCGACCAATACGATACTCAGTTTCTTCAGATCCCAAGAAGTCCAACATGACATCAACAAAATCTTTGGTTCTGTTTTCATCCTTGAATTGAATGTGCTCATCAATAATCTTCTCAAAGAAGTCATCAAAAACCTTGCCTACGGCCTTCATGCGCTTTGTAAGACCCTGAAGGTCAAGTGGCGCAATTGGAGGGATGTAATCACCGAAGTTAAAACTTGCTGCTAAACGCATGCCCTCATGAATCACTGGTTTGAACCCCTTCTCATCAAATTCCTTTTCCGTGTATTTCTTTCCAAAAACCATCCTACAACTGATGTCAGCGCTTAGAGATGAGACCTTGGCACTAAGATCAACAGCAGCACGCTCACGAGAAGCATCTTTAATGTAGTCAATCAAGAGGTCAAGCTCTTCTTTCCTCGAGGACATGAAAGAATTTATTTTATGGTTGCTAAGCAACTCAAGGGTACACATCTTGCGCACGTTGCGCCAATAAGAGCCATATGGAGCAAATGATGAGCTCTTCTGCTCGTAAGAGATATGCTTCGCAGCCTCATTTGGTGGCCTATTAGCAAACACGAGGTCATGGATCTTAAGAATCAATTCGGCAGCCCGAGGCGATGAGACAACTACAGTAGGCACCAAGCCTAACCGCATATACATGATAGGGCCATACTTCTTTGCTAGTTGATGCAAGTCATGGTGAGGGAACTTCCCTAACAAATGTAAGCTACCAAATATAGGAAACCCTATTGGACCAGGGGGAAACTTGCTATCCTTGATCTTTCTTTTCGACAGCCAAGCTCGGAGGAAGAAAGCGAGCGGAATCAAGGCTAGAGTGGTTAATATCCAAGCCATGCTACGTCTAATATATTAAGGTTGGTCTCTATGCTCTATCTTAGTAAAAGCAAACCCTAAATCCAACTCTTGGTTCATATAGAGAAGATGCTACACATATATATAGTCGTAACTAGGGAGATGATAACAGGAAGAAGACAAACTGGGGATAAGTTCAATGTCTTTGTTTGTATCGCTTCTTGTTTTTTCTTATGAAGAAAGGGATCAATTGTGAAAAACAAATTATCTACCTAAAGCCAAACCACATAATTTAGTAAGACTCTAATGATAAAAAGCTATTTAAAAAAGCTAATTTGCTCTAAGGCTAGACCAGAGAGATGAACAGCTCTCAAGCGAACGGAAACGGTAATGATAAATTAAACTACTAAGTGATATATCCTACTAAGTGAAAAGGACTACTAAGTGATGCTACTTTAGGTCGTTTTGTTTTTTTTTCTTAATCATATCCTACTAAGTGAAAAGTACAGATTGAGACCCTTGTAACATTATTTTCTTTATAATTTAATTCAGCTTTTGGTTGGAAGCCAGGAACAGCTGAGATACCAATTTCTAATCTTTGTTCTGGACGTCGACATGGGTTATAGAGTTTTTTAAGTGTTTTAATTTAAAAATATATTAAATTAATATTTTTTTTTATTTTTTAAAAATTATATTTGATATCAGTGCATAAAAATATCTAAAATCATAAAAAAATATTAATTTTTTTAAAAAATTTAATTTTTTTAAAAAATTTAATTTGTTCAATATCTTTTAAAACGCAAAAAGCCTATATTTAAAATTTTCTCATATAAGTGGAAGAGCGTAATTATAAATAATTGTACATTAAGTATCCAGTTCTTGTCTATATTTAATTAATTAAAAAAGAAAAAAGAGAGTGGAATTAAAAAGAACAAAATTATATCGTATGCTTTGATTTACAGGAGAACGAAGGGTTAGAGAAAGTACCATATATATCATCATTCCCTCATTCTATCCATTTCGGGGAGATAAAAAAGGCAGTCATGGACGACAATTTTCTCGTAGCTCCCTTTCCATCCTCTCAGACAAGGGAAAATAATTTCTACTCTACCAAACACAATTTATCCTCTAAACCAATGTTTCAGGTTCCTATAAACCGATGGTATTTTTTGAGGGATATACCAACGGAATGGAGCAGGTAATTTTTTTTACGCGTCTGTTCCGTCAGTAAATCCTTCTGTAATAATATTTTTTTTTATTACCAATGAATTTACCGATGGACAAAAAATTACCGATGAAAGATTCACCGACAGAGCATTTCTGTCGGTGATTTCGTTGGTAAATTAATTACCGACGGAATATGTGTCTTACATCGATTGAAAAAATTTCGTTGGTAAAACTATTAAATGTTGTAGTGATTGTGACTACTACTTAGATAATAAATTAATTCTCCTTAAGGTGTTGAACACCTACCTGATGTTTGCGTGCACGAAATGGTCCCTTGTTGTTAAATAGGTCCTGTGGCCTCTTTTGTACTAGCAGAATCAATATATCATTTATCATTCATCCACATGAAGGTCAATTTTATTCTTCATATAGATTTTGAATTCTCAATTTAATCGCATTGAAAATTCTAAATTTTTACCATGTATAATTATCACAACCTCACATCAGGTGTTTCATCTATCATAATTAAAATACATTTTATGTTAAATTCAATCAAACAATTACCATCTCCCTTAACAAACTCAAAAGAACTAAAGAAAACTAGAAAAAGATAACATTTTTTTCCAAAGCTGGACAATAACAAAAACAGTCTAACCATTTTGACAAATAGTCTTATCGTTTTCTTAAATCGGTCTAGTCGTTTCTCAAAACAGCTACACTATTTTTTGTTCTGGACAATTTCTCTTTTCTCTCTCTCTCTAGCTGAATGTAACATTAAAGAAGAAATATGAATAGTTTTCTTCTCATTTGTATAATTTTCCATAATACTTCAACATTACACAAAATCCTACAATTCTCAACATAAATGACAACATTCATAATCAAAGCATAACCAATATTTCCATTACAAATTAAACACAAGATTTCTATTTATTGTAAATTCATTCTCCACGTTTCAACACGTGCTATAATGACTTCAAACAAACAACATTTATGCATTATTTTAATTTTTCTCTAATATTTGGCTGGCACCACTACCTTCCAAAAGACTATGATTTTCTTCATTTAATTATTATTCTAAGTTGCTTTTATTTATTTCTATCCCAATTACATCAAACAAGGCAAATCTCTCATTTCCCCTAAATTTTCTCGTGAACCCTAACCTAGAATTTACAATTTAGACATCAATTCTTAATTATTTTTAATTTAACTTACATAATCGAGTTTAAAACCCTTATGTGATGATAAAGTGAGTTTCAATTCTTAACTAGTCAAAATGTTTCACTTTAAATCCCTAAATTTCTTCACTTATTCTCTCTAGATTATTGTCTTGATGTTGTTTCCCTCAACCCTTAGCCAAAAACTCACTCAAACCCCTTTCAATTTGTAGGATTTCCTCTCAATTGTTTTTGTAAAAGAAACTTAAAAATATTCTCCCCCCATTTTTTCTTTATTGTTGCTGGTTTTAGAAAGGAAAATTGGGTATTTATAATCTAGAAGTGCTTTTCATGTCATCAATGAATCCACCCCAATCATTATTAGAGAAACCATGCAATCTTAACTCTTGAAATTTCAAAAATTTAACACCAAAACTGTATGTGCCTTTGATGTGCCTTAGAATTCTTTTGGCTGCTCTTATATGCATTGTCGCACGTGTGCGACATCGCGGCGAAAACATCCACCCTCAAAATCTTATCTTATCTAAAAATATGACAAATGTTAAGAGACAAGGGATTCTTGTCTCTTATCAATGGAAAGTTGGAATGAGAGTTGCCACCTAGTATTTTGGTCACTAGAAACCCTAATTGGTCTTAGAGATCGGGTACGGGGACTGGTTGCGTAAAGGAAAGTATTAGCACCCCAAATATGCCCTACCTAAGGTAAGCTGCATTGTTTTATTGTCTGATAAAATCTAAGGTCTAGTCGTGTTTTCTAGTTGTTGATCCGTTTATGGTTTAAGAAAAGTTCTCCTCGGTAAGGAGATCCTTATCTTATCGAGTAATTCTGGCGTCAACAAAACAATTTTAATTCCGGAATACGTCTTATGTATAAGGTCGTAACCCCAGATATTAAAAGAAAACAAAATAATTTTTTTTTGAAAATTTTAAAATATTGGCCTAGTTCTCGTGACTTTAATAACTGGTTATTAAAGCCAAAATGCGTGCTAATACATATTTTTGAATTTTTTATTTTTGTGTGTATATATATATAAACAATATGATTTATTTTTGAGAGACTTGACCGTATGCATGAAAAAAATATTTTTATTTTATTTATTTTTTTATGTTTTGTCGAAAACCGGGTATTTTAACACCAAACTTGTATCTTTACAGTATAAAAATACAAACTGATATTAATTAAAAGCAGAGTAGAAAAAAAATATCATAGATTTTTGAAACATATTTTTTTATTTTTTATTTTTTAAGCTGGGCGAGCCCGGCCCATGTGGCAGGGATGGACCTAGCCACCTTGCATAGCTGGGCTGGACCTAGCTAGCCCATCCTGGTCACTGGCCCATGCCGGTGACCAGCCTTCCTTCCCCATGCATGCGTAATACTTTACGCGTGCATGAACAGTGTGAAGGTAATTAAATTACCTTCGCACTATTCATCATCTTGTTTACAATATGAGAACAGAACAAAAACAAGAAAAAAAAACAGAGTGATTGCAGTGTTGGTTTCCTTACATTTTCTTTTCTTGTTTTACATACTAAACATGCATCATCTCGTTATGCAGGAACTGAGAAGGACATCGAACATACCTGGTTTCGAGAAGACGAAGGTGACGGTGGTGCTGTGTTATCTACTTCACCGTGTCCTCTGCTTCTATTTGGTTTGATTCCTTTGCTCTCCCTTTTGCTTTCTCAATATTTTTCCGTTCCCTCTCCTATTTCTTATGTTTTCCCTAAGCTGTTCACTCCTTTTTTTTTCCCTCAGTGTAGCCTCTCTTCTCTGCCCCTTCCCCCTGCGTTCGGTTCTTCTTTTGGCTTTTATACCAGAGGACGAGCGTGTTTTTGGTAAGCCAGCGTGCATCACGGTGGTGAGGGTTGTCAACAGCGATACGCTCCCTTCTTGATTTGGAAACGGCTCCATTATCGCTGCCAATGTCTCCTTCCTTTATTATCACAGAATACCAGCTGTTGCAGACGGTTGAAATGGTGGAAATGGCACCGCTTGGGTTCTTTTGATTCAGCCATTGAATTTTTTGCAGTTTTGTAATCAAATCCCTGACAAAATTTGTAATTGGATCCCTTAATGTTAGCGCCTTTTCTAGTTTGATCCTTGGTCTCGAATTGTTTCAATTAAGTCCCTAATTGACCATCAAACTTTAATAATTGTGCAATTAAACCCTTGATTTGGCCAAATGAACTCTTTCAAAATTATAATTGGATCCCAGAACTTTACTTTCTTCATAAAAGCCTAAATTGACTTAAAAATCAATTTTCTTACAATCCACCCTCTATAAATTCAATTAAACCTTAGATAAAATTTAATTGAGTCCATAAACATCTGATTTTAGACTTTTCTTCCTCAACTTAAATTTTCTTTGTCAACAGGGCTCTCATCTGTAAAAAATATAATGTCAAATTTTAACCTTTTTGCATTTTTGAATCTCTTAACCAATTTTGTCCTTTCTCGGTATTCCATCATCCTTTTCTAGCTCCTATTATTTTTTGGATTTCTTTCGAATATTTTTTGATATATATATTTTTGTATTTTCTCATTTTGTTTTGTGGGAACCCAAAAATGGGTAACAACAGGTGCCCCCTTTTTACAATGCTTACGGAGCAAAGACTTTGCGTAGTAAGTTTTGTAAAGATAAACAAAACTGAACTTTCCATCTTGATCTTCTTGAAACTTGGTTGATTTGAAATTCTATCTTTACCGCAATCTGGTTTCAACCAGGAACTTGATTATCTTGAGAACTTGATCTTGGCGCTCCTCTAAATTCAGTCTTCTTCTTATTCTTTCTTTCTTTTTTTTTTTTTTGAAATCTCTTGTGGCGACTTCTTTTAAACAAAGCTAAAATCCTTTATGCGGTTGGGCTAACTTGAGACCCATCGGCGATCCCCTTTAACCAGAACCAAAGTCTGCGTGGTTGGGCTAACTTGAGATCCCGTTCGTCGATCCCCTTTAACCAGAACCAAAATCTACGTGGTTGGGCTAACCTGAGATCCCATCCGGCGATCCCCTTTAACCAGAACCAAAGTCTACGTGGTTGGGCTAACCTGAGATCCCGTCTGGCGATCCCCTTTAACCAGAACCAATATCCTGTGTGTGGTTGGGCTAACCTGAGATCCCGTCTGGCGATCCCCTTTAACCAGAACCAAAATTTGCGTGGTTGGGCTAACTTGAGATCCCGTCCGACGACCCCCTTTAACCAAAACCAATATCCTGTGTGGTTGGGCTAAGTTAAGATCCCGTCCATCGATCCCTTTTAACCAGAACTAAAATCTGCGTAGTTGGGCTAACCTGAGATCCCATCCAGTGATCCCCTTTAACCAGAACCAAAGTTAATGTGGTTGGGCTAACCTAAGATCCCGTCCGACGATCCCCTTTAACCAAAACCAAAATCTGCGTGGTTAGGCTAACTTGAGATCCCGTCTGGCGATCCCCTTTAACTAAAACCAATATCCTATGTGTGGTTGGGCTAACCTGAGATCCCTTTAACCAAAACCAAAATCTGCGTGGTTGGGCTAACCTAAGATCCCGTCCGACGATCCCCTTTCACCATAACCAATATCCTGTGTGTGGTTGGGCTAACCTGAGATCCCGTCCAGTGATCCCCTTTAACCAGAACCAAAATCTGCGTGGTTGGGCTAACTTGAGATCCCGTCCGACGATCCTCTTTAACCAGAACCAATATCCTGTGTGTGGTTGGGCTAACCTGAGATCCCGTCCGGTGATCCCCTTTAACCAAAACCAAAATCTGCGTGGTTAGGCAAATCTGAGATCCCTTCCGACGATCCCCTTTAACCAGAACCAATATCCTGTGTGTGGTTGGGCTAACCTAAGATCCCGTCTGGCGATCCCTTTTAACCAGAACCAATATCCTGTGTGTGGTTGGGCTAACCTGAGATCCCATTCGGCGATCCCCTTTAACCAGAACCAAAATTTGTATGTGGTTGGGCTAATTTGAGATCCTATCTAACGATCCCCTTTAACCAGAACCAAAACCCGTGTAGTCGTGTATTAACCTTAGATCCCATCCGGCGATCCTACCGGTAGGGTTCATTCTCATCTTCTTCCCTATTCCATGGTCATGACTATGATTCTCTATTATTATCAGCTCAGTGATCATTTCTTTGTCCTTAATCTTGCTAGATTTTATTGAGGATTTTACTGTAACAAATAAAATGTATGCAATGCCTTGAGGTTAGATGCCATGCATGCATCCTTACCTGATTTTGAAACATAGGTCCCTTCCCTTTCGTAAAACCCTTTCTTGGCATGAGCTTGTTCATGTGTCTGAATATGCTGAAATACGTCTTTCATGCTGTCCCATCATATCTCAAAGCAGAAATGCCCAACCCTTTTTAGTGACCCTTTTAAAAAATGCATGATCTGTTATTGCTTTTTATCATGCTCTTATCAATGCTTTAATTTGTCTTTTCTCAAATTAAGGGTTTTTTTTTTTACAGCACAAAAATCTTTTCAAAAGAAGAAGAAAAAATCTTTAAAAGTTTTGGCTTTGTTCATGACAATTGAAACTTTCTACATATGCATCAAAAATTCTTTTAAGCAACTCCCATAAAAGGTTTTATCGGTTTCTAGAATGTGATTTTGACTTTAGATCAGACTCTCTCTGAGGTAGTCTTCTATTTGGTCTTTTTGAAAATTTTCAAGTATCTTCTTTGAAAAGATTGTGTAGAAAAAGGATCGTCTCATATTATCATTCTTCTTGCATGGATAGAAAAAAAACAGATTATCACTCCTTTATCATGCCAAATGAACTGTAAGCCCAATGCCTATCAAACCAGGTTATATGCGCTTTATTAGAAAAGACTTCTAAAGGCTTGTAATGTCGATTACAGTTGTGGGTTATGAAAGAATAAGGATGTTTTTAGGCTCAAAAAGTGTTTAAGGGTTTAAAGACTTAGGATCAATTTTCTTCTATCTCTTGTTCTTATGAAGCTGTTTTGTAGGCTGTGTTTTGGAGAAATTTGCTTAAGGATCATCATCTCAATCATCGAATTATTATATATATATTTGCCCCCAGGTGTTAGGTTCTGACTTGTAAAGATCCGAGTGTTCTCTTTGGTAATTTGCTCACACTCCTTCTCCTTTTTAACCCTATATCAATCATGGGGCTTCCATATTTAGCCCTTTTCACCCTTGACCACTTTGTTCATCTTTTCTAATAGAGGATCTCTCATTGCCCCCCAGTATGGGGTGTGGTCCTAGTCAGGTCTTTATAACCTTTAGAAAGTGAAAGTTTTAACAAAGATGGCCTTTCCTTATTTCAAACGCATATTTACTAGGATTGATAAACTTTGTTCTCATACTGATCGACAATTGCACATGATTATAGAGTGATTACCCATACATTTTATCTTATGCAATTCAAAATGCTTCTAAAGACTAGGTTTTGTCTTTTATCTTTGGTTTGTTTGACTTGGTGCCCTTTTTACCGGGAAATGCTTAAAATTCACCTTAATCGTCTTATGATACATTCCTTGTAATCATGCACAAATCCAGATCTTTCCAGATCTTTCCTATTTTTTTTTCTTAGAAGATCAAGTGCTGTGAGATCAATGCAGTGGGAGAAAAGATTCTTTACACCAAGAAATCATGGCCAAACTTCACTTTATTGATTTTGGGAGTAAGTTAAACATAATATGTCTTTACAGAATCAGAATTCACAAGTTTGGCTAGATCTTCTCCATCCATTATGGACAACTATAGAGCTCTTCTCGAGAAAGCCTTCTTCACTACATAAGGACCTTCATAATTTGGAGCCCATTTGCTTAGATTTTCCCCTGGTAAAGTTAAGAGCTTCTTTAGTACCAAATCTCCTTCTTGGAACATACGAGGTCTAACCTTCTTATCATATGCTTTGGCCATCCTTTTCTAGTAAAGCTAATGATGGCATATTGCAGCTACCCTCTTTTCACTGATCATATTTAGCTCTTTATATCTCACTTTGGCCCATTCAACCTCTTCTAGTTCTGAATCCATCAACACCCTTAATGAGGGAATTTTTACTTCCAAAGGCATCACCGCCTCCATCCCATATACTAGAAAATACGGAATGACTCCTGTCGAGGTTCTCACTGCAGTGCAATATGTATGGAGAGCAAATGGTAACATCTCATGCCAGTTTTTGTAAGTGACTACCATTTTCTGAATAATTTTCTTGATGTTTTTGTTGGCAGCTTCCACAACACCATTCATCTTCGGCTTGTATGGGGAGGAATTTGAATGCTTGATTTTCCATTTTGTATAGAGCTCCACTATTGCTTTGCCATTGAAATTCTGTGCATTATCAGTCACTATTTTTTCGGGTGGACCATATCGACAAATCAATTCTTTTTCAATGAACCTTTTCACTACCTTTTGTGTCACATGAGCATATGAACTGGCTTCTACCCATTTTGTGAAATAGTCAATAGCTACGAGAATGAATCTATGCCCATTTCTAGCTTTTGGGTTAACAGGCCCAATCACATCGATTCCCCACATTGCAAATGGCCATGGAGATGCTAGATTAAACAGCGGAGTTGGAGGTGTATTGACCTTATCACTATGCACTTGACACTTGTGACATTTCTTGACATAGTCGATGCAGTCTTTCTCTAACGTCATCCAGAAATAACCGGCCCTTTGTATTTTTCTTGCTACCATATGGTCGTTAGCATGAGTTGAGCAAATCCCTTCATTAACCTCTTGTAAAGCATTTCTAGCATCTGTCTCATTCAAACACCTTAGCAAGGTTCCGTCAAATGATCTTTTATACAGGATCTCTCCATCTAAATAGAAATCCCTGGCTAATCTTCTTAGGGTTTTCTTATCCATCTTTGATGCTCCTGCTGGATATTCTTGATTTTGCATAAAATTCTTGATATCGTAATACCATGGCTTTCCATCTATCTCTCCTTCAATCGAGCAATAATGAGCTGGGTTATTTCTGATGTCAATATGTACAGGCTGTACTTTACGCCCAAGCTCAATTGTAGCCATAACAGCCAATGTAGCCAAAACATCCGCAAAATGGTTTCCTTCTCTCCCTAGATGGGTGAACTTTATCTCTTTAAACTCTTCTGACAGTGTGGATAAATATTCTTGGTATGGCCTCAGTTTTTTTTCTTTGGTTTGCCATTCTCCTTTCACCTGACAGATAATCAACATTGAGTCACCATACATATCTATTTTTTCAATCTTTAGCTCCAATGCGGCTTCTAAACCCAGGATACAAGCCTCGTATTCAGCTGTATTATTGGTGCATTCAAAATGTAATTTAACTGATATCGGATACTGCTTCTTATCTGGAGAGATTATTACCGCACCGACCCTATTACCATACACATTTACTGCCCCATCAAAAAACATGGTCCACCAATCTGTCTTCCCTTCTCCTTCCTCTATTGATAATACATTTTCATCAGGGAAATCAAAATCTAATGGCTCATAATCTTCAACAGCGTTATCACCTAGATGATCAACAATCGCACTTCCTTTCACGGCTTTTCTTGTCATATACACTATATCATATTTTGCCAACAAAACTTGCCACCTTGTAATTCGACTCGAGAGATAGGGTTTGTTACAAATATACCTCAATGGATCCACTTTTGAAATCAACCAAGTGGTGTGATACAGCATATAATGTCGTAATCTTTTTGTCGTCCATATCAATGCATAACAGAGCTTCTCTATCACCGTGTATCTAGACTCGCATTTAGTGAACTTCTTACTTAAGTAATAAATGGCACTTTCTTTTCTCCCGGTTTCGTCATGTTGACCTAATACACTTCCCATAGCTGCCTCAGTCACTGTCAGATACAATATTAAAGGCCTTCCTGACATAGGAGGAACAAGCAAAGGTGGACTCTGTAAATAATGCTTGATTTTGTTGAATGCCTCTTCACACTCCTCATTCCAAGTCCCAGATTCTTTTTTCTTAGTAGTCTGAAAATAGGTTCACATGTTGTGGTCAACTGAGCTATAAATCGGGCGATGTAGTTCAATCTTCCCAAGAATCCTCTTACCTCCTTTTCGGTCTTTAGGGATGGCATAGACTGCATGGCCTTTACTTTATTAGGATCTACCTCTATACCTCTGTCGCTTATCACAAATCCTAGTAGTTTTCCAGACTTAACCCCAAATGAACATTTTGCAGGGTTGAGCTTTAGTTCGTATTTCCTCAACCTTTCAAATAGCTTTCTCAAAACCTTTACATGATCTTCTCCCTTCTTGGACTTCGCAATCATATCATCTACATACACCTCAATTTCTTTGTGCATCATATCATGAAACAGAGTCACCATGACTCTTTGATAGGTGGCCCCTACGTTCTTCAGATCGAATGGCATAACCTTGTAACAATATGTTCCCCAAGGTGTAACAAAAGTTGTCTTCGCCTTATCCTTAGGAGCCATTTTTATCTAGTTGTATCCTGAGAAACCATCCATAAAGGAGTATGTGGAACTACGTGCAGCATTGTCAACCAAAACATCTATGTGTGGTAGTGGAAAATCATCTTTGGGGCTAGTTTTGTTCAAGTTTCGAAAATCTATGCAAACTCTAATCTTTCCCTTTTTCTTTGGTACAACAACAATATCGGATACCCATTTTGGATATTTAACTACTAGAAAGCCTGCATTCCACTGTTTCTCGAGTTTTGCTTTGACTTTGATCTGGACATATGGGTGGGCTCTTCTCAATTTCTGCTTGACTGGTTTACAACCTTCCTTCAGTAGGATCTTGTGTACTATGATATTTGTATCTAAACCAGGCATATCTTCGTAAGACCAAGCAAAAACATATGCATATTTTTATAGTAAGGCGATCATCACTGTTCTTTGCTCAAGAGTAATTAAGGTCCCTATTTTCAACTCTTTCTTAGACCGATCACTACCCACATTTATGGTTTCAAGTTCTTCTACAGCGGGTTTCCAAGTCTGTTCATGTTGTTCCACCAGTTTTGCGAGTTCTCTGATATTGCTTTCATCCCATTCTTCTTCTTCCACCGCAATCACATGTTCGTTAAAGTTTGGCCATTCATTCTTGATGTTAAGTGTATGTGATGTTGTGGAAGATCCGCTTTCAGGATTCCTGAAAGCGGAAGGTGTCTAGTGTAAATGAGCATATAAATAGACAACATTTGAAAAATACATGATCTCATTAAAGCAAAGGGTGGGCTCGATGACAAGGATATAATTTGGCTGACCTCATAAGCCTTGATTGTCAACCAGAGGAAATAAAAGCATGTAAAAGCAAATAAAAGCAATGATAGAAACATGTAAATGCAAACAAAGTTGGTTTACATTTTAAACACCACAAGAGATTCTTGGGTCACCCAGTTCTGAAACTTCTCGCCCATGGCCAGCTTTCGCATAAAGGTCTTAGTGGAGACTTTTTCTAGAGTATGGATAGTCAGTTGTGGTAGTGATTTATCTTCCAATCCCGCTACCATATTCATGCCACTTCCTTCCTCTTTATCCTTCTCCAAGGTGTTTATGTCCATGGTTGATAGTTTTTGACTAAGGCTTTCTAAATCTTTATCAAGTTGCATTACATATACAGCCTTTGGGAACGATACCCTTAGGGGAGGGATTTCCAGCTCTTCTTCTTCAGGCTCTCTTCCTTGAATCCTAGCCATTCTTCTTTCCCTTCTTCTACCAGCAGCCTATCGATGATCCTCTTTTTTAGGCTCATACCCCAGCCCAAATCTTTGATTAGCACATTTCATCATTATCAGATTAACCCTTTTTGGATTTTCAGTGATACAGTTATGCTGAAATGGAATCTTACGCTCCAAAAAACATTGAACGACCATCCTCGCTGACACGACCAAAAGATTGATGTTTTTTCCCAAGTGCAGGAGTGTCGAAGTAATAAATAACCCGGCAAGACCGGGGTCGAACCACAGGGAGGTTACTTGTATAAATTATAAGCAACAATAATACAACAACAATAGTAACAACAACAACAACAACAATAGTAATAGTAATAGTAATAGTAATAGTAGTAGTAGTAGTAGTAGTAATAATAATAACAACAACAATAATACTATTAATAATAATAAGGAAGAAGAAGAAGAAGAAGTTGATGAGAACTTTGAGATGGAAGATTAATGTAAGGATTAAACAATGATAACAACAAAAGTCAAGGTTAGAGGGTCCACTAATGGTATTTCAAACAAGTATAGTATAAACTCTTATTATTCAATTGGAAACCACACACAAGGAGGTTCCAATCAGATTATAAATTGTTAACATGATTACATTAGCTATCTTATTCGAATAATGCTAATACTTGTAAATGTTGTCAGGCATTCATGATTATAACTTATGTTAACAACAAATCAAGTTCCTTTCATAGCTCAGGTGTCGGTTATACCATACAGTATGGGCTATGAAAGTGCCAAGTATTTGTTGTGCCAAGTGTTATACAAAAATCTAGATTAACCATTTAACAAGCAAAGTATTAAAAGTAAACAAGATAACAAATATAAAGCATGTTAGTATCCAACATTAAAGTCCATGTTGATTTTATATTATACTTATCCTTACACCATTAGTGTAACCTTTTCACCTTGACATAATTAACTTAGCTAGACATAATGAAAGAAAGAAACATAAATAAACAAGATAAGAACATAAATGAGAAAGAAGTCAACTACGTAAAGAAAAGAAAATGAAAGGCATAAACAAGAGATTAATATAAATAAAACTTAAGCATTACAAAAGAGAGAGCAAGAGCATGATCTTGATCTGAACACCAAGATGCCTAAATACATGGCAAATGCCTCCTTTTATAGCCAAAATTCAAAACTATTGATTTGTTGACTAATTGATGAATGGGTGGCCACATCTTGACTTGGTGACAATTCTTATCTTCTTGTCTGCCAAAAAAATCATTGATAACGTCATAATTTGAACAGACTTCAATCATGAAAGTTCTAGGAAATTGTCTCATCTTTCCAGGTTTAAAATGTGAGATTATTTGGACTTCTAGAACTCGAGATATGGGCTGAACACTGAACAGTGTCTGGGCTGCAAGACAGATTCAGACTTCTTCGTTGTTGCTACAATTTGGACTTGAAAACGGCCTTGTTAAATCTTGGGCTCCTATAAAAGTTGTAGGCCTATGTCTTACCTTTCCATCCATATAAATTAGACCTAAATCCGAGATCTACAGCTCCAGATATGACCCAATTACCGAACAATGTTCTAGTTTGGACTACACCGGCATCTCTTTTCTAAGTTTGGCCATCTATTTGTCCTTTCAATTTTAGTACTTCAACTCATCAATCAATTCTTTTATTTATGTGATAAGCCTGCATTTAAGATGAACATTTACCATAAATTAAAGGTATCTTATATAATTAGATATGTTATTATAAAACATGCTTTAGTTAAGGAGTTATTGATACTTCAAGTGCAAAATGATGATAAAAAACCTTGATAAAAATGCACTTTTAAGTACTAATCACTCTCTGCTTCTGAGATCCTTGGCATTCTTATCACTGTGTTCTTAGGCACCTAGTCAGTGTTCACAATCTCAAAAGCATGGCTATACTCATCATTGCAATCCTCTGCCTCGATGAAAGGTACAACCACATTCTTTATCATGGATACTGTCTCCTCAGCTTTGACAGTTAGCAACATCTCGTTCATGATGTAATTCAAACATTGGTGTAACGATGAAGTTACTGCCCTAGCTGCATGAATCCAAGGTCTTCTCAACAACATACTATAGGAAGGGTGGATATCCATAACTTGAAATGTCACTAAGAACAATTGTGGTCCCACATATAACTCCACTTCTAAAGTCCCAATTATCTGTCTTGGTGAGCCATCATATGCTCTTGCCATCATGGTACTAGGCTTCATATGAGATTCATCAACCAGCTTTTCTTTCAGCATGTGTTTTGGCAACACATTAAGAGTCGAACCATTATTGACGAGCACCTTCCTATGAGGCAATCCTTGCACCTAGTGGTGATGTACAAGGGTTTGTTATGTCCAGTTCTTTCAGCATCTAACTCGTCAGCTATAAAGTACAGATAATTAGTCGCATGGATCCTCCCCACCAAATGTTCCATGGTTTTCTGTTTAATATCTTAGGGTACATATGCCTTATTCAATACTTTTTGCAAGGCGTTTCGATGTGGTTCAAAGCTGAGTATCAAAGAAATAAGGGAGATTCTAGCTGTAGTTTTCTTTAATTGATCTACTATGCAATATTCATTATGCTTTATCAACTTCAGAAATTCATTTGACTTCTTTTCGGTTACTGGTTTATTAACTTCCAGTTCTTTGCCTAGGTCTACAACCTTCTTACCTTTTGCTTTCCTTAACTCCTCGGGTGTGAAGCACCGGCCACTCTTAGTCAGCCCACTAACCTCAGTTTGGAACAAAGGAAGAGGGGTCCCAACATTGGAGGCATAACCGTAATTATAGGGCATTGCATTGTGATTTCTCTTTGTATAGGAAGGTTTAACCAGGATTAACTTTGGCGGCCCATAAGCTGTTGGTTGGACTCTATATACTTCTGACAACTTGTCTTGGCCCTCCATCATTCTTATTTCATCACCGTTCTCCATGACTTCAATCCTCAGTTCTCCCATGGTCATCATTTTCTCAATTTTTTTACGAAACTCCATGCAATCATTTATATAATGTCCCTCCTCTTTATGGAACTCACAAAAATCACTCTTTTCCATGTGATGTTCATTATTCATTCTTAGGAACCCTGACTATACCAACATATCATGCAGCTTCTATATATGTACTTTTAACCCTTTGCTTTGATTCTCAACCTTTACCATGCTCACTCCATTACTACTTGCAGCATGATTAGGCAATGGATTAGAATTAACGTTGGGCTTGTCTTCGAATGACACCCAACCCATCTTGATAAGCTCTAGCAACTTCTTCTTGAAAGCATAACAAGTTTCGATTTCGTGTCCCGGGTTACCGGCATGATACTCGCAAGTTAATTCTGGTTTGTACCATACGGGAAATAGGGGTTGGAATGGTGGAAAAAAGATTGGAGTTATTTATCCAAGACTCAACAGTTTAGTATACAAGTCTTTTAAGGGCATGGGTAGTGGTGGCAGTTGTTCCAAAGGATATCTTGTATTTGGCCTTTGGTAGTTGTCATGGTTTGGTTGGTAATTTGTTTGATTGGTTTGAAAAGGTTTGGCAAAGTTTATGTTGGTGGATTAAAGGGTGAGCATTTATGGGTTTTGGTAATTTACTTTCTTGCCCTTGTACCCGCTTTCCAAGTTGTTAATATCACCTTCTTTTTTCCTTCCCGTAAAATCTTTCTTCTTCAAAGGTTCCGCTATACGCCCAACTTTAATCCTTTGTTCTATTCTTTCTGCCACATGTACAACATCATAGAAATGTTGAGATGAGCTGCCCATTAGATGTTCATAATAAAGTGCCCTAAAGGTATTGGCTAACAAGGTTACCATCTCTGTCTCTATTAAAGGTGGCTAGACATGTGTTGCCTCATCTCTCCATCTTTGCGCGTAAGCCCTTACTGACTCTTGGCTCCCTTTTTCCATTGACATAAGGCTTGTTCTATCCGGAGCAATTTCCAAATTAAACTTGTACTGCTTAAGAAAAGCTTCCACCAAATCTTTCCATTTCTTAACTTTAGCATTGTCCAACCTCATGTACCAACTTAGGGCAGATCCCGCCAAACTATCTTGGAAAAAATAAATTAACAGCTTATCATCATAAATCACCTTGGCCATTTTATTGCAGTAAAATCGAAGGTGAGTGTTTGGACATTCCAATCCAGTGTATTTGATGAACTCTGGTATCCTAAAGTTCTTTGGTACTATGATGTTTGGTACCAAACACACTTCCGCTGCTCGCATAGGATCAAACCAAACATTACCCTTAACCACTCTTAATCTTTCTTCTAAAGCAGACAACTTGTCGTAATTCATAAAATCGATGGATCTATTGCCAAGGGGTCCATCTGCTGTTAAATCCACGGTGATGGGAGTTTGACTTGGCGGGATAGGGGCGATAGGCACAAAGTGTTGTTCTGACGTTGAATCTGCCCCCAAGTTTTGAGATGTCCCTTGGATATGAGCTGCTGGTGCTCCCATAATTGGTTGGGTAGACGTTCCCTCCCTGTTTTTAGCTTTCAAAAGTTGCTCGAGCAGATTGGTCATGCGAGCCACTTCATTCTTCACGAATTCCAACTCATTTTGATAATGTGACTCTAAGTGAGCTCTCTCCTTGTTCTCCATTCTTGATCTTAATCGGGTGTGATAGACTTTGGAGGGGGGACCTATGTTTCATGATCTGGAATGCACATGATAAATTGTAAACAAATGTGTGATGAAAATGCAATGCATATGCGATGGCCCCCTTTTTTTTAGAACTGATTCATGACCTTCGTAATCCTTTAGGCAAGATTTCTGAGTTGAACTGATTGCTGTAAAAGAATGTTTACCAAGTTCTTATCATGGTTGGTTACCAAAATACATTAGAAAGAAAAAAAAAGTCATGGCCTTTCTTATAAATAAGGGTAGCTTATACAAAGTAAAAATAGAAAAGGGCCTTATACATCACTACCCTAAAAGGCATTCCCTCCATTAGCTAAGTCCCTAATAAAAAAGATGACAGCCCTCATGTACTCCTGATACTTTGTAACATCATTTCCAACTTGGGTAGCTTGTTGATGCAGCCTTTCTGCATAACGGGTTACTTGCTCGACTTGTTTTGTCATACATCTTATTTTATCATGGAACAAGGTGTTATTAGCGATTATTACTTCATTGCTGTTCCCTAAAGCTTCATTACTTCTTTCCAATACTCGGACCATTGCCTCCAACTGTGCCATCTTATATGTTGCCCTTTGTAGCTCTTCTCTCTCGATATCTACCTCGGCTATTTTGGAGTTAATCTGAACTGCAAAGCTGTCAATATAATCCTAACATTCCTTGCGTTCTTGTTTAATCTCATTAAAACCTTCTTCCATCTCGAAGTAATGGCTCCTCAACTCCCTCAACTCCTCTTCTCGTATTTTAAGCTCGGATTGCAAAGCTATTCTTTGTCCTTTCGAAGACTCAGCTCTTTTATGGTAATCTCTCATATTAGGCTCAGCGGCTTTTCTTGCACTTCTTTCTTCCTCAAGTTGTACTATATACTGTGCCCTGATCCTTCTTTCTTCTTCTATGTCGATTTTAGCTAGCCGATTCTTTTCCTTCTCATCTTCTAACTTCTTTGTAAGACTATTTCTTTCTTTCTTCAAGGAATCTGTCGTCTCTTTATCAACATTCATTTTGCCTTTTACTGATCTCTTGATCTTGGCCAATTCTTTTTCAATAAGCCCATTCTTGTTAGCCAACTCATTACATTCATTTATTCGACTCCTAACTCATTCTGGACCCCTTTTGTTATTTCCTTAGCTACCTCGACCCTTTTCTGCCATTCTTTCAACTACTTATCTTTGTTTTCCAACTGTTGGTTCAAGTAATTTCTCATCATATTTTCTTCATCCAATTGCTTTTCCAGGAGCTGTTGTTGCCCTTTGCTTTTACTAAGATCAACTATACATTTTTCTATCTGCTCTCTCAACTCTTCCTCATCATCAATCCTTTTCCTTTTTTGTTGCAGTGTTGCTGATTTTGGTGCTACAACTTCAGAAAGCTCTTGATTTCTCCAACTTGTATAACTCTGGCTGCATAACGATTCAAATCTGCTTCATTCTTCCTTTTTTACTAACAGGGGCTTTTTCTAGTCTTGTTGGATATGCTCTATCTCTTCAAGGAGTGGTTGATGCTTGAACAAACCTGTGAAATCTATTAAGCCTAGAGTCCTTGGTACATACTACATTCCACCCAATTATCTTGCTACAAGTGCAGGTGCATAACTGATGTATCCGGTTACACCAATTAAGGGGACCCATGTCTTGCTTCCACAACTCATTGTGCAGATAGGGTCATTCATCCATGGTGCTTTCCATTTGAAGTTGCTTTGAGATAGTGCAACATACTTGTCTATCCAAACCGTTTTGTCCCAATTCTTCCAAGTTTCCTCTATGGTAACCTTTAATGGTCGGAGGTCAAACCACTAAAAGTTATTGAAGATGTCCCTTGGCGTTTCAATATGAATAACAATCCATAAATACAACATAGGGCTGCAACATCTCATGGATCCTTTTCCATACATTTTATAATGGTTAAGTGACAACATGGTTTCAGCCAAAATTGCTGAAGAAGGATTAATTCGGTTATACTCATATTCTACGAAGACATTTGCGGCTTCTAAACTGATGGCTCCAATTTTGGATGGAAATAATACTAGTCCAAAGATGGCGAAGGCCACTAACCTGTATCGTTCACCCCCCAACTAGCCTTCCTCAGCATTCTTCTTCATTCTGGCTTCAATGACCTCCATTTAAAACCCCCATTAGCTACTATGCATTGATTGATTTTTCCCACGCTTAACAAATTGACTACCTCTAAAGCTGTGTCTTCAAATTTTCGTCTGAGGTAGATTTTTCTGCCATTATTTGGAAAATCTAGGACCCTTTCATATTCCTCCATGGTAGGTGTCATATCAATGTTCCCGAAAGTAAAGCATTAATAACTAGGATCCCAAAAGTTCAGGAGGGCTTTGATTGCTGTCGCTTGTATGGATAACCTTATTAGTTGTGCTATTCTCCCATATCGCCGTTCAAAGAGAGTTTCGTCCACATATCCCATTATAGACAACAATTTCCCTAAGTCATTTACCACGTGATTTATCTTAGTAATGCATGGAAACCTATTAGCATCGATTCTTGGACATTTTCCTTCAGGTATTTGGTTCAACTCAGATTCTTGCCCAAACTCTTGGAAAGATAGGTACTTAGTCATGATTTCAGTTCAGAACCTAGAGTGATAAATTTAACATGATTAATTTGATGCAAATGAAAGTATATATCTTGTGAAACAAAGAGTAGGTTGACCATCTAAGTCTCAAAAAGGGTCTCATATCTGTCCAGTGATGGTCTCCGTAAAGACAGTGTGGGGGCGTTGCAAGGAACAGTTAAGGCACATATGCCCACCATTACCAAGCAGGCACTCAGATATGAGTTGGGTGTTTCACGCATCTGAACCCCGACCAATAGTCATAGGGTAGATTGCTAATTCCTCTCCTAACTTAATAAGATTGTGTGTGCTTCCCAAAAATTAAAGTATATGATGTATGAGGCAGTTCTATACAATGCATGAACACACACACACACACACACACACAAATTAGAGCATGTAAGAAAATAAATAAAATAATTATATTAACAAAAAACACACAAACCAAACAAAACATAATTATCAGACAAAAACAAAGCTTAGTCCACAAGGTCCCCAGTGGAGTTGCCATTCTGTCTCATGTGTACGGCGTCGTGGCGAAAACAACCACCCTCAAAATCTTATCTTATCTAAAAATATGGCAAATGTTAAGAGACAAGGGATTCTTGTCTCTTATCAATGGAAAGTTGGAATGGGAGTCGCCACCTAGTATTTTGGTCACTAGGAACCCTAACTAGTCTCAGAGATCGGGTATGGGGACTGGTTGCGTAAAGGGAAGGTATTGGCACCCCAAATATGCCCTAGCTAAGGTAAGCTATATTGTTTTATTGTCTGATAAAATCTAAGGTCTGGTCGTGTTTTCTAGTTGTTGATCCGTCTATAGTTTAAGAAAAGTCCTCCTCGGTAAGGAGATCCTTGTCTTATTGAATAATTCTGGTGTCAACAAAAGAATTTTAATATCCGGAATACGTCTTACGTACAAGGTCGTAACCCCAGATATTAAAAGAAAACAAAATATTTTTTTTTTGAAAATTTTAAAATATTGGCCTAGTTCTTGTGACTTTAATAAACTGGTTATTGAAGCCAAAATGCGTGCTCATACAGATTTTTGAATTTTTTATTTTTTGTGTGTGTGTGTGTGTGTGTATATATATATGAAAACACGATATGATTTATTTTTGAGAGACTTGGTCGTATGCATGAAAACAAAATATTTTATTTATTTATTTATGTTTTTGACGGTGGTGTTGTGTTATCTGCTTCACCGTGTCCTTTGTTTCCGTTCGGTTTGATTCCTCTACTCTCTCTTTTGCTTTCTCAATATTTTTCCGTTCCCTCTCCTATTTCTTACGTTTTCCCCTAAACTGTTTCACTCTTGTTTTTTTCCCCTCAGTGTAGCGTCTCCTCTATGCCCCCTTACCCCCTGCGTTCGGTTCTTCTTCTGGCTTTTATAGCCAGAGGACGAGCGTATTTTTGGTAAGCCAACGTGCATCACGGTGGCGAGGGTTGTCCATCGACTCGTGAGGGCCAAGTAGAGGTGCCACTGGATGGAGCCTGAAAGCTTCCTTTATAACCATGTGCAAGTACTCCAAGCCCTCCAAGTCTGATTCTTCCACCATTCTATCCATGCCTATTTTCTCTTCCAGCTCTTTCTGGACTTTCTTCATTACTCTTGGATGCTTGATGAGCTCGGAGAGAGTCCACTCGATTGCTGCGGCTGAGGTGTCCATTGAGCCTACAAGCATGTCCTGAAAGAGAAAGGTACAGATTTAAGGATAATCATGTGATTTATGTGCTGCTTACTAACAGTTATTTTAATTCTATTTACCAAGATTATGGCTTTGATGTTGTCTCGACCAATACGATACTCAGTTTCTTCAGATCTCAAGAAGTCCAACATGACATCAACAAATTCTTTGGTTCTGTTTTCGTCCTTGATCTGAATGTGCTCATCGATAATCTTCTCAAAGAAGTCGTCAAAAACCTTGCCTACGGCCTTCATGCGCTTTGTAAGACCATGAAGGTCAAGTGGTGCAATTGGAGGGATGTAATCTCCCAAGTTAAAACTTGCTGTTAAACGCATGGCCTCATGAGTCAGTGGTTTGAACCCCTTCTCATCAAATTCCTTTTCCAAGTATTTCTTTCCAAAAACCATCCTACAACTGATGTCAGCGCTTAGAGATGAGACCTTGGCACTAAGATCAACAGCAACACGCTCACGAGAAGCATCTTTAATGTAGTCAATCAAGAGGTAAAGCTCTTCTTTCCTCGTGGACATGAAAGAAATTATTTTATGGTTGCTAAGCAACTCAAGGGTACACATCTTACGCACGTTGCGCCAATAAGAGCCATATGGAGCAAATGATAAGTTCTTTTGCTCGTAAGTGATATACTTCGCAGCCTCATTTGGTGGCCTATTAGCAAACACGAGGTCATTGGTCTTAAGAATCAATTCGGCAGCCCGAGGCGATGAGACAACTACAGTAGGCACCAAGCCTAACCGCATATACATGATAGGGCCATACTTGATGCAAGTCTTGGTGAGGGAACTTCCCTAGCAAATGTAAGCTACCAAATATAGGAAACCCTATTGGACCAGGGGGTAACTTGCTATCCTTGATCTTTCTTTTTGACAGCCAAGCTCGGAGGAAGAAAGTGAGCGGAATCAAGGCTAGAGTGGTTAATATCCAAGCCATGCTGTGTCTGATTTATTAAGGTTGGGTTCTTTGCTCTATCTTAGTGAAAGCAAACCTAAATCCAACTCTTGCTTCCTATAGAGAAGATGCTACACATATATATAGTCGTAACTAGGTAGATGATAACAGGAAGAAGACAAACTGGGGATAAGTTCAATGTCTTTATTTGTATCGCTTCTTGTTTTTTCTTTCGGAGAAAGGGATCAATTGTGAAAAACAAATTTAGTGAGATTTAATTTTTGTTTATATGCACTCTAATGTTAAAATTTCATTTAGAAAAGCTAATTGTATTTTAAGGTATTTGATACATAATTATTTTAACAATCTATATCATTCGATTGATTTGACAGGTATAAATATAATTTAGCAATTTTTAATTAACTCAACATAATATTAAAAAATAAAATTAAAAAAATTAAAATTAAAAAAATAACTTAAATGAACTCGTCAAACTCATGATATAAATCCTGAGAACATGAATTCTAATAAAAAAACAAACTGAAAAAACATAGATTTTAAATAAAATAAAGAAAAAAAATTAATCAAAAAATTATCACAATAAATCATGTTTTGGTAGAAATAGTATAATGGCTTTTTATTTAGCTTTTCTCTTTAAGCATGAAAAACTAGAGGAAAAAAAGAGTCAAAACATTGTTTTTTTTTTTTTTTTTTGTGACTATTTGCTCTAAGGCTAGACCAGAGAGATGAACAGCTCTCAAGTGAACGGAAACGGTAATGATAAATTAAACTACTAAGTGATATATCCTACTAAGTGAAAAGGACTACTAAGTGATGCTACTTTAGGTCGTTTAGTTTTTTTTTCTTAATCATATCCTACTAAGTGAAAAAGTACAGATTGAGACCCTTGTAACATTATTTTCTTTATAATTTAATTCAGTTTAACATTTTTTTTTTTTTTTAATCAACCCTTGTTAGTGCACTTGTCGTGATTGAGTATTTCACAAGAAATCCTTTATTATAAAACCTAACAGCTGGCCTTCATCAAACCATTAATCACTAGTGAATCCAAGTAAGAAGACAACGTGTAATCTGATTTATATTTAAAATAAAAGATTCACATCTCATCAACCTTTTAGAAAAAAAAGAGGGTCATAAGAGTGCTAGGCCTTCTTCCATTGGGTTAAACACATAAGCCCCATTTATCTTTTTGGCTCAAAAGCTTGACATTTTTCTATAATTTTTTCAAGTGTTTTTACATTGAAGTTCATTATAGAGTAAAGTACTTAAAACAAGTATTATATCATTCGATGAATATTACGAATAAAAAAACAATTAAATTAGTTACATCATAATTCAAGACACGTATTCATTCCTAAAAGTAAAAGTATATCAAAAAAGAATTACAACAAACTTATAGAGATATGATTTAAAAACAATTACATTAGATTCATCGTCCATAATTAAGTTAGATATGTAAATACATTTTTTTTCTTTTTGGTAGTGAATTATATTACAATTTTTTTTATTCTTCCAAATAAATCATTTAATTAAACAAAAAGATACAAATTCATGAATCTATTACACGACTTAGTTACGAGATATCTAAAAATTTATTTAATATCAAATGCAATCAACTTTACATTCAAAGGTAATTTAATATATATATTTATGCAGCATAATTATCAAATGTCAATAGTACAATTTTGAGTCTTTAACCTAAATTAGGCATTCATTTTATTACTAAATCATTGGTTATTTAATTATCCATTAACAGGACACTAATCTCATTCACCAGAAACTTAGTTTCCCCAATCGCTCATTGATCCCATTAATCAGGAAATTAGTTTCTCAAATCACCCCATTAACCAGGACATGAATTTCATTAACGAGGGAATTAGTTCTCCAATTTTTTTCTTGTTACATTTTTCTATTAAGATCAAGATACAATTAAAGAAAATTCACCATAAAAAAATTGATAAATACAAACGGAAATACTGAGAGAATTATAGTGGGGAAAAAAAAATTAAAACAAAGCAAAAAAAATGATGACATGTCATTTTTACCAACAGAATTTATTTCGTCGGTAAAATCCATCGGTAAATTTGTTGGTAAACTATGAACACTGTTCATCATGCTAAAATCCAGAAATGCAAGAAAATAATTTTTTTTTTTTTGTGTTTAAGAAATTCATGCGAAAACACATTTTCGAAACTTTCAATATTTTTTTGTATAAAAAAAAGCGTTCAAAACATGTTAGGATTTTGGCTGTATGCAACACACAAGAAATTTGTTTTTTATTGAAACACAAGCATCAGAATTAAACACAAAAAAATGGCAATAAAAGCTAACCAGCCGTCATATATATTCTGAGATTTATAATAAGCTTAAAGCAATTTTTTTTAAAAATCAAATCCAACTCATCCCACGCAGACAGTAAGAACAAAAATAAAACTAGAGCAATCACTAAGAAAAAAACAAAAACAATGGCCGGCTGATTTCTTCTCTAGCGGGTGTAAGGAAAATAAAAGGAAAGTCCCTAAATGTAAAAGTTCTTAAACATGAAAGACAAACCCTTTTTACATGGACAGCAGCTAACTCAAACATCATGGAAGAAATGGACAAGCGCTGGCTTTGTCTAAACAACAATCAATTATTCAGAGGGAAGAAAAAGTTTCACAACCGAATGACCAACGAATACCTCTAAAAAAATAACAAAGGAAGAGAGATTGGGGCCTATACCTGCAGATCCCTTTGCAGCTGATTAGTACTTAAAAGTACATTTTTATCAAGGTTTTATATCATCATTTTGCACTTGAAGTATCAATAACTCCTTAACTAGAGCATGTTTTATAATAACAAGTCTGATAATATAAGATAGCTTTAATTTATGGTAAATGCTCATTTTAAATGCAGGCATATCTCACAATTCAAAGGATTGATTGATGTGATTAACTATTGAAAGTGAAAGGAGAAAGAAAAGGCGAAGCTTAGAAAGGAGATACCGATTCAATTCAAATTGGAACACTGCTCAGTTATTGGGTCATATCTGGAATTTAATGTTTATATCCAAGAAAGTTTGCTATTAACATGTCTTATCATTTTTATCTTATTAATTCTTAATACCTTGCTTGTTAAATGGTTAATCTAGATTTGTGTTGTATAACACTTGGTACATCAAATACTTGATCCTTCATAGTCTTCGGCCGACATCGTTGTTATAAAAGGAATTTGATTTGTTGTCAACATAAGTTAGCATCATGAATATCTGCTAAAATTTATAAGTATGGTGTTACATAAATAAGATGATTAATATGATCATGTTGATAATTTATAAAGAGTTTATACTTTACTTATCTCTAATACTATTAGTGGATCCTCTAACCTTGACATTTGTTTTTATCATTGTTTAATCTTCACATTTATCTTACATCTCAAAGTCCTCTTTAACTCACCATCACCATCACCATCATCATCATCATTTTTTTTGTTGTTGTTGTTCTTATTATTATTATTATTATTTATAATTTATATAGTTCACCTCCCTGTGGTTCGATCCTGGTCTTACCGGGTTATTTATTACTTTGACACTTCTGCACTTGGGATAAGACATCAAATCTTTAATCGTGTCAAATTTTTGACGCCATTGCCAGGGAACTTCCATTAATCTATCCAACACTTGTTACTTGGGTTGAGGAGAAAAGCTTAAAGGAATCAAACATTGCATTGTCTACGTATCAGTATCTGTAACCCGAGTTATTAAGCTCGAAGGGGTGTCTCAACACTTAATGCCCTAAGACCAACTGGTCTGGGAGTCATTAGCCGAAAGCTCATTACATGGGTTAAAGATGCATTGTGTTTTAAGTTATATGTATATAAAAAAAAAGAAAAAGAAAAGAAAAGAAAAAGAAAAAGATAAGGATAATAATCCCAACCCGAGGAAGTTAACCTTAAACATTAGAACAGAATATTGTTTTCTTCCAATAAAAGCCCCATCATATATGTTTTCATACATTTGAGCACATAGAAAAAAAGAAGGTTTATTAATATTTTGTTTAAGAGGTATTGAGTAGATATATATAAATTTAATGAGAGTTTGTTTACTTGGATAGATTAATGGAAGTCAAATGATGAATGCCTTGCTTTGTGGAACTTGCAAATTATTTTTCTATTTTAACGCTTTGATTACTAGGGACTAGTAATAAGCTGGTTGGGGGGTATCACTTAAAAGTGCATTTTTATCAAGGTTTTATATCATCATTTTGCACTTGAAGTATCAATAACTCCTTAACTAGAGCATGTTTTATAATAACAAGTCTGATAATATAAGATAGCTTTAATTTATGGTAAATGCTCATTTTAAATGCAGGCATATCTCACAATTCAAAGGATTGATTGATGTGATTAACTATTGAAAGTGAAAGGAGAAAGAAAAGGCGAAGCTTAGAAAGAAGATATCGATTCAATTCAAATTGGAACACTGTTTAGTTATTGGGTCATATTTGGAGCTGTAAATCTTGGATTTCAGTTTAATTTATATGGATAGAAAGCTAAGAAATAGGCTTACAATGTTCATGAATAGTGGAAGACCCAAATCTACCGTTTTCAAATCCAAAGTTTGGCCACAAAAGAGAAGTCGGAATCTATCCTGCAATCCAACCCAAACACTGCTAAGAATTTTATCCATATTTGGAGTTCTAGAAGGCAAAATGACGTGCAATTTGGTGGGTGGAAGGAAAAGATAATTTCCAACAATGTGCATGAAGAAGATATGCTCAAATTCTGATGGTAACAATGACATTTCATCCAGACAAGAGCTTGAGGGCTCCAAATGAATATTTTACAGAGAGCCGACAAGGAATTCCCTTAATAACTGGCCGTTTTGATCCTTTGGAACAACTTGATGAATTTAGTAGATCTTTTTAGGTTATCAGAAATTGTTGAAGAAAGAACAAGATGTTTCTTTTGTCCCTTCCAGGCGATCGAAAAATAAAGAAATAGGCTATCCACCACGTCCACCAGCAGCACTACTCCGTATTTTCACCATATCTCGAGCTCTAGTGATCCAAATGCTCTGAAATGTTATGGTGGAAAGATAAGATGATTGCTAACAACTTTTATGTGGAACACTTTGCCAAATTCTGATTGCATCAATGTCATGTCATCCAGCCAAAATGCTTGAGTGTTGTTGTCCACCAAGTCCACTAAATCAATAGTTGGCCACTACATCAATAATCAATTACCAAATGAATAGTTCTGAATTTTAGCCTATAAAAGGAGGCATTTGCCATTCATTTAGGAATCTTGGTTCTTCAGATCAAGATCATGTTCTTGCTCTCTCTTTATATTTTTGTAATGCTTAAGTTTTGCTTTCATTAATCTCTTGTTCATGCTTTTCATTTCCTTTACTATACTTAGTTAACTTATATCATGTTTAGGTTCTTATATTAGTTATATATGTTTTTCTTCTTCATAATGTCTAGCTAAGTTAATTATGTCAAGGTGAAAAGGTTTCATTAATGGTGTTAGGATAAGTATAATATAAACTCAACATGGACTTTAATGTTTATACCCAATAAAGTTTGCTATTAACATGTCTTATCATTTTTATCTTATTAATTCTTAATACCTTACTTGTTAAATGGTTAATCTAGATTTGTGTTGTATAACACTTGGTACATCAAATACTTGATCCTTCATAGTCTTCGGTCGACATCGTTGTTATAAAAGGAATTTGATTTGTTGTCAACATAAGTTAGCATCATGAATATCTGCTAAAATTTATAAGTATGGTGTTACATAAATAAGATGATTAATATGATCATGTTGATAATTTATAAAGAGTTTATACTTTATTTATCTCTAATACTATTAGTGGATCCTCTAACCTTGACATTTGTTTTTATCATTGTTTAATCTTCACATTTATCTTACATCTCAAAGTCCTCTTTAACTCACCATCACCATCATCATCATTGTTGTTGTTGTTGTTCTTATTATTATTATTATTATTATTATTATTATTATTTATAATTTATATAGTTCACCTCCCTGTGGTTCAACCCTGGTCTTGCCGGGTTATTTATTACTTGGACACTCCACTTGGGATAAGACATCAACTCTTTGATCATGTCAGCAGCAAAATATGACCAGAGACTGAAAGACAACTCACGTGTGCCTCCTTGGCTACTGGTAGATGATGGAAGAAACAAAGATGCTGAAGCTGATGTGCTGGTGAATTGAATGTTCTTCTTCTCTTACTTTTACTGATTTGCTCGTCGTCTGCCTCTCATTTCTCCTCCCTTTTGTTTTCTTTTACAGTGACAAAAGGATGTATGGGAACCAAAGGCTCTATGGATCAAAGAAAGAAACCCCTCTGTTCCCCTATTACCTGCATTTTTTTTACTCCCTGCCTCTCTTGCGTTTTCCTTATCTTTATTTTGCTTTTTTTTTCTTTTTTCTCCGTTTCTTTCTTTTCTTTTATGCTCTCTCTTTTCTCTTTCTGTTAGGTCATTAGTAGGGCTTATATATAGTCTAAATATATCTCTATTTAGAAAATATTAAATGCATTAATTCTAGGATGCAAATCCCTACTGATTTGCAGTAAAAAAACGCAAAAAGGAAACTTAAATATTCTGATTCTGATGTCTGATTTCTTTCCAGGTTTTTAGAGGATGGTGTGGCTTCTTTCTTTCCTTCCATAAGGCCAGCTGCTTTCTTTGAAACGAGGCAATAAAAATGTGGTTGCAGCTCCAAAAATCAGGCGTGATGATAAAGGAAAATAGCAGGAATTTGCAGAGAAAAAAAGGAAAGAAATTAGATGGGTAAGGGTGCATACTGCAAAGTCTTATTTTCCTTATTCGGTGTTGGTAAAAATCTTGTCATTTATGATGATCCAGCCCCCCTCTCCAGCTTTCAATATCCTTCTTCAATTCAATCCCTCATTTTAGCACTTTTCGATTCAGTCCTTGGTCCAAAGAAAATCCTTCGAATCAATCCCGCGAACTTAGGCTAGATCCTTCCCACGACAGAATTCTCTACCTTCACGTTAGATATTCAAATGGGAATATCTTGAGCTTCTGATATCGAAATCAAGCGATTAAAAAGCTCAAATTTATATATGCATCTAGGACTACAACTTTGATGAAAGAGTCGAAGTGAGATAAATTGTTTTAGAGAACATAATCTAGCAGTAATCTAGTTGGTCAAAAATGTTCTTGATCTGACAATGTTGAGCATCCAAATTTGACTGAGTCTAAGAACAATGATCCCTAGTTACTAATAAAGGTGTAGGTCAATTTTTCAACATGTAATGAGTGACATAATATAGCTAGGATGGTCAGATATCGTACAAAACCAAGTCAGAATCAGAGCCTAAGTTGCAAAAAAAAATTACGACAACAGCAGAACCATTTTTTAGTGCAAATTTTAAGGGATTTATTCAACCTTAAAGACCAGATAAAGAAGGAAAAAATTTAGCATTATGAAGACTCCTGATCAACCTAAGAAAACCTGGTGATTTTGGTAGCAAAGGGGAAGGATAAAAAAGAGAGCAGAAAACAACTCAAACAAGGTTTTGAAAAAAAATATTTCCTTCTCTGCTTTTGTCAATCTTCCAGCAAACATGAGTTAAACTCCTACACTCAGTTCAAAAGAGGTATACACCATCTCCAGGACGTGGGGTCCAAAATTGAGTAATAACAGATGCCCCTTCTTTACAATGCTTACGAAGCAAAACTTGTCAAGTGCTTCACGTAGTAAGTGTTGTAAAGATAAATTGTCTGATCATGCTAAAACTCAGTGCTTTCCCGAAACAATGGTTTCCTTATCAGGTGACTTGCCTATCTAGAAAGACTCCATATTTTTTATTTTTAGAAATGGTCCAATTATCGGGGGACCTGCTCATCCTAAAATTCTTAGAAAACTCCATGCTTTACTAAGAAATGGTCTCAATATCGGGTGACTTGCCCACCTTAAAATTTTTAGAAAACTCCATGCTTTTTCAAGAAACGGTCTCAATGTCGGGTGACTTGCCCCTCTTAATATTCTTAGAAAACTCCACGCTTTTCAAAGAAACAGTTTCAATATCAGGTGACCGGACCCTTTTAAATTTCTTAGAAAACTCCACACTTTACTAAGAAATGGTCTCAACATCGGGTGACCTACCCATCTTAAAATTGTTAGAAAACTCCACGCTTTTCCAAGAAACGGTCTCAATGTCGAGTGACTGGCCCCTCTTAATATTCTTAGAAAACTCCACGCTTTTCTAAGAAACGATTTCAATATCAGGAGACCGGACCCTCTTAAATTTCTTAGAAAACTCCACACTTTTCTAAGAAATGGTCTCAATATTGGGTGACCTGCCCATCTTAAAATTCTTAAAAAACTCCACGGTTTTTTAAGAAACAGTCTCAATAGCACGTGATCGGCCCATCTTAAGATTCTTAGAAAACTCCACGCTTTTCTAAGAAACGGTTTCAATATCAGGTGACTAGCCCCTCTTAAAATTCTTAGAAAACTCCACACTTTTCTAAGGAATGGTCTCAATATCGGGTGACCTGCCCATCTTAAGATTCTTAGAAAACTCCACGCTTTTCTAAGAAACGGTCTCAATATCAGGTGATCGGCTCATCTTAAAATTCTTAGAAAACTCCACGCTTTTCTAAGAAACGGTTTCAATAACAGGTGACCGGCCCATCCTAAATTCTTAGAAAATTCCATGCTTTTCTAAGAAATGGTCTCAATATCGGGTGACTTGCCCATCTTAAAATTCTTAGAAAACTCCACGCTTTTCTAAGAAATGGTCTCAATATCAGGTGATCGGCTCATCTTAAAATTCTTAGAAAACTCCACACTTTTCTAAGAAACGGTCTCAATATCAGGTGACCGGCCCATCTTAAAATTCTTAGAAAACTCCATGCTTTTCTAAGAAACGGTTTCAATATCGAGTGACCGGCCCATCTTAAGATTCTTAGAAAACTCCACGCTTTTCTAAGAAACGGTCTCAATATCAGGTGAGCGGCTCATCTTAAAATTCTTAGAAAACTCCACGCTTTTCTAAGAAACGGTTTCAATATCGAGTGACCGGCCCATCTTAAGATTATTAGAAAACTCCACGCTTTTCTAAGAAACAGTCTCAATATCAGGTGAGCGGCTCATCTTAAAATTCTTAGAAAACTCCACGCTTTTCTAAGAAACGGTTTCAATATCGGGTGACCGGCCCATCTTAAAATTCTTAGAAAACTCCACGCTTTTCTAAGAAACAGTTTCAATATTAGGTCACCGGCCCCTCTTAAAATTCTTAGAAAACTCCATGCTTTTCTAAGGAATGGTCTCAATATCGAGTGACCTGCCCATCTTAAGATTCTTAGAAAACTCCACGCTTTTCTAAGAAATGGTTTCAATATCAGGTGATCGGCCCATCCTAAAATTCTTAGAAAACTCCACGCTTTTCTAAGAAATGGTCTCAATATCGGGTGACCTACCAAAGGGGAAAGGGGGAAGAGTGGTCTCATTCTTATGGGTGACCTACCCAGGTGAAGAATGGCCTCATTATAATGGGTTACCTACTAAGGTAAAAAAAGATAGAGAACGGTCTGATTCTAATGGGTGACCTACCCAGAAAAAATTATGGTCTCATTGTGATGGGTGACCTACCCAAGTAGAAAAGAAGAAGAGTGGTCTCATTCTTATGGATGACCTACCTAGGGGAAGAATGACCTTATTATAATGGGTGACCTACCCAGGTAAAAAAAAGATGGAGAATGGTCTGATTCTAATGGGTGACCTACCCAGAAAAAATTCATATGAAAAAAATGAATTTGCAATTGCTAAAAATTTAAAAATCCTATAAATAAATCAACTAAAAATTAATCTCATATGAAAAAACAAATCTCACAACAACATTTATACAATTATTAAGAACAAAAACAATTAAAAATAAAATAAAAAACAAATATAAAGGGTTAAAAAATCATGAAAAAAGAAGAAAAATCTTACCTTAATGTAGTTGCAAGTGAAGCTAAGAAGAGAAATTAAATTTTTTTCGTAAAGCATATTAATTAAAAAAAACTAAGAGGATAAAAGAAGAAAGAAGAAGAAGCCATACCCGAACATGGAGAAAAAGAGAAGGAGATGAGGAGAGAAAAGAAGAGAAAGAAATAGATATTGATGTTTTTTACATATAGTGAAGAAGAAGAAGAAGAAGAAGAAGAAGAAGTAGAAGTAGAAGAATAAGAATAAGAAGAAGAAGTAGAAGAAGAAGAAGAAATAAGTCTGTCTCTTGTGAAATAAGGGATTCGGGCCTTTTATTGGGGCGCGTTAGCGACGGATTTACCGACGGATAATTGAATATCAATATTTTTTAATTATTCCGTCGGTAATTCCGTCGGTAATATTTAATTTAAATTTTCAATTTCGTAAAAAGTTTTCAGAAACGGCCAACAATTACCGACAATTTTTCAGTCTGTCGGTGATTCCGTCTGTAATATTTAAATGAAAATTTTAAATCAATTGAATTTTTTCAGAAAACCACCAAATAACACCGACGACTTTTCAATCCGTCGGTGATTTTGTCCGTAAAGAATAACAATTAACAGTGCAATTGGAAAGTGAACAGTTCTGGAGCTCTTTGGAAAATACTGACAGATTTTGTCTGTCGGTGATTCCCTTTGTAATTGACTTGATGAACAGTGTAAACAAGTTTACCAACGGATTTACCGACGGAATAAATTCCGTCGGTAATTCTGTTGGTAAATCCTGACACGTCATCAATTTTTTTTGCTTTGTTTTAATTTTTTTGTCCCTCCGTAATTTCCTCGGTATATACCGAGGGAATATGTCCGTCGGTAAAATCCCTCGAAAATTTACTGACGGAAATATTCCCTCGGTATTTCCATTTGTATCTATCAGTTTTCTGGTAGTGATAAGTTTCTTGGTTATGGTTTGACCCAAAATTGGGTGAAGTGAAGTATCTTTTGGGAGCTTTCTTATTGGAAGACCAATCCTCTCCGCCATAACCTTGACGTCATGCACATTGAAAAGAACGTGTTTGAGAACATTTTCAACACCGTCATGGATGTGAAGGGGAAGACAAAGGAAAACATCAAGGCTAGATTGGATGTAGCATTGTTTTGTAACCATAAAAATATGGAGTTGGTTTGTGATGGGTCACGGGTTGCAAAACCAAGAGCAAGCTTCGTGTTAGAGAAAAACATACAACTACCAGTCTACAAATGGCTTAAGAGTCTGTGTTTCCCCAATGGACATGCCTCGAACATATCAAGGCTGGTTAATATGGAGGAATGCAGATTATTTGGAATGAAGAGTCATGACTACCATGTGTTTATGCAAACACTCATCATTAGCTTTTCGTGATTTATTGCCAAATGGGACATGGGATGCACTCACAGAGATCAGTCATTTCTTCAGAGATATATGCTCGAGCAAGTTGAATGTTGATCACATTGAAAGGCTTGAAGCGAATATCATGAAGACAATATGCAAACTTGAGATGATATTCCCTCCATCATTTTTTGACTCAATGGAGCATCTACCCGTACATTTACCGTTTGAGGTAAAAGTTGGAGGACCGGTTCAGTATAGATGGATGTATCCATTCGAGAGGTTAGATATTACAGTTGCTATGTAATTCATAAATAAAAGTTTCTTAATTTTTTTAATTGATAATTTTTTATTAATTCTATATATGCAGGTACTTGTTCAATTTTTTTTAAAAAAGGTGAAGAGCAAGGCGTATGTTGAGGCGTTAATATGTGAGGCCTATATTATTGAGGAGATCTCAACATTTATCTCATACTATTTCAAACCTCATTTGAGAACGAGGATCAACCGTGTTCCACGACATGATAATGGTGGTGAAGTGCCTTCAAATGGAAACTTGTCAATATTCTCCAATCCTGGACAACCCACGCCTAAAAATGCCGTGAGGGGAAGATATTTATTTGAAATAGAGTTCAGACAAGCACAGAATTATGTCCTATTTAACTACGATGAGCTGAGACCTTTTATTAAGTAAGTAGATGTTCGACTTAAACTTTGTCAAGAATGTATTATTTATATATTGTGATACCATAAACTAATATAATTTGGAACAACCTTGCAGGCAACATCGATTATACTTACTGTCCAATAACTCACAGCTGATTGAATCCCAGATCTTTCAATTACAAGATGAACAATTTGCCACGTGGTTTAGAACACATGTAAGTCCTACCACAAACTCATTATCTCTTGCAATGTAATTAACTGTACGTCAATATTACATAATATCCGTTTATTGATTATTGTTGTATTTGATATACAAGGTTTATCAAATGGAAGGTAGTGCTGCTATTTCATTGTCTTTACTAAGCCTGGGCCTTGAAAGAAAAGTCAAGTGCTATAACGGTTATTTTGTCAATGGATATGTCTTTCATACTGAAGAATATGGGCATGGAAGAAAGACATACAACAACGGTGTTTGTATTAAGGGATCAACTTCTAGTGGGTTTGAAGTTGATTGCTACGGTAGATTGGAAGAGGTCATCGAATTGCAATATCATAGCGAACATAATATAGTGTTTTTATTCAAATGCTATTGGTATGACACAACTGACAGAGGAATCAGAGTAGATCCTCACTATGGTCTCGTTGAAATCAACTCAAAAGCTAGACACCGCAACGTAAATGATGTCTTTGTTTTCGCAAAGCAATGCCAACAAGTTTATTACATATACATACACCCGTTCCTTTAGAAAGGACCGATCAAGAGGTGATTGGTTATCCTTTTTAAAAACCAAACAGGGGTCGTGTCGAGGTTGTTCAGGATGAGAACGAGGACACAAGTGTGATAGATGAAGTCTTTCAAGCTAGTGAGGTTGTTAAACAATATCGAGTTGCTCATTCGATTGACTTAGAAGAAAATTTGAATTTTCGTGTTTTCGACGATAGTCTTGTTGATATTGACGCAAAGGAGTTGAATGCTGTTTTGAGCGCTAGTGGACTAGAGAATGTTGATGAAGAAGATGATAACCACATTGAAGAGTGTGATGAAGCTGATAACAATTCAATTGAGGACGAAGACGAAACTTCTAACTAAATATGTTGTAAAGCCTTATTTTTATAATGTAATATTAAGCATGATATTTTGCAACATGAAATATTTATTTTATAATTGTCAGCTCTTGTTATTGTGTTGTGCGTGCTATAAGATTGCAATTCAAGTTTTTGTGTAGGAGGATAGACACACAATAAACAAAAAAAATTGCAAGTTTTATCGACGGGTATACCGATGGACATATACTTGTCGGTATTTCACAGAGAGTTGCAAAACAATTACGGCATTTTGCCACAATTACCAACGGGTATACCGACAGACATGCCATAATTACCAACGTATATACCGACGCATTCACCGATGGATGGCGCACAAACCGAAGAAGACACCTGTCAGAATTTACTAACGAACACGACAAAACCAATGCGCGCGTGTTCTGGACCACAATTTCCGATGGATTTAGAAAAATATGGAGGGATTTTTGAAATCTTTGCACGAGAATCAATTAAATACTGACGAAACTTAATGCCACCGCCCAAAATATTATTATTATATGTTCCGTCGGCAATTCCATCGGATATATTGAGCTATAAAACCCTCTCCCCCCCCCCTTCCGTGATTCATTTTTGCTCCACTCCTCATTTCATCTCCTCTTCTGCTCTCCGTGTGTATTAAGAACATATCAAGTGTTTTTATTATTGTGTTGGTAGTTTTCAACATATTAAAGGTATGCATTTTTCTTTCTTTATCTTTGTATTTTTTTACATTTTTTTTTATTTTAATTATGATTATTTGTGTGGTTTTCTTTGTTTTGTGTATTGTTTGTAGATAAAATATTGAAATCAACATACTATTAAGGTAACATTTTTCATTCCTAAATGTATTTTGATTTTATGTATTGTTCTTTAGTTTTGTGTAGTGTTCTTTAGTTTTTTCTTTTAATTTGTTAAATTTATTTGATTGTTTGTATTGCCATAATATCTTGAGAATTTTGTTAAATTTGAATTGTTATTGTTGAATTTACCTTTAAAATGTCAATTGAAATATATAATTATATTTAATTAGTTTATCTTAATTTTATGATATTATTGTTTGTTATGTTTTGTATTATTTTGATTAATTTTAATTGTTATTTATGAATTTGTATTGATGTTATTGATGTTAGTTGAAAATATATAGATGTTGGATTTTATAGATGTTGAATTTCTATAGATGTTAGGTTGTATAGAGTTGATTTTGCAATATTTGTGTAATTATCAATATTTGTAGGTATGAAAACTGTGGGTAGTCTCTAATATAGGAGAGGTGCTGACGAATTTTTTTAAATAATTGAATTTAATTATTTCATTATTTGTATAAATTTGTGTAGATGTGTTGAATAAAAATTTAATTATTTTTATTGTTTGTATTGTAATAATTATTTGATAATTTAGTCTTTTTATATGTGTAGATGTAGTCTCTAATATAATTTTATTGTTGAATTTTCCATTGAAATGATAATTGGAAATGAAAAATTAAATTTCATTGTTTTATCTCAATTTTATTCTATTATTGATTGTTATGTTTTTTATTATTTCCATTGTTGTTGATGCAACCATATTATTCGATAGTTTCGCCCACATTTAACTAGTGTTTTGCCTATGTTTTATATATATAATGCCTTGATATTCTTTGTTTGATGTTTTGAAGGCACTTTTAGATGAAAGATGCAAAAAGGAGTAAATTAGAGGTAACTGGTATATTTGACCTTCGGTCGATGTTTTGTGCAGAGCGTGAGCACTTAAGGTCGAAATGAAGTGATTCTAGTGGCATTAAAAATCTAACATCCATACCTTTCTATACATCTAAGGCAAGAAAATAAAACAAGAAAGAGCATGGAAATCACAGCCTTCAAAGTCAAATCTTGCAATCTGCCAGTGTTGACCTTCGGCCATTTTGACTTGTATATTTGGGGCTATAGAAGTCCAATTGATACAAGCTCAATTTTATTGGATTCCTGAATCAAAGGCCTATATACGCTCCAAATTTCAACCAAAAACGATGTCATATGAGGGAGATATGATTTTTCAAAGATGACAATTGAATTCTGCCAACAAACAGGTTTTGTGAAGAAACGAGTCCAAATTACGTTCCGAAGCATCTAAACCGATATCCAAGTTTCTATTTGAGTAATTTAGCTCCTCTAAGTTGAAGCTTGAATATTTCATGCAAGGCTATTTCTCCTTTTTTAGGAAAATAGTTATTGAAGTACTTAAATGTAAACTGTCTACTTAAGGGAGGACTATTTTGTAAAATAGAGACTAGGGTTTCCTAGGATATAAAAAGAATGAGAGAAGAGAAGGGGGGCAGCCAGCCAAGAGGAGAAAAAGGCCCCACTTCTCTAAGAAACCCGAAATCATGCATTCCTCCTTTTTAATTAGTTGTTCAACAAACATGCAAGGCTAAATTCTTTTTCTTGGTTGCAAGGACACGGAAACCTTCGGATTTCAAGAACAGTGAGATTTATTTTACCTTTTCTTTTCAGTTTATATGATGAATATGTTTGTTCTCCTATGCTTATTTTTCCTATGATTATTTATTTTAATTGCTAGAGCGGACTCTAAGTTATTATTGTAGACAATCTATTGCTAAGTTTGATATCAAAACTGGAGTTGTAGTATATGAACTTGTGAAGCAATTGAGTTTAATAATTATGGCGGATCTACGTTATTAATCTTAGGGAGAATATTCAATCAAATCAGACATAGACTGCGAACAATTATGTTTTCTTGATTAATCAACTTATCTAGTTCTTAAGGCTGCCATTGAATTAAATTACTAGTGCGGACACTGTGGTTGCTTGATGGTTAGGGTTTGTTATACGTCGGATCCGTTAACTAACCAATGTTAACAAGAGATAAATATTCAGAATATAAATTGATGTTTCGTTTCCATGATCAGTTCTGATTTCTATAGGTGGATGTGTGCTTGCGACCAAGGTTTGTTCTCTTGATAACTTTCTGATTTTATTTAATTTTGCTTGATAGTTTTCTGTTTTCTATTTTCTTTTTCTTTAGCCTAGATAACGTCCAAACCCCCCCTCAAATTGCATATCATCTAGCATAAAAATATAACTTGAACCTTCCTCGTGGGATCGACCCCTTGCTTGCTCTATACTATCTTGTGTGTTGTGTTTGAAGCTAGGGTAATTAATTTGTGCGACCACGACATCGCAACACTCGCTTTAGGAACAAATAGTTCTTTATGTGCATATCAACACAAGTAATCCTCCATGAACCATTTGGTTAGAAGATGCATTGTTACAACATCTTGATGCATAAACTTTTTATTTTTACACTTCTTGCATGCCATCAGTAAAATTCCTCGGAATAGATGCTGCGAAATTAATAAAACCTTAAACGCCATTACAATAATCCATCCTTCGGAATCCTTAGGGTGAGTCTCAATACATCCATGAACGATCATCCATGACCTCTATTGAACCTCTATAAAATTATGATGACAACATGTATTAATTAACTATATTACGTAAATAAATTTGCAAAAATATTGATTTGCCCCAACATTATCTAACAAAGTAAAAAAACACTTATGTTAAATATTCAATATCAATTATCAATTATCAACGTCCATACAAATTTATACATATATATAAATTTACAAAAAATCATAACTCCGCAATAGAATTGATAATAATTAAAACGGACCTGTTAAACAAGCTATTACTTATTTCATCACAACACATCTAATTCGGTGTAATTCAAACAAAGTTTCAATAATTTACAAACAAATACAATTTGACAAAATCTAAAACAAACTATAACAAAAACAAAATTATATATTCATACTATAAGTTTCTTTGATAAATAACAATAAAACAAGTATATACGTTAACAAAATACATATACTAAAAATAAAAATAAAAAACAATAAAATTAACATTTAAATATTAAAACTAAAAAGGATAGATTTACTTACAAAAAATTGATAAAATCCACACTAAAGTAATCGGAGAACGGATGTTGTGAAGAAACTTGAGTGCTTGTGTTGAGAAGAGGGGGAGAGTTGGGATGGGTGGTTGGTTGTAGTTTTGGAGGGGAGAGTTGGGATGGGGAAGAAGAAGAAGAAATAGAGGAGGAGAGAGTCAACACAGTGTGTATATATGGCCTTTTTACCGATGGAATCACCGACGGACGTGTGGTGTTGGTATATCCGTCGGTGATTCTGACGAAGAACGAGCCACGTAACTGTACATAGATCCCGGTTTGACTCCCTCAGTCAGTCCATCGGTAAAATTGTTTGGAAAAATTCCACGTCATCACACTGTTTCTACATAGTCCATCGATGAATCGGTCGGTAGATACCGAAGGAATAATTCTGTCGGTATCTACCGACCGATTCGCCGATGGTATGTATTCCGTCGGTATATATCATCGACGTCAACTGTCTGTCGGTATATACTGATGAAATTAGAGATAGAATTATTTCCGTCAGTAAAAATTACCGAAAAATAATTCCGTTGGTAATTCCATTGGTTTTCGCTGATTTTCTGGTAGTGTTATTCTTGATATTAAATAAAAAGACATTTTATTTTATTTTTATATTGACATTAGAATGATTAGTTTTTTTACTCTCATTCACTCTTTTGACTGATAAAAGACAATAATTTCTTGTCATTTCCTTCCACACCATTCCTGATTATCCCAATCCAGGAGGATGATCGCTGTTATACCACACAGGTGCAACAGAAAAGCAATAGTTTTATCTATTATTCACATATTAATATATTATTTTGCATCAACAAAAAAAAAACCCAAAACATAATGTCCAAAGATTTAAACATAACTAAGCCAATGCTGCAGGACTCGTTTTATTTTAGATGATAATTAAAATCGCTTGAATAAAAGACATAATTTTAGTTAATCATACCCAAGCAAACTCTCAAAAATATCATTCTGGTTGAATAAAAAAAACAAAATATAGGTAAATATGGCAGTGAATATATAATTCAAAATTTTACTTTCTTTTGTTAACTTTTTTTGTTTTTGTCATTTTCTTTCTATCATTATCAGAAAATCATATTACCATCAACCTATATTAAATCAAAAGGCTTAAATTCTAGTCCTATAATTTACTAGCCTTGCTTTTTATTATCCTTACAATTACAATTATAATTTGGATATATATTTTATTATTTTTTTAAAATAATATTATTTTAAAATCAAAAGATGTTTCTAGAAAAATAAACATTTGATATTTTATTTTTATTTATGATTGGAGAAATATAATGATAAATATATCTAAAATTTTGGTCGGACTCCAAAGTATATATTGTAGATGCTAGGGGTAGCTTCACTTTTTTTTTTTTTAAAAAAAAACAAAATTTACTAAAACCTCACTTAGAATTAAGATTGAAATGAGATAAATGGTTAAGATTACATACTCAAGATGACAAACCTAAAAAGATCTGTAGGCTCTAACTAGTTAATGAAATTATTAGATTAAGCAATGCGGAATTACAAGCACATGATGTATTAGTAGCAGTGCAGGCCTGTTATTTTTATTAAATGACATTAATAATACTAAAAATGATTAAGTCTAACAATAAAACAATTCCATGGGGTTGACCTGATAATCTCAGAGATTTTCTTCCATATTTGATTTTTTAGATTTGCTGTACCCTTACTTCCAAATACATTATATCATTACCAATAATGCACGCACTCAATATTTTTCTCTAATTAATTATTGGAAATTTATGGAAGCAAGGCTAGAGGGGCCTGTAATGGTTTTTTTTTCTGCAATTGTTTTCTGCCTTGCTAGTTTCTGCAATATATAGCCATCTATGCCCACGTTGCGTGGCAGTCTTGGCACATCAAGATGTATTGTCAAAACAAATAAAAAGGTGTGACCAAAAAAATAATAAATAAAAAGCTTGTCTGATTTTTCATTATTAACCATGTGTTAAAACATGTGATTTGATTAAGAAATAATAAAATTATCGAGAAAACAATTCAAGATTGTGTATTTTGAATTCAAATCCAATTAATACAATCATTAATTATAAAAAGAAATAAAGTATCATATAATAAGATTTTTATCATGCATGGTATCATAGCCAACAATGCGCATATACTGAAGTTCTTTAACAATTTTAGCTTGACTATTGCCCATAATTTTCCATCGCCCATTAGTTTCATAGCTTTCCATCATCTTGCTTACATCCGTACAAAACAAGCTGAGGTTGAAATGACATAATAAAACAAATCATATGCTTGTTTCCTCGCCCATTAACATGTTGAGAAAACAAATCAAAACAATATATTTTGGATTAAAATCCAATCAATATAATCATCAATTACAGTGGAAATCAATTACCATATCAAAGATTTTAAATGATTAAAGATTGTAATTTATTTCCATAGTTGTTTGATTGTGTTTCTATATACCTTTTAATTTGTTAATTGTAATCATATATCATATCAATAAATAAATATATTCTTATCATGGTACTAGAGCTAACAATCCACATGTAATTGCTTATTATTGCCCGCTCGCCATTACTTTATTTTACTTTTTTATATACTTTCTTTTATTAACCTTTTTGTTTTTGCCATTTTCTCTCTGTAATCACCAAACATACATTTCCTACAAGAAAATACTGTTGTCACATGTTAAATGCAGCGAGTGTCGGGATTTTATACAAAGGAATAATTTAAAAACAAATAAAAAAATATAAGAAAAATCCCGAATAAAATGAAAATGGGCAAACAAAGCAATTAAGAAAGAATTATGATAGAGAAAATAAGAACACAAAACCTCCAATATGAAATTTGGAACTCAAAATCCTCCAATATTTTACTATATTTTCAAGTTAATAAAATACAATTCTGAATATTTGGGTATAATCAATGCAATTTGTTGTTTTATACATTATGTTTTAGTCCCCTTAATTAGAATGAGGAGTGGTATTATTCCCATTTTATAAATTATTATATTTCCACAATACAGACACATTGAGAGTAAACCATAAACGATCAGTCATTCTAGTTTTTTTAAAAAACAAATTAAATAGTCATTGTAATTTTAAAACCTAATTAATTAGTCCTTTAACCATTGTTAACCACATTAAATCCCTAAATTTCTTCACTTATTCTCTCTAGATTATTGCCTTGATGTAATTATTTCCCTCAACCCTTTGCCAAAAACTCAGTCAAACCCCCTTCCTTCAATTTGTTGGATTTCCTCTCAATTTGTTTTGTAAAGGAAACTTGAAAATATTCTCCCTCCATTTTTTCTCTATTGTTGCCGGTTGTAGAGAGGAAAATAGGGTATTTATATTCCACTTTCTTACTATTTACATATTCACTCTATGTCACCTAGTTATTTCATTTAGTTTTATATCTTTAATTCAATTTAATCCATCCTATCATCAGGTTGGAATTTTAATATTTCAAAATAATTTTAACCATGGTCTCCATGTCAAACCACATTAAACGTTGTGTTGAATACCTTCTATAGGCAATGATTTTAGCACCCCCATCACTAACTGATGCAGACTAGAACGGAACTCACACGCGTTCCAACACACAAGGGTTTCTTCGATCTGTAATTCCGCAGAAAACAGAAAAAAAGAGAGATTTTTGAGTTAACTACTCAAAGAAGTTTTTTTATTTTTATTCCATCATACCTGTCGCAAAGCGATTACCATCAAATAAATAGAGGAACTGACCTCTTAGACTCCTAAAAACAACTCCCTTAGATCAGGAACCAATCCTGCATTAACTAGGAAATAAAAGCTGAATGGAGAAACGGAAAGAAAATTAAACTCTTAGACTCCTAAAGCAAACAACCCCAAATTAATTGCTACATGAGGAAACGGGAATGAAACTCCAATCGTTACATAAGAAACTTAAAGTGCCCAGTTGTGAAATTTATGACCAAGCAATGTCAAGCCTTTTTGTTGTTTTGGGTGTCTTAAATATGAGTCTTGCCACCCGGTCTGCATCATCCTCCCCATGCTGAGAAGAATTCGGCCACGAATTCGGGAAATCTGCATCCTCTGATGATGAGTCCCCGTGGAGAGGGACCAAGTGCTTGACATTAAATACATCTGCTGTGCGAATATGACTAGGCAGCTTGAGGCGATAAGCATTTGAATTAATTTTCTCAATAATCTCCACTGGACCAATTTTTCATGGTGACAGTTTATTGTACTCACCTATAGGAAAACGATCCTTGGTTAGCACCACCCAGACAAAGTCACCCACTTCATAATCAACAAGTCACCACTTTTGGTCCACATCTCGTTTGAATTTGGCAATAGATTCCAGCAAGTTCTGTCGAGTAAGGTTGTGAACGTCCTGCAGCTGAGTGACAAAGTCCTCTGCTTTGTGATTAATTTTGGTGTTGCTTGGTAGATTAGCCAGATCAAGTGGACACCGTGGGAGAAACCCATACACAATTTCAAAGGGGTTGAGCTTGGTGCTACTATTGACTGCATGGTTATGACCAAAGTTTCTTGTCCCAAGATTTTAACTGATCACCTACCAAACTGCGAAGGAGATTTCCCAATGACCTGTTCACTACCTCGGTTTGCCCATCTGATTGAGGGTGATAAGCACTACTAAAATTCAAGCGAGTATTGACCATCTTCCAAAGACTCCGCTAGAAATGGCTTAGGAAATTAGTGTCCCTATCTGATACGATTGACTCTGACAACCCATGCAACCGATAAACTTCTTGAAAGAACAACTCAGCCACATTAACAGCATCTGTTGTTTTCTTACACGGGATAAAATGAGCCATTTTTGAAAACCTGTCTACTACCACGAAAATAGAGTCAAATCCTCGTTGGGTACGCGGGAGACCTAAAACAATATCCATGCTGATGTCGGACCATGGCCGTATTGGAACAGAAAGTGGCATGTACAAACTGGCATTGGTAGCTCTCCCTTTGGCAACTTGACAGACTGACATCGTGCAACAAAACGCCCAACCTCTTTACGCAGTGATGGCCAGAAATAAGACGCAGCCACCAGCAAATAAGTTCGGTCTCTTCCCACATGCCCTTCTCTGTGCAGCTCTTGTATGATCTTGGACCGTAGACTACAGTCAGGTATACACAATTGGGTGCCCTTGAAAACAAACCCGTCTTGTAGGACAAAATCACTTTGTTGGTTGTTCTGAATTTTCTCTATCACAATAGCAAAGAAAGGGTCAGAGACATACAACTTTTGAAAGGAGTCGAAACCCAATACCTTGACACACATGTCAACCAACAAATTTTTTCGATGACTGAGGGCATCAGCCACTCGATTCTGTGTGCCCGCCTTATGTTTAATGACAAAAGTGAATTGTTGTAAGTATGCAGCCCAAGATGCATGTCGAGATGAAATCTTATCTTGACTCCCCATGTGTTTAAGGGCATCATGATCAGTGAATAAAACGAACTCCTGAAGAAATAGATAATGCCGCCAATGCCTTACTGCTTGAACCACTGCATAGAATTCAATGTCATAGGTGTTGTACCGTGACTTTGCCCCTGAGAGTTTCTCACTGAAGAAGGTGACAGGCCTGCCATTTTTGGCTCAGAACCGCCCCGATTCCTAGCTTTAAGGCGTCACAGTGTATCTTAAAAGGATTTGAAAAGTCTGGTAGGACAAGTACTGGGCAGTGGTCAGTCGTTGCTTGATTTCTTGGAAGGCTATCTCGGCCTTAGGTGTCCATGTAAACTTGCCATTGCTCCTCATACAATCAGTCACTGGGGCCATTATGCCACTGAAGTGTGGAATGAAACGACGATAGAACGAGGCCAACCCATGGAAGCTTCGGACATCAGTCCAATTTTGCGGCTGTGGCCACTGTTTGATGGCTTCAATTTTTGAATCGTCTACTGAGAGCCCTTCAGAAGAAATGATATACCCCAAGAACAAGACCCGGTCAGTTAAGAACACACACTTTGTTTTTGCTGCGAAAAACTGCTCCCTGCGTAACACATCCAAAACTTCCCGAAGATGTTGTAGATGCATCATAGGATCAACACTGTAAATTAAAATATCATCAAAATATACCACCACGCTCTTACCAATGTAGGGCCGCAGGGCTTGATTCATCACTCGCATGAATGTGCTTGGGGCATTAGACAACCCGAACGGCATGACCATCCACTCAAAAAGTCCTTCTCGAGTCTTGAAGGCCGTTTTCCATTCATCTCCCGGTCGAATACGAATCTGGTGATATCCGCTCTTCAGGTCCAACTTCGTGAATATTGTGGCCCCACTCAACTGATCCAGCAAGTCATCCAACCGTGGGATTGGAAACCTGTAACGAACCGTAATTTTATTGATGACCCTGCTGTCAACACACATTCTCCATGTCCCATCTTTCTTTGGGGTCAGAAGGGCAGGTACCGCGCAAGGACTAAGACTCTCTTGAATATGTCCTTTCACTAGCAATTCCTCTACTTGGCGCCGTAATTCTTCATGCTCCTTCGGACTCATCCGATAATGTGGTCTGTTGGGCAAATTGATGCTGAATGTCCCTTAATGGGGGTAGGCTTTCAGGAAGCTCAGCTGGAAATACATCTTCAAACTCCTGCAATAATGGTTCAACGCTGCCCGGAATAATGCTATCCTCAACTTCCATTCTTCCGATCAGTATGTAAACCATTCCAGATTCCCTAATTTATGCTTCAAACTTAGCCATTGTCAATAAATTGTTGTTTTCTCCTTTTGGAATGCCACCTGTAACTTCCATTTTTGGTACCAACACAACCCTGATTGAATTAAACATGAAAGTGCACGTATTCAAGAACCCATCATACATCACACGTCGGTCATATAACCATGGTCTGCCCAATAATAGATGACAAGCATCCATGGAAACCACATCACACCAAACCTGATCTTTGTAGGTTGTGCCGATTGAAAAAGACACTAAGCTGCACCTTGTCACTGTAACATCATTCTTCTTATCTAGCCATGTTAGTTTATATGGTCGCGGATGTGATTTTGTTGCCAGGTGTAGCTTACGAACCACCTCTTTGGACACTACATTCTCACAGCTACCTGAGTCAACGATGAATCGACAAACCTTCCCGCTAATTGTGCAAGTGGACTGGAATACATTAGTACGCAACCAGTCATCTTCTACTCCACGGGGTGCTAAGCAACTATGTCGGATCATTAATACCGGTCTAGTATCCCCCTCTAAACGCTCTTCAATTATCTCTGTGTTGTTATAGGTTGTTCCAGGTTTGATTTCCACACCTTCCCTTCGGCAATATTCCACGTGCTTCTTGTGAATCATCAATAAGGGACCATGATCTCCCTCTAGTCGCTCCTCCTCATCATAAACTGGTTCTGTTTCAACATATCCTTCTTGCTCCCTGATGTTTTCTTCGATGTCCAAAAATAATCCCCTCCGTGGTCCTTTCTTACATTCTGCGAATCTATGTCCTGGCTCTCCACAATTAAAACAACGAAAACCTGTGGTCGGTGCCGTTGTGTGAGTGGGCACAGTGGGTTTGGTAATAGTAGATGGTGGAATGGTTGCTCGTCCGCTGCTACTGCTACTTGCACCACTTGTACTGGAACCCCCAAAACTCATGTTCCCTATTCGTCCGCTGTTATTGCTCGTACCTGCACCCGAACCTCCAAAATTTATGCCCCCAGTATTTCTGCGCACCTTTTGTTTTTCTAACTGCACTTCTCTCTGGTGAGCATCAGACACACTCAACACATCAAACATATTAAGGACATCTTGGAATTGAATCCGCAATCCCCTAATATATCGCGCCACCCGCGACTCCTCGTCCTCTGCAATCGCATCTCGCGAAACTAATTGGTAGAACTCCGTAGTGTAGTCATCAATTGATCGGTTGCCCTGTCTTAGATTTTGTAACCGTTGGTAAAGCGTCCGTGTGTAATTGTATGGTAAAAACGCAGAACGCATGTGTTTTTTCATCTTGTCCCCATACGTGATCTTCCCTTTCCCCTGTAGAGCCCTTGTTTTCTTTACCTGTTGCCACCAAGCTCCAGCCCGACCTCTGAGCCTTGTTGCAACTAGGGCCACCCGTCTGTCTTCTGGAACTTGCTTAAATTCCAAAACTTCATCTACGGTATTGATCCAGTCGAGGTACTCATTCGTTTGCAAACCACCATGGAACTCTGGTATGTCGATTTTGAGGCCTATCTCCCAACGCCTTGATTCATCATTCGCTGGTCTCCTCTGTGCTAGTTGAGGGGCGAATGGATTTTCATCACTTTCGAACTCCTCTTCCACGTTTTGTGGATTCTGATCCTGATGTTGAGCCATCGACGCTGCTAACTACCGCGTTAACGTCTCGACTTGCTGTTGTAATTGTGCCATCTCATCACGCTCGTAGACTTCATCCAACGGTTGTTCACGAAGGTTCGGCAGGTTCGCACGTCTCTTTGGTGCCATAACGACGATAGCTGACCGAGCTCTGATACCAAACTGATGCAGACTAGAACGGAACTCACACGCGTTCCAACACACAAGGGTTTCTTCGATCTGTAATTCCGCAGAAAACAGAAAAAAAGAGAGATTTTTGAGTTAACTACTCAAAGAAGTTTTTTTATTTTTATTCCATCATACCTGTCGCAAAGCGATTACCATCAAATAAATAGAGGAACTGACCTCTTAGACTCCTAAAAACAACTCCCTTAGATCAGGAAACAATCCTGCATTAACTAGGAAATAAAAGCTGAATGGAGAAACGGAAAGAAAATTAAACTCTTAGACTCCTAAAGCAAACAACCCCAAATTAATTGCTACATGAGGAAACGGGAATGAAACTCCAATCGTTACATAAGAAACTTAAAGTGCCCAGTTGTGAAATTTATGACCCAGCAATGTCAAGCCTTTTTGTTGTTTTGGGTGTCTTAAATATGAGTCTTGCCACCCGGTCTGCATCACTAACAATATACAAGTTCAATATATAAATGAAAATATGGAGGATGAAGTGTTGTTGTTGTTTATCATTCTCTATTAGATATTGCCATTTCTAAAATTGAATCTGAGCTAAGTTTTTAATAGAGTGCTAAAAATGGAAAATGCAAAATTTCTGAGACAGGGAATAATGAGAGAATATCTCAGAACTAATCACCTATTCTCTTTCACAAGTGAAAGTGGAGGCAATGGATTAACGAAGAATTACTCATAAAATCCTACGCCCAGAGAAGATCAAAGTAAATAAGAAATTCAAATAATAAATTTTGGGATGTAGTTTAATTTGAATAAAATCCTGGACAGGCAAAATTAAAGAAACATCAGCATGCTGATAAGTGATATGAGTCTACAATTGATTCGATGAATCCAAGGGAAAGACAATCCCTACATGATCACACTTCCAACAGACAATATTAATTAACAAGAAATCGAAACATTGCTTAAGCCATAATCAGAGGTGAAGGCGAAAAGTAGGAGTGGCGCACAGATGGTTTGCTCTCGGGGTTACAAGACCAAACGCCTCGGTCATGTCCAATTCCTCCGGCAACATATTGTTAGGAAGCTCCCAGTCAAAGCAATGCACCAGCTGTGCCACAATTTGCCGAACCATGGTTAGTCCCAAATGCATTCCAGGGCAGCCCCTGCGCCCAGCTCCGAAGGGGAGAAGCTGGAAATCGCGTCCACGAACATCTATGTTACTCCCAGCAAACCTCTCTGGAATAAACTTATTTGCATCAGTCCAAACACTTTGGTCGCGTCCAATAGCCCAAACGTTTACAATAACACGTGTTTTTTGCGGGATGAGGAAGCCATCTATGGTGCAATCTTCCATTGACTCGTGAGGGAGAAGTAGAGGTGCCACTGGATGGAGCCTGAAAGCTTCCTTTATAACCATGTGCAAGTACTCCAAGCCCTCCAAGTCTGATTCTTCCACCATTCTATCCATGCCTATTTTCTCTTCCAGCTCTTTCTGGACTTTCTTCATTACTCTTGGATGCTTGATGAGCTCGGAGAGAGTCCACTCGATTGCTGCGGCTGCGGTGTCCATTGCGCCTACAAGCATGTCCTGAAAGAGAAAGGTACAGATTTAAGGATAATTATGTGATTTATGTGCTGCTTACTAACAGTTATTTTAATTCTATTTACCAAGATTATGGCTTTGATGTTGTCTCGACCAATACGATACTCAGTTTCTTCAGATCCCAAGAACTCCAACATGACATCAACAAAATCTTTGGTTCTGTTTTCGTCCTTGAACTGAATGTGCTCATCAATAATCTTCTCAATGAAGTCATCAAAAACCTTGCCTATGGCCTTCATGCGCTTTGTATGACCCTGAAGGTCAAGTGGTGCAATTGGAGGGATGTAATCTCCCAAGTTAAAACTTGCTGCAAAACGCATGAGCTCATGAGTCACTGGTTTGAACCCCTTCTCATCAAATTCCTTTTCCAAGTATTTCTTTCCAAAAACCATCCTACAACTGATGTCAGCGCTCAGAGATGAGACCTTGGCACCAAGATCAACAGCGACACGCTCACGAGAAGCATCTTTAACGTAGTCAATCAAGAGGTCAAGCTCTTCTTTCCTCGTGGACATGAAAGAATTTATTTTATGGTTGCTAAGCAACTCAAGGGTACACATCTTGCGCACGTTGCGCCAATAAGAGCCATATGGAGCAAATGATAAGTTCTTCTGCTCGTAAGAGATATGCTTCGCAGCCTCATTTGGTGGCCTACTAGCAAACACGAGGTCATTGGTCTTAAGAATCAATTCGGCAGCCCGAGGCGATGAGACAACTACAGTAGGCACCAAGCCTAACCGCATATACATGATAGGGCCATACTTCTTTGCTAGTTGATGCAAGTCATGGTGGGGGAACTTCCCTAACAAATGTAAGCTACCAAATATAGGAAACCCTATTGGACCAGGGGGTAACTTGCTATCCTTAATCTTTCTTTTCGACAGCCAAGCTCGGAGGAAGAAAGCGAGCGCAATCAAGGCTAGAGTGGTTAATATCCAAGCCATGCTATGTATAATATATTAAGGTTCGTCTCTATGCTCTATCTTAGTGAAAGCAAACCTTAAATCCAACTCTTGGTTCATATAGAGAAGATGCTACACATATATATAGTCGTAACTAGGGAGATGATAACAGGAAGAAGACAAACTGAGGATAAGTTCAATGTCTTTGTTTGTATCGCTTCTTCTTTTTTCTTTTGAAGAAAGGAATCAATTATAAAAAACAAATTTAGTGAGATTTTATTATCTACCTAAAGCCAAACCACATAATTTAGTAAGATTTTATTTTTGTTTATATGCACTCTAATGGTAGAAAGCTATTTAGAAAAGCCAATTGTATTTAATACATAATTATTTTAACAACTTGATATAACCCCGTTGATTTGATAAATTTAAAAATAACATAACAATTCTCAATTAACTCGACTCAGTATTAAAAAATAAGATTGAAAAATTAAAATTTAAAAAAATAACCTGAGCCAATTCGAATGAACTCGTCAAACTCATGACATGAATAATAAGAACATAAATTCTAATAAAAAACAAACTGAAAAAACATAGATTTTAAATAAAATAAAGGGAAAAAATTAGTAAAATTTTTTTATTACAATAAATCATGTTTTGGTAGAAATATTATAATGGCTTTTTATTTAGCTTTTCTCTTTTAAGCATGAAAAACTAGAGGAAAAAAAGAGTCAAAATATTGTTTTTTTTTTTTTTTTTACTATTTGCTCTAAGGCTAGACCAGAGAGATGAACAGCTCTCAAGTGAACGGAAACGGTAATGATAAATTAAACTACTAAGTGATATATCATACTAAGTGAAAAGGACTACTAAGTGATGCTCCTTTAGGTCGTTTTGTTTTTTTTTCTTAATCATATCCTACTAAGTGAAAAAGTACAGATTGAGACCCTTGTAACATTATTTTCTTTATAATTTAATTCAGCTTTTGGTTGGAAGCCAGGAACAGCTGAGATACCAATTTCTAATCTTTGTTCTGCACGTAGACATGGTTTACTCGTGTTTGTAGTTATTTTTTTAAGTATTTTTAATTTGAAAATATATTAAATTAATATTTTTTATTTTTTAAAAATTATTTTTGATATCAGCGCATCAAAATGATCTAAAAACACTAAAACAAATATTAATTTAAAACAAAGAAAAAAATAATTTTTTTGAATTTGTTCAAAATTGTTTTTAAAACGCAAAACACTCATATTTGAAATTTTCTCATATAAGTGGAAGAGCGTAATTATAAATAATTGTACATTAAGTATCGAGTTCTTGTCTATATTTAATTAATTAAAAAAGAAAAAGAGAGTGGAATTAAAAAGAACAAAATTATATCGTATGCTTTGATTTACAGGAGAACGAAGGGTTAGAGAAAGTACCACATCATCATTCCCTCATTCTATCCATTTCGGGGAGATAAAAAAGGCAGTCATGGACGACAATTTTCTCGTATCCTCTCAGACAAGAAAATAATTTCTACTCTACCAAACACAATTTATCCTCTAAACCAATGTTTCAGGTTCTTATAAATTACGAAGGAAAAAAGAATTAAGAGACAGGAACTTACTCAAAAAAGTGATCTTAGCTTTGTCAAGCTCGCACTTGTACAACCCCGGCACCTTCACACATGAGTTATGTTATAGCAAAATTAACTGAACATTGCTGGAATGAAAATGACCTGAAAGCTGACTGCCTTTTCTTTTATTTTGTAAGGGCAATCACTACAACATTATACAGTTTCACCGACGGACTAATTCCGTCGGTGAAAGCAATGAAATCCGTCGGTGAAATAATTACCGACGGAACACGTCCGTCGGTATAACAGTCGTCGGTAAATCCCATTTCCGTCGCTAAGTCTGTTGCAAATAAAAAAAAACACACACCGACGGAATACCGACGGTCTTTCAGACGGATACGCGCGCGCCAAAAAAAAGTTTCCCGCGGGAACATTACCAACGGAATAAATCCGTCTGAAATTTCATCGGTATGTACCGACGGAATCACCGGCGGACTTGCCGTCGGTAATGATGGCATGGCTGTAATTGTTTGGCAACTCTCTGTGTAATACCGACGGATAGTATACGTCGGTATGTATTTAAAATAAATAAATAAAATAATTTATTAATTGTAAAAAACCTTAATAAACAAATAAAAATGGATTAAACATTAAAAATATAAAAGTAATGTTAAATAATATTCATTACAAATTTAATGTGTTTAAAAAACAAAATTAAACTAGAATAGCGGCAGAGCTGGAGGAGGAGGAGGAGGAGGAGGAGGAGGTTGGTTGTTCCCGGGACCATACGGCCAAAAAGAAGCTGCACAAGTATCGTCACCCATCTTTGATCTCATCTCCATGACTATTTGACGGAGCTCATCATAATTCGTCAAGAGTTGTTGGTATTGTTGTTTCAACGCAATGAACTCCTCAGACTGGGTGTTCGATACTGATGGAGAGCTTCCAACAGTTGAGACACTACGAGCCGAGCGCAAGTTTTCAGCCGTAGTGTTGGAGAGCCCGTAGACCCGATTTTTATCGAGTCCACCAGACGATCCCGCCTCCATCCACAAATCTGGATCGAAATCTGGATGGGTCGACAGATTGTCCCCATATCTCTCCCTCAACCGACTATTATAGGTCTTCTGAAAATTCCGTCGGTAAAAAAATCATCAAATGCAATTCAAGATGCAATTCAAGAAATTAATAACTTACAAAATAAAATGAATGAACGAACATACCACGAAGTGCTGAGCACGGTTGTCCACGAACTGCTGCACCCCCTTTTGGTGGTCTTGACTCCGCACATGCGTCTCTACAAACAGCTCCATTGGACTCGGTTCACGTCCAAGAGACGCAGCCTGTAAGGAAAAAATAGGTTGAAAGTTAAATATATTATAAGGAACGAAAAATTATTTAACGATATATTTCATTAAAATTAATCTTACCATCCGCTTTGCATGTGCGTTGAATGGGACGAATTCGCCAGTGTGCGTGGTCACCGAACCATGAATTTGCCGGTTTCGGTTGTCGGCGCCAGACTGTGAGCGCCGTGAGAACCGCTCTGAGGTCACGTGCTCAATATATGCCGTCCATATTTCCCCCGAGATGAATGGCGGTTTGAATTCCTGCCAAACCGCCACCTCATTCCATCCTTCAAGACCGTTATCCCTCGCTTGTCTTTTTGATTTTTTTTGGGTGTCATACCAAAAATCACGCAACCTACTTCCATAGTAACAAATTAGAATTTAAAATATAAAATTATAAAAAAAAATAAATATTATTTTCGATGTTACCTAGTTGCCGCGTGATTCTTCCATACCCTCCTCACAACATTGTTGTCCGCCCTATCCCACTCAAATTTGTGCTGTGTATATAAATAAGTCATATAAAATAAGAATAGTACAAGATATAAAATTATAAAAATCATTTATTAAAAATAAGCTGGAAATTAAAAATTAACACCGACCTGAAATCGCTTAAACCATGCATCGATATTAGGTTTCCACTCAGGATGTCTGGAAACCTGGCTCCATTGAAACAATGGAATCTCCATTGACGATTTAAACGCCAATGTTATAGTCCTTGCAGCCTCAATGTTTGTGAACCTGATATTAAAAAAATATAGTAATATTAATTAGTTGCTCATAAATTATGTTATAAGTATATAAAAAAAACACTAAAACCTAAACAAACTTACATTGAGAGGTCATCCTTCCATTGTGCCTGGTACTTGCGGGTGAATTGACCCCGCTGTGAAGGCATACCACTTCTGCGCTGTGAAACCGCTCTAGAAGAGGCAGCATCACAAGTTGGCGTTGATTCCTCGCCGTGATCAGCACTTAAGGATACGTCCTCCTCGCTGCTAGAAGAACTAGCTGCAACCGTCTTCTGACGACGTGCTGTAGATTTCATTCTACGCATCTACACAAATTTATACGAATAATTACATAATTAACTTCGATTATTTTAAAAAAAATTCGACAGAGTCTCCCCTATACTGGGGGGTCCCAAGTTATCGACAAAATCATATTACACTTCTAATTTTATTTCACATCCCGATCCAATCATCCTGGATCTCAACCCAACTCATCATCATCAACACAACATTGTATTCAATAACATCATGTAATGATATTAAAAGAATCAATTTCAACTATGAACATTCATTGTTAAATTGGTACTTAGAGTTACAAACATTAGATTAAAGTCATTCATTCAAATTTACGGATTAATATTACATTTCAAGTTTTAGGAGACAAGACTCTTAATTTATAAATAATTACATGGTCATAAGCAAAAGATAACTAAATCAATATCATTCCTAACACGATCGACCCTAATGGACCTCAAAATAGAAATTAACGTGTACACATAAATATAAAAATGTAATAACAAGCAATAACAATGACATGGAAACAATAATATCCTAAATTAAGATAAACTAATTAAATGTAATTCTATATATATAAATTAACATTTTTAACATAAATTCAACAATAACAATTATAGCAATACAAACAATAATATCCTAAATTAAGATAAACTAATTAAATGTAATTCTATATATATAAATTAACATTTTTAACATAAATTCAACAATAACAATTATATATATAAATTAACATTTTTAACATAAATTCAACAATAAAAATTATAGCAATACAAACAATAATATCCTAAATTAATAAATAAAATTAAAAAACAAAAAAACACTACACAAAACAACATAAACACAAAACAAACAATACACAAAACTAAAAAACACTATATCAATTCAAAATAAATTTGGGAATAAAAAATGCTTACCTTAATAGTGTGTTGAATTTAAGATTTTATTTACAAACAATACACAAAACAAAGAACACCAAAAAAAATAATCATAATTAAAATAAAAAAATACAAAGATAAAGAAAAAAGAATACATACCTTGGTAAAATCACAACCACCAAAACAATAAAATCTCTTCAATTTGCCAAATAGAAACGGAGAGGAGAAGAGAAATGAAGAAGAAGAGAAACGGAGCCGAGAGAAAAAAATGAACCAAATGGGGGAAAGGGGGGATTTATATAGCAATTTTTCCGACGGAATTACCGACGGACATTAATTGTTGTCGGTGGCATTAAATTCCGTCGGTAATTCCGTTGGTAATTAATTGAAATGCGCACCAAAAAAGTTCGAAAATCCCGCCGAACTTTTCGATCCGTCGGTATACCCGTCGGTATTCGTGCAGACGGACACGTGTCAGACATGCGTGCACTTCGGTATGTGCGTTTAGGCCGTCGGTGATTCCGTCGGTATTGGACGTCGGAAAATCCGTCGGTGAATGTGGCACAATCCCGTAAATTTTTTGCAACTCTCTGTGAAATACTGACGGGTTATATTCCATCGGAAAATCCGTCGGTGAATGTGGCACAATCCCGTAAATTTTTTGCAACTCTCTGTGAAATACCGACGGGTTATATTCTGTCGATATACCCGTCGGTGAAACCGTAAATTTTTCTTATTTTTTGTATGTAACCGTGTCAAAAAATCTTGAATTACAATCTTACAGCACACACAACACAATAACAAGGGCTGACCATTAAAGAAGAATAAATATTTCATGTTTCAAATTATTACATTATAAAATAAGGCTTCATAACATGTTTAGTTAGTCGAAATTTTCATCTTCATCCTCTATTGAATTGTTATCATCAGCTTCATCGCACTCTTCAATTTCGTTATCATCTTCTTCAACAACATTGTTTTTTCCACTAGTAGAGCTCAGAACAACATTCAACTCCTCTGCGTCAACATCAACAAGACTATCGTTGAAAACACGAAAATTCAAATTTTCTTCTAAGTCAATCGACGGAGCAACTCGGTATGGTTCAACCAACTCACTAGCTTGAAAGACTTCATCTATCACACTTGTGTCTTCGTTCTCATCCTGAACAACCTCGACACGACCCTTGGGTTTTGTTTTTAAAACGGATAACCAATCAACTCTTGATCGGTCCTTTCTAAAGGAAGGGGTGTATGTGTAATAAACTTGTTGGCATTGCTTTGCGAAAACAAAGACGTTGTTTACGTTGCGGTGTCTAGCTTTTGAGTTGATTTCAACGAGACCATAGTGAGGATCTACTCTGATTCCTCTGTCAGTTGTGTCATACCAATAGCATTTGAATAAAAACACTCTATTTTGCTCACTATGATATTGCAGTTCGATGACCTCTTCTAATCTACCGTAGTAGTCAACTTCAAACTCACTAGAAGTCGATCCCTTAATACAAACACCGCTGTTGTATATCTTTCTTCCATGCCCGTATTCTTCAGTATGAAAGACATCCATTGACAAAATAACCATTATAGCACTTGACTTTTCTTTCAGGGCCCAGACATAGTAAAGACAGTGAAATAGCAGCACTACCTCCCATTTGATAAACCTAGCTTGTAAATTAAATACAACAATAATCACTAAACGGATATTATGTAACATTGACTACAATTAATTACATTGCAAGAGATAATGAGTTTGTGATAGGACTTACATGTGTTCTAAACCATGTGGCAAATTGTTCATCTTGTAATTGAAAGATCTGGGATTCGGTCAGCTGTGAGTTATTGGACAGTAAGTATCGTCGATGTTGCCTGCAAGGTTGTTCCAAATTATATGAGTGTATGAGTGTATGGTATCACAAAACATAAATAGTACACTCTTGGCAAAGTTTAAGTCGAACATCTACTTACTTAATAAAAGGTCTCAGCTCATCACAGTTAAATAGGACATAATTGTGTGCTTGTCTGAACTCTATTTCAGACAAATATCTTCCCCTCACGGCATTTTTAGGTGTGGGTCGTCCAGGATTGGAGAATATTGACAAGTTCCCACTTGAATGCACTTCACCACCATCATCATGCCGTGGAACACGGTTTATCCTCGTTCTCAAATGAGGTTCGAAATAGTATGAGATAAATGTTGAGATCTCCTCAACAATATACGCCTCACATATTAACGCCTCAACATGCGCCTTGTTCTTAACCTTTTTTTAAGATTGAACAAGTACCTGCATATATATATATATATATATATATATATATAAATAAAAAATTATCAATTAAAAACATTAAAATAAAAATAAAAACATTTAATTATAAATGTCATAGCAACTGTAATATCTAACCTCTTGAATGGATACATCCATCTGTACTGGACCGGTCCTCCAACTTTTACCTCAGACGGTAAATGTACGGGTAGATGCTCCATTGAGTCAAAAAATGATGGAGGGAATATCATCTTAAGTTTGCATATTGTCTCGATGATATTCTTTTCAAGCCTTTCAATGTGATCAACATTCAACTTGCTGGAGCATATGTCTCTGAAGAAATGACTCATCTCCGTTAGTGCATCCCATATCCCCTTTGGCAACAAATCACGAAAAGCTAATGGGATGAGTGTTTGCATAAACACATGGCAGTCATGACTCTTCATTCCATATAATCTGCATTCCTCCGTATTAACCAGCCTTGATATGTTCGAGGCATGTCCATCGGGGAAACGCAAACTCTTAAGCCATTTGTAGACTAGTAGTTGTGCCTTTTTCTCTAGCACGAAGCTTGCTCTTGGTTTTGCGACCCGTGACCCATCACAAACAACCTCCATATTTTTACGGTTACAGAACAACGCTACATCCAATCTAGCCTTGATGTTGTCCTTTGTCTTCCCCTTCACATCCATGACGGTGTTGAAAATGTTCTCAAACACGTTCTTTTCAATGTGCATGACGTCAAGGTTATGGCGGAGAGGATTGGTCTTCCAATAAGAAAGATCCCAAAAGATACTTCACTTCACCTAATTTTGGGTCAAACCATAACCAAGAAACTTATGCTTACCTGATTGGAGAGCAAACACAATGTCACCGTACTCTGACACAACATCATGCAATTCTTCACTAGAAAGACGCGGGGGTGAAACATCATTTTCAACTCTGCCAACAAAGAAATCCTTTCTGTTCTTTCTGTACCTGTGATTAAGTGGCAAGAAGCGACGGTGACAGTCAAAAAAAGAAGCTTTACCTCCGTTTGCTAGCGTGAATGCCTTGTTGTTTTCTATGCAGTATGGACATGCGAGTTTCCGATGCGTGCTCCAACCAGAAACCATTCCATAAGCTGGGAAATCATTGATAGTCCACATCAAAGCCGCTCTCATAACAAAATTTTGTTTCCTCGAGATGTCATAAGTCAAAGCTCTAGAGGACCACAACTGCGTCAACTCATCAATCAACAAACGAAGACAAACATCTATATTCCGCCCCGGACTGCTCGGACCTGGTATGACCATAGATAAAAACATGAACTCCAGCTTCATACACATCCCCGGTGGCAAGTTATAAACCGTCAGTATGACCGGCCAACAAGAATAAGGAGCAGCAAATGACCTGAATGGGTTGAATCCGTCTGTACACAACCCAAGACGCACGTTCCTTGATTCAGCTGAAAAGTGAGGATGCATACTGTTAAAGTGTTTCCAGGCTTCACCGTCAGAAGGATGAACCATCACTCCATCAACCGCATGGTGTGATTGGTGCCATGTCATGTGCTCAGTAGTCCTTGGTGACATGAATAACCTCTGCAGTCTATGTGTGATTGGGAAGTATCTAAGTTTTTTATATGCCACGAGAGTCTTCCCTCTACCAGTTCTGGGTTTATAACGGGAATGCCCGCATGTCATGCACTCGGTCATCTCAGCATTTTCAAGGTAGTATAACATGCAGAAGTTAGGGCATATATCAATTTTCTGGTATCTTAAACCGAGGGGTTTCATCATGGACTTGGCAGCATAGAAGTTCTCTTTTAGCCTATTCCCTTCAGGTAAAATGCTTCTCGCCCATTCAATAATCTTGTCATAACCGGCCTTACTCAACCCGTGATCTGACTTGATGGTGAACACCTGTGCTACGGCTGATAATTTACTGTGGTTCGTGCAGCCATCCCATAATGGTTCGTCAGAATCTCTCAACAGATCAAAAAACCTTGCTGCATCTGCATTAGGTTCTTCTTCTATGATTGGACATTCCCTGACATTACCTTCACTCATTCTCATTGCATCCATAACCATATTCTTGTACGGATTACTGTTCTCATTTCCAACTTCATGCATATTGCTAGCACTAGAAGTTGACCCAACCACCTGTTCTTCCATGCTCTCATCAGGAACAAATAGTTCTCCATGAGCATACCAACACAAGTAATCTTCCATGAACCCTTTGGTTAGAAGATGCATCGTTACAACATCTTGATGCAGAAACTTTAAATTTTTACACTTCCTGCATGGACACCTAATACCGCTATCAGTAAAATTCCTCGGAATAGATGTTGCAAAATTAATAAAACCCTGGACACCGTTACAATAATCCATCCTCCGCAATCCTTGGGGTGAGTCCCGATACATCCATGAACGATCATCCATGACTTCTATTGAACCTCTATAAAACATAACAAAAATATTCGTTTTCCTCGACATTATCCAACAAACTAAAACAACACTTATGTTAAATATTCATTATCAATTATCAACTATCAACGTTCATACATACAAATTTATACATATATAAATTTACAGAAATCACAACTTCGAAATAGAATTGATAACAATTAAACAAGACTCGTTAAACAAGCTATTAATTATTTATTTCATCACAACGACACATTTAATTCGGTGTAATTCAAACAAAATTTCAACAATTTACAAACAAATATAATTTGAAAAAATCTAAAACAAACTATAACAACTACAAAATTATACATTCATACTACAAGTTTCTTTGACAAATAACAATAAACAAGTACAAACGTTAACAAAATACATATACTAAAACAATAAAATTCACAATTAAATATTAAAACTAAAAAGGATAGATTTACTTACAAAAAAATGATAAAATCTACAAGAAATGGATATTGTGACCACGTACAAGATATAAGAAACTTGAGTGCTCGTGTTAAGAATAGTGGAGAGTTGGGAAGGGTGTTTGGCTGTAGTTTGGGAGGGGAGAGGTGGGATGGGAAAGAAGAAGAAGGAGAAACAGAGGAAGAGAGTGTCGGCAGAATGGTGGGATATAATTGTCTTTTCCGACGGAATCACCGACGGAAGTAATCCGTCGGTGATGCCGTCGGTGATTCCGTCGGTGAAAGTGCCATGTCACTGTACGACTATCTCAGTTGAATCCCTCGGTACTTTCATCGGTAAAATCGCCTGACGTCACCACGCCGTTGCATATTTCCAGACAAACTGTATACCTTGTCGGCGAAACGGTCGGTATATACCGACAGATTTTGAGACGAAATTATTTCCGTCGGTATATATTACCGACATAAATATTCTGTCGGTAATTCCGTTGGTTTTCTCCGGTTTTCTGGTAGTGAATGTCATCGACTTGGAAAGAGTCAAGATTAGGGCATGTTTGTAAATGCGGTGCAAACTACGTTCTTTTAAATTTTAAAATCGTCGTCAAGATTAGGGCATGAAATAAAAAATTTAAATTAAATATTACAGATTGAATTACAGATAGAATAATTAAAAAATATTAATATTTAATTATCCGTCAGTAATTCCGTCACTAACGAGCCCCAATAAAAAGCCTGAATCCCCTTATTTCACAAGAGACAGACTCATTTCTTCTTCTTCTTCACTATATGTAAAAAACATCAATATTTATTTATTTCTCTTCTCTTCTATCCTCATCTCCTTCTCTTCTCCTTCATGCTCGGTTATGTCTTCTTCTTCTTTCTTCTTTTAACCTCTTAGTATTTTTTTAATTAATATGCTTTTAAAAAAAATTTTCTCTTCTTAGCTTCACATGCAACTACATTAAGGTAATTTTCTTCATTTTTCATGATTTTTTTCATTATATTTGTTTTTTATTTTATTTTTAATTGTTTTTGTTCTTAATAATTGTATAAATGTTGTTGTGAGATTATTTATTTGTTGCAAATTTGTTTGAGTTGATTTTCTTATTCTTTTTTCCAAGCATTTTGAGTATATATTATAGAGTGTTGATTTATGTTAATTTAATTATTTTATAAAATGGATTTTTTAAAATGTTTTTAAATAATTACCAAAAGAATTACTGATGGGATTTTTCGAGGGATATATCAACGGAATGAAGCGGGTAATTTTTTTTTTACGCGTCTGTTCCGTTAGTAAATCCTTGGTAATAATTTTTTTTATTACCAACGGATTTACCGACAAACAAAAAATTACCGATGAAAGATTCACCGACGGAGCATTTCTGTCGGTGATTTCGTTGGTAAATTAATTACCGACGGAATATGTGTCTTACACTGATGGAAAAATTCCGTCGGTAAAACTATTAAATGTTATAGTGATCGTGACTAATACTTAGATAATAAATTAATTCTCCTTAAGGTGTCGAACACCTACCTAATGTTTGCGTGCACGAAATGGTCCCTTATTGTTAAATAGGTCCTGTGGCCTCTTTTGTACCAGCAGAATCAATATATCATTTGTCATTCATCCACCATAAAGGTCAATTTTATTCTCCATATAGATTTTGAATTCTCAATTTAACCGCATTGAAAATTCTAAATTTTTACCACGTATAATTGTCATAACCTCACATCAAGTGTTTCATCCATCATAATTAAACATACATTTTAAGCTAAATTCAATCGAACAATTACCATCTCCCTTAACAAACTCAAAAGAACTAAAGAAAACTAGAAAAAGATAAATAAAAATTTCCAAAACTGGAAACTAACAAAAATAGTCTAATCATTTTGACAAATAGTCTGATCCTTTTCATAAATCGATCTAGTCGTTTCTCAAAACAGCTAGACTATTTTTTGTTTTGGACAATTTCTCTTTTCTTTCTCTCTATAGTCGAATGTAACATTAAAGAAGGAATATGAATAGTTTTCTTCTCATTTGTATAGTTTTCCATAATACTTCAACATTACACAAAATCCTAAAATTCTCAACAAAATGACAACATTCATAATCAAAGCATAACCAATATTTCCATTACAAATTAAACACAAGATTTCTATTTATTGTAAATTCATTCTCCACATTTCAACACGTGCTATAATAACTTCAAACAAACAACATTCATGCATTATTTTAATTTCTCTCTAATATTTGGCTGGCTCCACTACCTTCCAAAAGACTAAGATTTTTCTTCATTTAATTATTATTCTAAGTTGCTTTCATCTATTTCTATCCCAATTACATCAAACAAGGCAAATCTCTCACTTCCCCTAAATTTTCTCGTGAACTCTAACCTAGAATTTACAATTTAGACATCAATTCTTAATTGTTTTTAATTTAACGTACATAATCGAGTTTAAAACCCTTACGTGATGATAAAGTGAGTTTTGATTCTTAACCAGTCAAAATTTTTCACTTTAAATCCCTAAATTTCTTCACTTATTCTCTCTAGATTATTGTCTTGATGTTGTTTCCCTGAACCTTAAGCGAAAAACTCACTCAAACCCCTTTCAATTTGTAGGATTTCCTCTCAATTTTTTTGTAAAAGAAACTTAAAAATATTCTCCCCCCATTTTTTCTTTATTGTTGTCGGTTTTAGAAAGGAAAATAGGGTATTTATAATCCAGAAGTGTTTTTCATGTCATCAATAAATCCACCCCAATCATTATCAGAGAAACCATGCAATCTTAAATCTTGACACTTCAGAAATTTACCACCAAAACTGTATGTCCCTTTGATGTGCCTTAGAGTTCTTTTGGCTGCTCTCATATGCATTTCACTTGGACAATGCATAAAACGAGATAAAAGACTTGTTGTATAAAGTATATCAGGTTTGGTTGCTGTTAAATACAACAAACAACTAATCAAGCTTCTGAATTTCTATTCATCAACTCTAGTAGTTCCATCTTCTTTGCTAAATTTGTCCTTTTGATTCATCAAAGTGGTTGTTGGTTTGCAATTCTCCATATGAAATTTCTTTAAGATTTTCTTTGCATATTTCTTCTGACAAAAGAATATTTCTTCTTTGCTTTGCTTGATTTCCATTCCCAGAAAGAAAAACTCATGAGACCAAGATCGGTCATTTCAAAAACTTGCATCATCTTCTGCTTGAATTTTTCAACTTGCTGTGTATTGCTTCCTGTCACTAAAAGATCATCAACATAGAGGGATATTACGAGAACATCATTGTTAATCTTCTTTAAATAGAGAGTTGCTTCAGATAAGATTTTTTAAAAGCCAGAACTTATCAAATAGACATCAATTCTGCCATACCAGGCTCTAGGTGCTTGTTTCAACCCATAGAGAGCCTTTTTTAGCAGATAAACTTTGTCTTCTTTTCCTTGAATCACAAAACTAGATGGATATTCAACATAAATTTCTTCTTGCAGAATGCCATTTAAGAAGGCTGATTTAACGTCTAACTGGTATACTTTCCGGTTCTTATGAGCATCAACAACAAACAACAATCTGATGGTATCCATCCTTGCTATAGGTGCAAATGTATCAGAATAATCAACACCATAAATCTAAGCATACCCTTAACAACCAACCTAGCTTTATGTTTGTTGATGGTGCGATCTGCATTTAGTTTGGTCCTGAATACCCACTTCATGCCAATGATATTTTTGTTTGGTAGTCTGTCAACTAGTTCCCATGTGCAATTCTTTTCAATCATGGATATCTCCTCTTGCATTGCTTTCTGCCATTCTGGGTTCTACTGAGCTTCTTCATAGCCTTCTGGTTCGCAGAATGCTACATTACTCCTTTGGTAAATGTCTTCAAGAGATCTGGTGCCTTTGATTGGTGAATCATCAAATGATTCATCCTATAATTGAGGTTTGATTTGATCTGCAAGCAGCTCATTTCTTTGTGAGTCTCCCCAGTTCAATTGTTCTTCTTCATGGAAATGAATATCCCTGGTAATGGCCATCTTCTGAATCTGAGGATGATATACTTTGTAGGCTTTAGAAACAGTGCTATAGCCACCAAAGATACCCGAAATAGCCTTCTTATCAAGCTTGTTATCAAGCTTGTCCGTCTTGATCTATGGAACACGAACAAATCATATACTGCCAAAGATTTTAAGAAAGCTTAGTGAAGGTTTGTAATTATATAAATCTTTAAAAATTGTCTTTTCTTCCAACAATTTTGTTGGAAGTCGGTTTTGAAGAAAAAAAGTTGTGTTAGCTGCTTCTGCCCAATACTTTTTTGCAAAATTCTTTTCATGTAGCATGCATCTAACCATCTCTATTATATGTCGGTTTCTCCTCTCACTAACTCCATTATGTTCTGGAGTGTAAGGAGCAGTGAGTTGATGTTCAATGCTAGCATCTTCATAGTAGAGATTAAATTATGATGAAGTGTATTCTTTACCATTGTGTGAACGAATGACTTGAATTCTGTAGCTACTTTGATTCTCCACATTCTTCTTGAATCTCCAAAAATCCCAACTACTTCTAACTTGGATTCATAAAGAAAATCCAACAGATTCTAGTGAAATCATCAATAAAGAGAATGTAATATCAACTACCTTTTAGTGAAGATGTGCTTAGAGGACCGACAACCTTAGTATGGATTAATTGAAGTTTCTATGTTGACCTCCAAGTTGATTTTTGGAAATGGTTTCTTGTTTTGCATACCAAATTGACAAGCATTACAATTTGGTAGTGATCAGTGAATGAAAGCACACCTTTTACAACATCGTGCTTTCTTATATTGAGCATTCCTTGTTGAGGACAATGTCCCAGCCTCTTATGCCATACTTCTATGTCATTTAGCTTTGTGGAAAAAGTTGTGTGCTCCTACTCAAATGGTAGAAATGAGAAACTTTTGCCTCTCATCCTCGCTTGCAATATTTTTTGTCCAGTAGCATCAAAGATATAGCAAGATTGATCTTCGAAAATTACCTTCATACCTTTCTCTATTAATTGCCCAACACTTAACAAATTCTTATCTATATGGGGTACATAGAGAACATCATAAATTGTTTTTGTACCTGAGTTTGTTGTAATGGAAACGGTCCCTTTTCCTTTAGCTGTTATACAATCACCATTCCCACTTCTGACTTTAGCAACTTCAGTAGATTATAAAGTTCTGAAGAGACTTTTATCAAAAGTCATGTGGTTTGTGCAACCACTATCCATCAACCAGTGATCTGAAGAGGTTTGAACTGAAAAACATGTGGCTACAAACATCTAATCTTCATCATCTTGACTGGCGACTTGAACATTTTTTTCTTGTTTCTGAGGTTTTATCCTGCAGATAATTGCTTCATGTCCCAGCTGGTTACATTTGCTACACCTTGCATCAGGTCTCTTCCAGAACTTGAACGGTGGATGAGCTATCTTGTTGTAGTGTTGACATGGTGGAAAATGTCTCTTAAGAAATTTTCCTTTGCTCTGAAATTGGCTTGCAGTAGTTTTATTGCTGCTTGAAGCCTAGTTTTTTCTGAAGAACTTCTTATCAAAATCTAGATACTTGGCTTGATAAACACCTTTTGTAACATGATTTTGCCTCATAAGTCTTCTTTGCTTCTAAACTTGTAAGGCATTTAAACGTTCTGCCAATGTAATCTTTGACATATCTTTTGTATTCTCCAATGTAGTAATTGAAGCTTCATATTTTTTTGGTACTGTAACCAGAATTTTTTCAACAATTGTAGAGTCTGTAAATGATTTTCCCAGCAACCTGACTTTGTTTACAATTCCAAGCAATCTATTTGAGTATTCTTTTATGGTCTCAGATTCTTTCAATCTCTGCAGCTCAAACTCTCGTATCAAGTTGAGGCTTTGCATTCCACGAATTCTTTCATCTCCTGCGTATTCCTTCTTTAATAATCCCAAACATCTTTCGCTAATTTAAGAGACATAATTCTTGTGAAAATGGTTGTTGAAACAGCAGCAAACAAACATGCTTTTGCATTTGATTTCCTTGTTTTTCTCTCTTTGTGATTTCTGATCTGAGCCACAATTGGATTGGTTGGCAACGGATGAATTTCATAATATTCTTCAACAGCTTCCCATAGATTAAATGCCTCTAGGTATGTTTCCATTTTCACTGCCTATAGCTGGTAGCTTTCTCCATCAAAGATAGGAGGAGCAATTTGAGAAAAAGTGGCTTCAGCTTCCATCACAGATCCATCAAGAAGTTGCTCTGATACCAATTGAAAGTGTTTTAATTGTTTGAGTGTTTAAGTGATAAAAGAACGTGGAAGAGAATTAAACCAGCAAATTATTACTGCTGTTTATTTAAAATGAAATGAATAAATTGCATTTAGTTCATACCAATCTTTACAAATATATAGAATGAAAACAAACGGAAATGCTAACTTATAGGAACATATCATGCCATGATCTCTTGACAAACTAACAGATTAACAAGCTCGTAGAGACTAGGACCACCCTTTATTATTCCAGAAAAAATCATAAAAGAAGAAAAACAGAGTCTTTGACAGCAACTTCAACAGAGGCAATGGATTAACTAATAATTACTCATAAAACCCTACATGTATTTGACCGGGAGATCAAAGTAAATAAGAAATTCAAATAATAAATTGTGGGATGTAGTTTAATTTGAATAAAATCCTGGACAGGCAAAAAGAAACATCAACATGCTGATATGAGTCTACAGTTTATTCCATGAATCCAAGGGAAAGACAATCCGTACATGATCACACTGCCAACAGAGAATATTAAATAACAAGAAATCGAAACATCGCTTAAGCCATAATCAGAGGTGAAGGCGATAAGTTGGAGTGGCGCGCAGATGGTTTGCTCTCGGGGTTACAAGACCGAACGCCTCAGTCATGTCCAATTCCTCCGGCAACATATTGTTAGGAAGCTCCCAGTCAAAGCAATGCACCAGCTGTGCCACAATTTGCCGAACCATGGTTAGTCCCAAATGCATTCCAGGGCAGCTCCTGCGCCCAGCCGCGAAGGTGAGAAGCTGGAAATCGCGTCCACGAACATCTATGTTACTCCCAGCAAACCTCTCTGGAATAAACTTATTTGCGTCAGTCCAAGCACTTTGGTCGCGTCCAATAGCCCAAACGTTTACTATAACACGTGTTTTTTGCGGGATGAGGAAGCCATCTATGGTGCAATCTTCCATTGACTCGTGAGGGACAAGTAGAGGTGCCACTGGATGGAGCCTGAAAGCTTCCTTTATAACCATGTGCAAGTACTCCAAGCCCTCCAAGTCTGATATCATGCTGCATTTTTGATATATTGTTCTTCTCACACTCCTCTACTAACTGACTAGAGGGATTGGAAAGAATACAATCCTTTTGACAGAAATCATCATCGAAAATTTCCTGGAAAATAAAAGTAAATACAACTGCATAGCAGTTTGGTCGCCGGTGGATTTATCTCTCTTCCAGCGTTGGATAATGCTCATTCTTGGATATGTGGTGCACCGAGATGTTGCCTTCATTCTGGATGGTGGAGATCGGAAACGCATTGTCCGGATTGTCCGGCAAGGTTTCGAGCATGTTGAACAGTAGCTCGTCCATTTTCAGGTTAGCTCAGTTTTATTCAGATTTAGGGAGATCCAACCGTTGGATCATTTATATTTTAAGATATATTGTGCACAACTCTATGATATATAGTCTGTCCGTTGGGTTTAAAACAATAATCGAAGGTGAATGACTTATTATCTAGCTAAAGCCAAACCACATAATTTAGTAAGATTTTATTTTTGTTTATATGCACTACTCTAATAGTAGAAAGCTATTTAAAAAAACCAATTTGCTCTAATGCTATACCAGAGAGATGAACAGCTCTCAAGTGAACGGAAACGGTAATGATAAATTAAACTACTCAGTGATAATATCCTACTAAGTGATGCTACTTTAGGTCTTTTTGTTTTCCCTTAATCATATCCTACTAAGTGAAAAGTACAGATTGAGACCCTTGTAACATTATTTTCTTTATAATTTCAGCTTTTGGTTGGAAGCCAGGAACAGCTGAGATACCAATTTCTAATCTTTGTTCTGTACGTCGACATGGATTACGCGTGTTTGATAATTTAATTGTGGTTATTTTTTTAAGTGTTTTTAATTTGAAAATATATTAAATTAATATTTTTTTTTAAAAAAATTATTTTTAATATTAGCGTAGCAAAATAATCAAAAAAAATAATCATTTAAAGCAAAGAAAAAAATAATTTTTTTTTAATTTGTTCAAAATCGGTTTTAAAACGCAAAAAGCCTATATTTAAAATTTTCTCATATAAGTGGAAGAGCGTAATTATAAATAATTGTACATTAAGTATCGAGTTCTTGTCTATATTTAATTAATTAAAAAAGAAAAAGAGAGTGGAATTAAAAAGAACAAAATTATATCGTATGCTTTGATTTACAGGAGAACGAAGGGTTCGAGAAAGTACCATATCATCATTCCCTCATTCTATCCATTTCGGGGAGATAAAAAAGGCAGTCATGGACGACAATTTTCTCGTAGCTCCCTTTCCATCCTCTCAGACAAGGGAAAATAATTTCTACTCTACGAAACACAATTTATCCTCTGAACCAATGTTTCAGGTTCCTATAAATTACGAAGGAAAAAAGAATTAAGAGGCAGGAACTTACTCAAAAAAGTGATCTTAGCTTTGTCAAGCTCGCACTTGTACAACGTGAGTTATGTTATAGCAAAATTAACTGAACATTGCTGGAATGAAAATGACCTGAAAGCTGACTGCCTTTTCTTTTATTTGGTAAGGGCAATGACATCGACTTGGACAGAAACAAGATTAGAGCATGTTTTTAAAAATGATTTCTTAAAATAAAAAAACGTGTTTGAATTGATAAATTAATTTATTAGGTTTACGATGTAAAAAAAATTCCATCCCAATTTCTCAGCCACCGCTTTAATGATCAGAATCCAAGTAAAAAGACAACGCGTAATCTGATTTATATTTAAAATAAAATATTCACATGCCATCTACTTTTAGAAAAAAAAGAGGGTCACAAGAGTGGACTAGGTCAAATAGTGCCATGGGTGCTAGGCCTTCTTACATTGGGTTAAACACATAAGCCTCATATATCTCTTTGGCCCAAACGCTTGACATTTTTCTATAATTTTTTAAAGTTTTTTTACTTTGAAGTTCATTATAGAGTAAAGTACTTAACATGATTTGTAAGTTGCTATTAATTTTTTTTCATAGTTCTTAAATAATATTATGGTTTTTTATGAGAATGTTAACATTTTTTTTCAATTATTATGCATTTATTATGCCAAAAAAACAAAAACAAAATCTTCCAATATAAACCTAAAAGAGAGAAAAGTAGAGAGAACAAAAAGAGAGGAGCTGCTGAGGGTAGCAACTAAAGCTGTGATTTGCAACAACTGTAAGGGAAGTGACGGGTGTGAAAACCTGGGAGTTGAGTCGAGTTGATGATTCTCTTCCTCCAAATATGTAATTTCTTATTTCTCCCTATCTCTAATTAGATTATCTTCTCCTTGGATATAGTTGATTTGTCGTGTAACAACCCTAAATTTTATACAATCGACACTACCAGAAAATCGGCGAAAATCAACGGAATTACCGACAGAATTTTTTCATCAGTAATTTTTACCAATGGATATAATTCCGTCTCAAAATCTGTCGGTATATACCTATAGATACCATCCGTCAGCGATACGGTCGGTATATACCGACCAAATACGTTCGTCGATATATACCGACCGTATCACCGACAAACTATATAGTTTTTTTGAAAAGTTGCAATAGTGTGATGACATGTATTTTTTTCAGATGATTTTACCGACGAAATGACCGAGGGATTCAAACTAGGATATTTGTAAAGTGATGTAACACTTTCACTGGCGGAATCACCGATGAGTATACTGACGGAACGTGTTCGTCGGTGATTCCATCGGTAAAAGTCAATATATACCCACTTTGCCGACACTCTCTTCCTCTATTTCTCCTACCTCTTCCCCATCCTACCTCTCCCCTCCCAAACTGCAGCCAACGACCCATCCCAACTCTCCCCTCTTCTCAACATAAGCACTCAAGTTTCTTATTCTTTTGTACGTGGTCACAACATCCGTTCTTGTGGATTTTATCATTTTTTGTAAGTAAATTTATCCTTTTTATATAGTTTTAACATTTAAATGTGAATTTTATTGTTTTTTTAGTATATGTATTTTGTTAACGTATGTACTTGTTTATTGTTATTTGTCAAAGAAACTTGTAGTATGAATGTATAATTTTGTAGTTGTTATAGTTTGTTTTAGATTTTTTCAAATTATATTTGTTGGTAAATTGTTGAAACTTTGTTTGAATTACACCGAATTAGATGTGTTGTGATGAAATAAATAATAGCTTGTTTAACAGGTTTGTTTTAATTGTTATGAATTCTATTACGAAGTTGTGATTTCCGTAAATTTATATATGTATAAATTTGTATGGACGTTGATAGTTGATAATTTATAATGAATACTTAACATAAGTGTTTTTTTAGTTTGTTGGATAATGTCGGGGAAAAACCAATATTTTTGTTATGTTTATTTACGTAACGTAGTTAATTAATACATGTTGTCGTCATAATTTTATAAAGGTTCAATAGAAGTCATGGATGATCGTTCATGGATGTATCGGGACTCACCCCAAGGATTGCGGAGGATGGATTATTGTAACGGGGTTCAGGGTTTTATTAATTTCACAACATCTATCCCGAGAAATTTTACTGATGGCAGTATTAGGTGTGCATGTAGAAAGTGTAAAAATTTAAAGTTTCTGCATCAAGATGTTATAACAATGCATCTTCTAACCAAATAGTTCATGGAGGATTACCTGTGTTGGTATGCACACAGAAAACTATTTGTTCCTAATAAGAGCAGGATAGAAAGGGTGGTTGGGTCAACTTCTAGTGCTAGCAACATACATGAAATTGGAAATGAGAACAGTAATCCTTACAGGAATATGGTTATGGATGCAATGAGAATGAGTGAAGGTAATGCCAGTGAATGCCCAATCATATAAGAAGAACCTAATGCAGATGTAGCAAGGTTTTTTGATATGTTGAAAGATTTTGACGAACCATTATGGGATGGCTGCACAAACCACAGTAAATTATCGGCCGTAGCACAGGTGTTCACCATCAAGTTAGATCACGGGTTGAGTGAGGCCGGTTATGACAAGATTATCGAATGGGTGAGAAGCATTTTACCTGAAGGGAACAGGCTGAAAGAGAACTTCTATGCTGCTAAGTCCATGATGAAACCCCTCGGTTTAGGATACCAGAAAATTGACATATGCCCTAACTTCTGCATGTTATACTACCTTGAAAATGCTGAGCTGACCGAGTGCATGACATGTGGGCATTCCCGTTATAAACCCAAAACTGGCAGAGGAAAGACTCTCGTGGCATATAAAAAACTCAGATACTTCCCAATCACACCTAGACTGCAAAGGAGGACCGGTTTAGTACAGATGGATGTATCCATTCGGGAGGTTAGATATTACAGTTGCTATGTAATTCATAAATAAACGTTTCTTAATTTTTTTAATTGATAATTTTTTATTAATTCTATATATGCAGGTACTTGTTCAATCTTAAAAAAAGGTGAAGAGCAAGGCACATGTTGAGGTGTCAATATGTGAGGCCTATATTATTGAGGAGATCTCAACATTTATCTCATACTATTTCAAACCTCATTTGAGAACGAGGATCAACCGTGTTCCACGACATGATAATGGTGGTGAAGTGCCTTCAAGTGGGAACTAGTCAATATTCTCCAATCCTGGACGACCCACGCCTAAAACTGCCGTGAGGGGAAGATATTTGTCTGAAATAGAGTTCAGACAAGCACAGAATTATGTCCTATTTAACTGCGATGAGCTGAGACCTTTTATTAAGTAAGTAGATGTTCGACTTAAACTTTGTCAAGAATGTATTATTTATGTATTGTGATACCATAAACTAATATAATTTGGAACAACCTTGCAGGCAACATCGACTATACTTACTGTCCAATAACTCACAGCTGATTAAATCCCAGATCTTTCAATTACAAGATGAACAATTTGCCAAGTGGTTTAGAACACATGTAAGTCCTACCACAAACTCATTATCTCTTTCAATGTAATTAACTGTACGTCAATATTACAGAATATCCATTTATTGATTATTGTTGTATTTGATATACAAGGTTTATCAAATGGAAGGTAGTGCTGCTATTTCATTGTCTTTACTAAGCCTGGGCCTTAAAAGAAAAGTCAAGTGCTATAACGGTTATTTTGTCAATGGATATGTCTTTCATACTGAAGAATCACTACCAGAAAATCGGATAACACCAACGGAATTACCGACGGAAAATTTCCGTCGGCAATTTTTACCGACGGAAATAATTTCATCTCAAAATCTGTCGGAATTAGTCGACGAAAACGCTCCGTCGGCGATAAATTTTTTTTAAAAATTGCAACGGTGTGATGACGTGGATTTTTTTCAGATGAATTTACCGACGGAAATACCGAGGGATTCAAACCCGGACAGCCAAGCAGGGACGTGTCGCTAACACCGGCAAAATCACCGACGGTGTTACCGACGGAAATATTCCGTCGGTGTTGCGATGTCGCGGTCGCACAAATTAATTACCCTAGCTTCAAACACAACACACAAGATAGTATAGAGCAAGCAAGGGGTCGATCCCACGAGGAAGATTCAAGTTAGATTTTTATGCTAGATGATATGCAATTTGGGGCGGGTTTGGATGTTATCTAGGCTAAAGCAAAAGAAAACAGAAAACTATCAAACGAAATTTAATAAAATCAGAAAATTATTAAGAGAACAAACCTTGGTCACAATCACACATCCACCTACAGAAATCAGAACTGATCATGGAAACGAAACATCAATTTATATTCTGAATGTTTATCTCTTCTTAACATTGGTTAGTTAACGGATCCGCCGTATAACTAGCCCTAACCATCAAATAACCACAATGTCCGCACTAGTAATTTAATTCAATAGCAACCTTAAGAACTAGATAAGTTGATTAATCAAGAAAACATAACTGTCCGTAGTCTATGTTTGATTTGATAAGCTGCATGATCAGTAAAAACAATGACTTTTGTACCAGGTAGATATGACCTAAATTTTTCAAGAGCAAACACCACTACAAAAAGTTCCTTTTCAGTTGTATGGTAATTGCATTGTGCTCCGTCCAACATGTGGGAAGCATAGGCGATAACATGCAAATTCTTCCCTATTCTTTGCCCAAGGACAGCCCCTACCGCATAGTCACTTGCATCACACATTATCTTAAAAGGCTTATCCCAATTTGGTGGTTGGATGATAGGGGCAGATGTGACACGCCTCTTAAGCTCATCATGAGCATCTTTACATGCTTGATCAAACACAAAATCCACTTCTTTGGCTAATAGTTTCCACAAGGGTGTTGTAATCTTTGAGAAATCTTTGATAAAGCGTCGATAGAAACCTGCATGGCCAAGAAAAGAACGAATTTCCCTCACGCAGGAGGGGTAAGGCAATGATGAAATAACATCTATTTTAGCTTTATCAACCTCTAATCCACGTGAAGATACAACATGCCCAAGAACTATTCCTTGTTCTACCATAAAATAACACTTTTCATAGTTTAAGACAAGGTTAGTTTCAATGCACCTTTTCAAGATCAAAGATAAATTTTCTAGACATTTATCAAAAGAATCACCATACACTGTGAAATCATCCATGAAAACCTCAATTATTCTTTCAACATAGTCAGAAAAAATAATCATCATGCATCTTTGAAAAGTTGCAGGAGCATTACAAAGACCAAAGGGCATTCTCCTATATGCATATGTGCCAAATGGACATGTAAATGTAGTCTTTTCTTGATCCTCAGGATTAATAACAATCTGATTGTATCCACTATATCCATCAAGAAAGCAATAAAAAGACTTACCTGTTAGGCGTTCAAGCATTTGATCCATGAATGGTAATGGAAAATGATCTTGATTTAGCTTTCTATAATCAACACACATTCTCCATCCACTCGAGATGCGAGTAGGAATGAGCTCATCATTTTTGTTTTTCACCAACGTGATTCCGGTCTTTTTAGGCACCACATGGATTGGCGCCACCCATTTACTGTCCGTGATGGGATAAATGACTCCTGCATCTAACAGTTTCAAAATTTCAGCTTTCACTACCTCCATCATAGGCAGGTTCAACCTCCTTTGCATTTCCCTTGTTGGTTTTGCATTGTCCTCCAATAGTATGTGATGCATACACATTGAGGGACTAATGCCCTTGATGTCAGCTAAAGTCCATCCAATGGCCGTCTTGTGATCACACAATAATTTCACAAGTTTTTCCTCTTGCGTATTTGTCAAACCTGATGCTATAATAACGGGAAGTGTATTGTTGTCGCCAATGAATACATACTTCAAATTATCGGGCAAAGGTTTCAATTCTAACTTGGGTGCCTGCAAAATAGATGGCAAAAGCTTTTCATGTGAAAGTACTAAATCAACAAAGACATTACCATGGGGAACAGTTTGCAATGATTGCAAAGCCAATGTTGATTCGTGCACGTTTTGGGGAACACATATGTGCCTCTCCATCTCTTCTATCTCGGTAAAATCATAGCCATAGCTCAAAGCTACGCTTAATCCATCCTCACAATCAAAATCAAAAACTTGCGGCACACACTTATCAACTTGGTCATAGCATGTGATAGAATAAACATAGCTATAAGGATATTTCATTGCATCATGAAAATTAAATTCAATCTTTTCATCTCCTACTTCCATAGACAAAGTATCCTTACCACAATCAATCTTTGTATTGGCAGTTTTCAAGAATGGTCTCCCAAACAATATAGGAGTGTTGTTTGATGAATCACAAGAATCATGTTCCATATCAAGAATATAAAAGTCGCATGGAATGACCAAACTATCAATCTTGACTAGGACATCTTCTACCACACCAAGTGGGTAAACAAAACTACGATCCGCAAGTTGTATTACAATGCTAGTTTTATTCAAAGGCTCAAGACTAAGAGAATCATAAACATGTTTGGGCATAACACTAATGGATGCACCTAAATCGCACAAGGCCCTTTTGAAACTAGCATTACCAATAACACATGGGATAGTAAACGCACCTGGGTCTTTTTGCTTCAAAGGCATATTCTTTTAAACAACAGTAGATGCAACTTCACCCATACTTACTATTTCATGACCTTTTAGTTTGAAAGCTCTCTTGGTAGTACACAACTCCTTCAAGAATTTGGCATACTTGGGAATTTGCTTGATAGCATCAAGCAAAGGAATGTTGAGTTCTACTTTCTTGAAAACCTCTAAAATCTCTTTTTCTTTGTCCTCTTTCTTTGACCTAGAAGAACTCACAGGAAAGGATGGAATTGTTTTAAAACTGGAAGTCATTGACTGAGGACTTACCTTTAGAGTGTTGGTCGTGGTTTCAATTTGTGAAGGAGAAGGATGTTTCTTTTTTGTACTCAATTCAGTTTCTATCTCTTCTTCTTCCTCCATCTCAATTTGTTTCGACCTTTTCTCTTCAAGTTCTTTCCCACTTCGCAGCATGATCGCACTAACATTCTCTTTTGGATTCAATGCTTGGGAGGGCAATTTTCCATTCATTTGTGCTTCCAATTTCCCCACACTTGAAGCTACTTGCCCCATTTGCTTCTCCAAGTTGTGAATACTTGACCTTGTTTCCTGTTGAAAAGACATGACATTTTGTTGCAAGGTCACAGTGTTAGAAGCCAAAGTTTTCATCATCTCACGAAGATCATCACTAGATGACGACCCCATAACATTGGAGTTTCTGAATTGAAGGGGTTGTCTTGCTTGATAATTCTGTTGGGGCTGAAATCCATGGGGATGGAATTGTCGACCTTGATTGCCTTGTTGAGGCTGGTTCCCATACCGTAGGTTGGGATGATCTCTCCATCCAGGATTGTACGTGTGGGAAAAAGAATCATACTTACGCTAAGGTTGTCCATTGAATGCTCCATCAACTGCATTAGCTTGTTCAATGTAATCTTCTTGCATTGTTGGGCACATATATGAAGCATGTCCTTGTAAGGAGCATATGCTACAAATTTTCACTTGCTGTACATTGCCACAAGCCAAAGAACGCACAAGAGAAGTAAGATCATTAACTTTATTCTCAAGGTTAGAAATACTTACCTCATTTACTCGTTTGTTTGCGAAGTCTCCACGAGTGCCAAACTGTTTCGAGTTGGCTGCCATGTTTGAGATCAATTGGCGTGCAGCCTCGGGTGTCTTATCTACCAATGCTCCTCCACTTGCAACATCAATGATACTACGGTCAGTAGGCATCAATCCTTCATAGAAATATTGAATGAGCAGTTGATCGGGTATTTGATGATGAGGGCATTGAATACACAATTGCTCAAATCTTTCCCAATACTCGAAAAGTGTCTCTCCATGAGATTGTCGAATCCCACATATTTCTTTCCTTATGTTGGCAACTCGAGATGCTGGGAAATACTTCTCAAGGAAGATCTTCTTCATGCCATTCCACGTTCCAATTGAACCTGGAAGAATGGAGAAAAGCCATGCCTTTGCTGCCCCTTTTAAAGAGAAAAGGAAAGCTTTCAACTTAACCTGTTCTTCGTCAACTCCATTCGGTTTCATGCCAACGCAAACCATATGGAATTCCTTGAGATGAGTATGAGGATCTTCTCCTGCAAGACCATTGAAAGTTGGTAGCAAATGTATAAAACCAGATTTGAGCTCAAAGTTTACATTATTATCGATGTTTATGCACAATGGCTGATTTTCCACGTTAGGAGCAGCAAGCTCCTTGAGTGTTTGTTGCCATGAAACAGCCATGGCGTTAAGGCGAGCTTCCTTTCGTAACCTGCGTAAAGTTATTTCTATTTTGAGATCCAAATGCACTTGACTTTGATTAGTAGAACGGGTTACTAGCATAAATCATCAAGAAAACTCAAAAGAAACCAACCACATAAGAGATCGAAAACAATGAAAATTGTACAAAAATCCTACTGTAGAAAACAAAAATTGCCTAAAACCCTAGAAAACAGTGGAATTTGGCCTCAATAGGGTGGGGCTAGGGATTACACTAGTCCTGTTTAGAACGTCATTTCCCTTCAGGAAACAAAAGGTCGATACCTAATTCCACCAAAATATATGTTTTGAACAGTACCGCTGCCATAATGAACAGTACCGCAACAAGCAAAAATTCTGTTTTTTTTTTAAGAAAAAGAAATAACAATCACAGCAATTAAAGATAATAGCACAAGAATCAACTAAAATTACTTTCCCGGCAACGACGCCAAAATTTGTTGCGATGTCGCGGTCGCACAAATTAATTACCCTAGCTTCAAACACAACACACAAGATAGTAAAGAGCAAGCAAGGGGTCGATCCCACGAGGAAGATTCAAGTCAGATTTTTATGCTAGATGATATGTAATTTGGGGGGGGGGGTTTGGACGTTATCTAGGCTAAAGCAAAAGAAAATAGAAAACTATCAAACAAAATTTAATAAAATCAGAAAATTATCAAGAGAACAAACCTTGGTCACAAGCACACATCCACCTACAGAAATCAGAACTGATCATGGAAACAAAACATCAATTTATATTCTGAATATTTATCTCTTCTTAACATTGGTTAGTTAACGGATCCACCATATAACTAGCCCTAACCATCAAACAACCACAGTGTCCGCACTAGTAATTTAATTCAATGACAGCCTTAAAAACTTGATAAGTTGATTAATCAAGAAAACATAATTGATTAGCAATAGATTGTCTATAATAATAACTTAGAGTCCGCTCTAGCAATTAAAATAAACAATCATAGGAAAATAAGCATAGGAGAACAAACATATTCATCATATAAACTGAAAAGGAAAGGTAAAATAAATCTCACTGTTCTTGAAATCCGAAGGTTTCCGTGTCCTTGCAACCAAGAAAAAGTGTTTAGCCTTGCATGTTTGTTGAACAACTAATCAAAAAGAAGGAAGAATGCATAATTTAGGGTTTCTTAGAGGAAGGGGGCGTTTTTCTCTTCTTGGCTGGCTGCCCCCCTTCTCTTCTCTCATTCTTTTTATATCCTAGGAAACCCTAGGTCTCTATTTTATAAAATAGTCCTCCATTAAGTAGACTGTTTACATTTAAGTACTTCAATAACTATTTTCCTAAAAAAGGAGAAATAGCCTTGCATGAAATCTTCAAGCTTTGACTTAGAGGAGCTAAATTACTAAAATAAAAGCTTGGATATCGGTTTAGATGCTTCGGAACGTAATTTGGACTCGTTTCTTCACGAAACCTGTTTGCTGGCAGAATTCAGATGTCATCTTTGAAAAATCATATCTCCCTCATATGACATCGTTTTTGGCTGAAATGGGGAGAGTTTATAGACCTTTGAGTCATGAATCCAAACAAATTGAGTTTGCATCAATTGAACTTCTGTAGCTCCAGATATTCAAGTTGGAATGGCCGTAGGTCAACACTGGCAGATTGCAAGATTTGACTTTGAAAGTTGCGATTTCCATGCTCTTCCTTATTTTATTTTCTTGCCTTAGATTTCCAGAAAGGTATGGATGTTAGCTTTTTAATGCTACTGGAATCACTTCATTTCAACCTCTAGAGCTCATGCTCTGCACAAAACATCGACTGAAGGTCAAATCTGCCAATTATTTCCAATTTACTCCTTTTTGCATCTTTCATCCAAAAGTGCCTTCAAAACATAAAACAAAGAATATCAAGGCATTTTATATATAAAACATAGGCAAAACACTAGTTAAATGTGGGTGAAAATATTGAATAATATGGTTGCATGAGTCGGTAAACGCCAGTATATACTGCCTCTGCCGACACTCTCTCTTCCTCTCTTCCTCTGTTTCTCCTTCTTCTTCCCCTTCTTCTTCCCCATCCCACCTTTCCCTTCCCAAACTGCAGCCAACCACCCATCTCAACTCTCCCCTCTTCTCAACACAAGCTAGCACTCAAGTTTCTTATACTTTTGTACGTGGTCACAACATCCGTTAATTCTTGTGGATTTTATCATTTTTTGTAAGTAAATCTATCCTTTTTAGTTTTAACTTTTAAATGTGAATTTTTTTTGTTTTTTTAGTATATGTATTTTGTTAAAGAAACTTGTTGTATGAATGTAAAATTTTGTAGTTGTTATAGTTTGTTTTAGATTTTATCAAATTATATTTGTTTGTAAATTGTTGAAATTTTGTTTGAATTACACCGAATTATATTATAGCTTGTTTAACGGGTATGTTTTAATTGTTATCAATTCTATTGCGAAGTTGTGATTTCTGTAAATTTATATATGTATAAATTTGTATGTATGAACGTTGATAGTTGATAATTGATAATGAATATTTAACATAAGTGAACTTCTATGCTGAGGGGAACAGGCTGAAAGAGAACTTCTATGCTGCCAAGTCCATGATGAAACCCCTCGGTTTAGGATACCATAAAATTGACATGTGCCCTAACTTCTGCATGTTATACTACCTTGAAAATGCTGAGCTGACCGAGTGCATGACATGTGGGCATTCCCGTTACAAACCCAGAACTGGAAGAGTAAAGACTCTCGTGGCATATAAAAACTTAGACACTTCCCAATCACACATAGACTGCAGAGGTTATTCATGTCACCAAGGACTGCTGAGCACATGACATGGCACCAATCACATCATGCGGTTGATGGAGTGATGGTGCATCCTTCTAACGGTGAAGGCTGGAAACACTTTAACAGTGTGCATCCTCACTTTTCAGCTGAATCAAGGAACGTGCGTCTTGGGTTGTGTACAGACGGATTCAACCCATTCGGGTCATTTACTGCTCCTTATTCTTGTTGGCCGGTCATACTGACGGTTTATAACTTGCCACCGGGGATGTGTATGAGGCCGGAGTTCATGTTTCTATCTATGGTCATACAAGGCCCGAGCAGTCCGGGTTGGAATATAGATGTTTGTCTTCGTCCGTTGATTGATGAGTTGACGCAATTGTGGTCCTCTGGAGCTTTGACTTATGACATCTCGAGGAAACATAATTTTTTTATGAGAGCAGCTTTGATGTGGACTATCAATGATTTCCCAGCTTATGGAATGGTTTCTGGTTGGAGCATGCATGGAAAGCTAGCATGTCCATACTGTATGGAGAACAACAAGGCATTCACGCTAACAAACGGGGGTAAAGCTTCTTTTTTTTACTGTCACTGTCGCTTCTTGCCGCCGAATCATAGGTACAGAAAGAACAGGAAGGATTTCTTTATTGGCAGAGTTGAAAAGGATGTTGCACCCCCACGTCTTTCAGGTGAAGAATTGCTTGATGTTGTTTCAGAGTATGGTGACATTGTGTTTGGTCTCCAATCAGGTAAGCAGTAGTTTTTTGGTTTTTGTTTGACCCATAACTGGGTGAAGCGAAGTATATTTTGGGAGCTTCCTTATTGGAAGACCAATCTTCTCCGTCATAACCTTGACGTCATGCACATTGAAAAGAACGTGATGAGAACATTTTCAACACCGTCATGGATGTTGTTACTCAATTTTGGACCCCACGTGCTGGAGACGGTGTATACCTCTTTTGAACAGAGTGTAGGAGTTTAGCTCATATTCGCCAAAAGATTGACAAAAGCACAAAAAGAAATATTTTGTTTTTTGAAACCTTGTTTGAGCTTTTTTCTGCTCTTTTTATCCTTCCCCTTTACTACCAAAATCATCAGGTTTTCTTAGGTTGATCAGGAGTCTTCATAATGCTAAATTCGTTCTTTTTTATCTGGTCTTTAAGGTTGAATAAATCCCTCAGAATTTGCACTAAAAAAATAGTTCTGATGATGTCGCAATTATTTGGTTTCAACTTAGGCTCTGATTCTGACTCAGTTTCGTACGATATCTGACCATCCTAGGTATATCCTGTCACTCATTACATGTTGAAAAATTGACGTACACCTTTATTAGGTCCTAGGGATCATTTTTCTTAGAGCAGATTCTCAGTCAGATTTGGATGCTCAGTATTGTCAGATCAAGAACCTTTTGACCAACTAGATTACTGCCAGTTTCTGTTCTGTAAAAAGATTTTATCTCACTTCGACTCCTTCATCAAAGTTGTAGTCCTAGACGCGTAGATGAATTTGAGCTTTTGAATCACTTGATTTCGATATCAGAGGCCTAAGATGTTCCCGTTTGAATATCTAACGTGAAGGCAGAGAATTCTTTCGCGAGAAGGATATTGACCATAGTCTGCACTAAAAAAACTCTATTTTTGGTCTAGTTTTTGTGATATTTGTTCTTAGTTCATACTCTCAGTCATATCAGGACTCTCGACATTCGTCAGTTTTTGAGTTAGACCCGGAGATCCCTTTCGACCAACCAAATTACTGCTAGATTCTGTTCTGTAAAAAGATTTTATCTCACTTCAACTTCTTCATCAAAGTTTTAGTCCTAGACGCGTAGATGAATTTGGGCTTTTGAATCACTTGATTTCGATATCAGAAGCTCAAGATATTCCCATTTGAATATCTAACGTGAGGGCAGAAAATTCTGCCGTGGGAAGGATATAGCCCAAGTTCGCGGGACTGATTCGAAGGATTTTTTTTGGACCAAGGACTGAATAGAAAAGTGTTAAAATGAGGGATTGAATTGAAGAATTATATTGAAAGCTGGAAAAGGGGGTTGGATCATCATAAATGACAGGATTTTTACCACGCCGAATAAGGAAAATAAGACCTTGCATGCACCCTTACCCATCTGATTTCTTTCCTTTTTTTCCTCTGCAAATTTCATGCTGGTTTCCATGTTTGTCTTGCTGATTGGAGAGCTTGAGACCACGTTTTTATTGATTCATTTCAAAGGAAACAGCTGGTGCCTCATGGTCCCAGCTATGGAAGGAAAGAAAGGAGCTGTACCACCCTTTGATCAATGGAAATTAAGTGCTGAAAATCAGAATAGGAATAAGAATATTTCAGTTTCCTTCTTGCGTTTTTTTTACTGCACATCAGCAGGGATTTGCATCCTAGAATTAATGCATTGAATTTTACCTAAATAGAGATATGTTAGACTATGTATAAACCCCTCTAAAGACCTAGCAAGGAGGCGGCAGAAAGAGAGCAGAAAAATAGCAAAAAAGAAGAGAAAAGAGGGCAGAAAAATAAGAGAGGAGAGAATAGAGAACGGAAGAGAGACAGCAAAAGAAAAACCAGAAAAACGCCTTTGCTCCACTTGTTTTTTCTGCAAATAAAAACTGCAGAAACGGGAAAAGAAAGTTAGGAATCAGTAGAGAAAGTGATGGAGGCACAGAGTAAAGAAGGAGGCAATAAGCAGACCCAAACACAGAACAGAAGAAGGACACAGACCGAGCAACCATCACTCTTTCAACACCACTGCAGTTTCTTCGTCTCCAGGTTTGTTTTCTCTTCACCTGTTGCATGCTTTGCTTTTCTTTGTGTGTGCACTGTTAGCGTGGTCTCTTTACTTTGTGTTGTTTTTGTGTCTGTACTGTTCAAGTGAATTAATTCACTTGAACAGTAGCTCTCCATTCACAAAAGAGGACTGCGCCCCTTTTGTGTCCAGTCGGGTCACTTGCTGAGGCAAGTGACCCGGCCGGACCTAATTCTTTTTTTTTTTGGAAAAAATAAAAGAAAGAGAAAGAGATTTATTTTCTGAAATATTTATTTTAAAGTCTAAATATTTTTTTTATGTTGTAAAAAAAAATATATACCAATCTCGTATTTAAAATACCAGGTTTTCGACGCAACTACGGTGAATATACATATATATCAAAATTTATTTTCTTGTGTGTTGCATACGGCCAATACCCTAACATGTTTTGAACGTTTTTATATATACAAAAATATTGGAAGTTTTGAAAATGTGTTTTCGCATGGATTTCTTAAACATAATAAAAAAATTGTTTTCTCGTATTTTTGGATTTTACAACATGTTTGAAAAACTCCAAAGGGTATTGGCCAATATTCCAAAAAATATAAAAATCTAATTTTGGGGGGAATTCATCTATTATTCACCGCTAATGTTTGGATAAAGAAATCCTTAAAGGACGAATATCCAAAATATTATTGGGAATAATTTGTTATTATTCACTGTTAATATTTGGATAAAGAAACCCGGAGTGGTAAATATCCAAAATAATTTTCCAGGAATAATAAATCCGCACACATCCTTGAGAGAAGCCTTGATTATAATCGAGGACATTTCAATTTTTTTTTACTCCACGGTTTACGAGCCGTGAGAGTATAAAACACTAAGACAAAAAAATTAGGTTTTTTTAAAAGCACCCTAGATTTCTAAATTTTTGTCCCTCCTCCTTGCGATTTACAAGTTGCAAACTCTTGAAAAACTAAGGGGAAAATGAGCTTTTAAAGCACATGGAACTTCCTTGGATTTCTATCTTAATAAATTTAGTTTGAATCAAACATAGAAAAATGATGGGATTAGAAAACACCAACGCTATAGCAATTATAAAGCAAACCAAACACCAAGCAGCTTACCTTAGGTAGGGCGTACTAGGGGTGCTAATACCTTCCCTTTACGCAACCAGTCCCTTGCCTTAGAATCTCTGAAAGACCAGTTAGGGTTCCTAGTGACCAAAATACTAGGTGGCGACTCCTTTAATCAAAACAAGACCCCAAACCTATCAAAGGTCGCCGCGACGCCGCGCTCCGCTCGCGAGGGTGCGACAATGGATGTGAAGGGGAAGACAAAGGACAACATCAAGGCTAGATTGGATGTAGTGTTGTTCTGTAACCGTAAAAATATGGAGTTGGTTTGTGATGGGTCACAGGTCGCAAAACCAAGAGCAAGCTTCGTGTTAGAGAAAAACGCACAACTACTAGTCTACAAATGGCTTAAGAGTCTGCGTTTTCCCGATGGACATGCCTCGAACATATCAAGTCTAGTTAATACCGAGGAATGCAGATTATATGGAATGAAGAGTCATGACTGCCATGTGTTTTTGCAAACACTCATCCCATTAGCTTTTCATGATTTGTTGCCAAAAAGGATATGGGATGCACTAACGGAGATCAGTCATTTTTTCAAAGATATATGCTCCAGCAAGTTGAATGTTGATCACATTGAGAGGCTTGAAACGAATATTGTGGAGACAATATGCAAACTTGAGATGATATTCCCTCCATCATTTTTTGACTAAATGGAGCATCTACCCGTACATTTATCGTTTGAGGTAAAAGTTGGAGGACCGGTCCAGTACAGATGGATGTATCATTCGAGAGGTTAGATATTACAGTTGCTATGTAATTCATAATTAAATGTTTTTTTTATTAATAATTTTTTATTAATTCTATATATATATATATATATATGCAGGTACTTGTTCAATCTTAAAAAAAAGGTTAAGAACAAGGCGCATGTTGAGGCGTCAATATGTGAGGCCTATATTGTTGAGGAGATCTCAACATTTATCTCATACTATTTCGAACCTCATTTGAGAACGAGGATCAACCGTGTTCCACGGCATGATGATGGTGGTGAAGTGCCTTCAAGTGGGAACTTGTCAATATTCTCTAATCCTGGACGACCCACACCTAAAAATGCCATGAGGGGAAGATATTTGTCTAAAATAGAGTTCAGACAAGCACACAATTATATCCTATTTAACTGTGATGAGCTGAGACCTTTCATTAAGTAAGTAGATGTTCGACATAAACTTTGTCAAGAGTATACTATTTATGTTTTGTGATACCATAAACTCATATAATTTGAAACAACCTTGCAGGCAACATCGACGATACTTACTGTCCAATAACTCACAGCTGACTGAATCCCAGATCTTTCAATTACAAGATGAACAATTTGCCACATGGTTTAGAACACATGTAAGTCTTATCACAAACTCATAATCTCTTGTAATGTAATTCACTGTACGTAAATATATATTACATAATATCTGTTTATTGATTATTGTTGTATTTAATATACAAGGTTTATCAAATGGGAGTTAGTGCTACTATTTCACTGTCTTTACTAAGCCTGGGCCCTGAAAGAAAAGTCAAGTGCTATAACGGGTATTTTGTCAATGGATATATCTTTCATACTGAAGAATATGGGCATGGAAGAAAGACATACAACAACGGTGTTTGTATTAAGGGATCGACTTCTAGTGAGTTTGAAGTTGACTACTAGGTAGATTGGAAGAGGTCATGGAACTGCAATATCACAGCGAGCAGAATAGAGTGTTTTTATTCAAATGCTATTGGTATGACACAACTGATAGAGGAATCAGAGTAGATCCTCACTATGGTCTCGTTGAAATCAACTCAAAAGCTAGACACCGCAACGTAAACGACGTCTTTGTTTTCGCAAAGCAATGCCAACAAGTTTATTACACATACACCCCTTCCTTTAGAAGGGACTGATCAAGAGTTGATTGGTTATCCGTTTTAAAAACAAAACCCAGGGGTCGTGTCGAGGAACGAAGACACAAGTGTGATAGATGAAGTCTTTCAAGCTAGTGAGTTGGTTGAACCATACCTAGTTGCTCCTTCGATTGACTTAGAAGAAAATTTGAATTTTCGTGTTTTCGACGATAGTCTTGTTGATGTTGACGCAGAGGAGTTGAATGCCGTTTTGAGCTCTACTAGTGCAGTACAGAATGTTGATGAAGAAGATGATAACCACATTGAAGAGCGCGATGAAGCAGATGATAACAATTCAATTGAGGACGAAGATGAAAATTCTGACTAAACATGCTGTAAAACCTTATTTTTATAACGTAATATTTTGGAACATGAAATATTTATTCTTTTTTAATTGTCAGCTCCTGTTATTATGCTGTGTGTGATCTAAGTGTGCAGGAGGATAGAAGAAAATTCATGTAGAAGCCGCATAAATATTGACTGTTTTACCGACGGTAACACCGATGGAATAGTGCCGTCGGTATTTCACAGAGAGTAGGAAAAAAATTACGGGCTTGTGCCACAATTTCCAACGGAATCACCGACGGAAATCACACATCCCGAAGCACACGCCTGTCAGAGGCACTATTACCGATGGAATTGTTGGCGGTACAATTTCTGACGGTAATTTCTGACGGAATTACAGACGGATAAAAAACAAAAGGCGACATTTTCGAAAATTTTGGTGCGCATTTCAATTTATTTCTCGTCAGAATTACCGACGGAAATAAATGCCACCAACAACAATTAATGTTCCGTCGGTAATTCCAACGGAAATATTGGCATATAAAACCCCCCTCCTCCCTATTTGGTTCATTTTTTCTCTTGGCTCTCATCTTTATTTCTTCTCCTCTCGGTTTTTAGTTTAAGTTTTGGAAGAGATTTGATTGTTTTGGTGGTAGTTTTCAACATATTAAAAGGTATGTAATGGTTTTTCTTTATCTTTGTATTTTTTTTATTTTAATTATCATTATTTTTTTGGTGTTCTTTTTTTTGTGTATTTTTATAGATAAAATCTAAAATCAACACTATTAAGGTAAGCATTTTTTATTCCAAAAATTATTTTGAATTAATGTATTGTTTTTTTAGTTTTGTGTATTGTTTGTTTTGTATTTAGGATGTTTTGTTTAGTGTTATTGAAATATAGAATTAATTTAATTAGTTTATTATTTTAGGATCTTATTGTTTTTATTTGCCTCCTTGTTCTTGTTGCCTTTCTGTTATCCCTGTGCCTTGCCTCTCGCCTTCCATTTCCTTCTTATCTTCCTTTCGGCTCTGCTTGTTTGTCTTGGCTCCTTGTTCTTGTTGCCTTTCTGTTCTCTGTTCGTTGCTCTATCGCCTTCCCTTGTCCTTCGTTTCTCTTCCTTTTGGCTCTTCTTGTTGTCTGGCTCTTTTCTTGGTTGCCTTTCTGTTCTCCCTGTGCCTTGCCCTCTCGCCTTCCTTTCCTTCGTTTCTCTTCCTTTTCGGCCTTCTTGTTTGTCTTGGCCTCCTTGTTCTTGTTGCCTTTCGTTCTCCTGTGCCTTGCCCTCTCGCTTCCCTTTCCTTCGTTTCTCTTCCTTTTCGGCTCTTCTTGTTTTGTCTTGGCCTCCTTGTTCTTGTTGCCTTGGTCTCGCTCTTCGGTTGTCTCTCTGGTTGCTGGCGATTATCTGTCTTGTGGTTTGTCAAGATTGCAGGTTTGAAAACTGTGGGTAGTCTCCAATAGGGGAGGTCTGCCGAATTTTTATTAATGATTGAATTCCTAATGATATTAGGTTGTATATATGATGTTGATGGAGATTATATGGATTGTGGTTATTGTAAATATTGCAGGTTTGAAAACTGTGGGTAGTCTCTAGTATAAAGGAGGTGCTGCTGAATTTTTTTTAAAATAATTAAAGTTAATTTATGTAATAATTCATATACATTTGTGTAAATGCGTCGAATGAAATCTACAGCACGTCGTCAGCAGACGGTTGCACATAGTTCTTCTAGCAGCGAGGAGGACATCTCCTTAGGTGCTGATCATGGCGATGCATCTGTGCCACCGTGTGATGCTTCCTCTTCTACCACGGTTTCACAGCGCAGAAGCGGCGTGCCTTCACAGCGGGGTTAATTCACCCGCAAGTACCAGGCACAATGGAAGGATGACCTCTCAATGTAAGTTTGTTTAGGTTTTTTTTTTTAATACTTATAACATAATTTATGAACAAGTAATTAATTTTTTATTATTTAATTTCAGGTTCACAAACATTGAGGCTGCCAGGACAATTACATTGGCGATGAAATCGTCGATGGAGATTTCATTATTTCAATGGAGTCAGGTCTCCAGACATCCTGAGTGGAGACCTAATATCGATGCCTGGTTTCGGCGATTTCAGGTAGGTGTTAATTTTTAATTTCCAGTTTATTTTTAATAATAATTTTTGTAATTTTATATCTTGTACTATTTTTATTTTCAATGAATTATTTATATATACAGAATAAATTTGAGTGGGATAGCGCGGACAACAATGTTGTCAGGAGAGTATGGGAGAATCACACGGTAACTAGGTAACTTCGAAAATATATTTATTTTTTATTTATAATTTTATGTTCTAAATTCTAATTACTTTTTTTTTTTGATCAAATGTAAGAATATTATAGATCAAAAAGGTGCTGGAGACCAGCAATACAAGGAAAAGGGAACAAAGTCCCTTGACCAATACAAAAGCAAGACAAGCGTGCTAAACAGAAGGCAAAGGGAACAAACTCCCTTGTACAAACCATAAGCAAGTCAAGCTTGCTGAAGAGAAAACCCCAAGGGAACAGACTCCCTAAAGCAAGAGGAACAGAGTCCCTTGAACAACCAAAACAAGACAAGCTTGCAGAACAGAAAGTAAAAGGAACAGACTCCCTTGTACAACAGAAAATCTAAGGGAACAGGCTCCCTTGAATACAGGAAAAATCATCCTAGCAGACAAGCAGCTGCCTAGGAACTTAAAACCAGCAGCAACAGGGAGGAGTATCTACATCCATCACAGCAGACCATAATAGGTAGAACCTCTAATATGATCCGACTAGAAGCGGCCACCCCACATAGCGTAGCAGTGAAGATAAACCGAAGCAACAGTCCGGCCATCCAATGAAGCAAACCCACTACTCAGCACAACAACATGCAAGGGGACCATATCTTTGGGGAGAGAACCTCACCCTAATGGATTCCAACCAAGCAGACGAAAGCCAGAGCACCAAGCCAGCAGAGGGAAGCGCCAGCAGCTTCCACCCGTAGGACAACCACCAACCAAAACCATTCCAGCAAGAGGCGCAGGAATATGGCATCAAATCAGAGACCCAACACAAGGACCAGGGGCCACGCATCAACAAGCCACACCATTAGTAGCCCAAATAGAGAGGGGAGAGAGCCTCACCCAGGCTGTTGGGATCCATAGCAGGGATGGAGGGAGGCGAGCCGAAACAGACCTGTGTAGCAAGCCAGAAGAAGCAAGCAACCCGACCAGCAAGCACAGGCCTGCGAAGCATAGCAAGTCAGCTACTGCATATAACAGCCACCAAACATCAACTAATGGACGCCAACCAAACCCAAGCTTGCAGTAGCCAAGGAATACACGTCTAAGGCAGACCAGCAGGGCAGGCAGAAAACAGACAAGCCAGGAGTCATGCAAGTCCCATAGCCTACCAGGTATTCACCAACCAGTAGCATCTAGAGACCCAAACAGGACCCCATAACAAGCAGAGGCCAATCACCAGCGGACCAGCCTTAGGCCAGCCGAAGCAGACCTGCAGAAGAACCAAAAGGAACAGGAGGAAAAAATTTGTGAACAAGGGGAGAGAACCTCACCCAAACACACACCAAACAGTGCCCCGAAGCAGGCAAAGAGATCCTTTGCAGCAAAACAGTAGCAGCCAGCAACCCAGAGTCAGGGAAAACAACCTTGAGAAAGGAACACTATTGAGTAAACATCAACTGGAACGTAGGGAGTCCAGAACAAGGAGGCAACCTCCATCAACCCAAAATGCCAAAACTAAACAACAGCAACAGCACCCTCTAGAGGGTTCAATGTCATGTCCAGCAGCCCACCAACCACTCAAAGAACACAACCAACAAAAAACAGGACAATCAGCTGAGCAGAAGCAAAGTGAATAGTCCCAAAGGCAAGCTGCAACAAGAAGCAATGCATGCTATATACTAGCTGACCAGAGAGCTATCAACAAGCAGTATACACAAAGGTATCAAGCAAAGCAGAGTCCACCAACTACAATCAGCAGGAACAGGAGACGAGAGAACCAGACCCAACATCCCAAAACAAGGTTCACACCACTGAAAGACTGTAGACTAACTAAGCATGCCTTTGGCTCTGGTAGACAGGCATCATTGACAGCAAAATCATGGGACAGAAAGCACCAACAGCAAGCAAAGAGAGGCAGAGCAGCGAAACCAGCAAACAAAGTGGCTACAAACAAAACATGAGGGAGCAACCCCATGATGATACAGAGGGAGACGGAACCCCCATAAAATCCAGCTGGGTATAAATTAGGAAATGGGAGAGGCAGGAACTGGTCTCCCGATTCCAGATCTAAGAAAAGCACAACGCTGAACAGTACCTGACCGAAGGGGACACCCATCAAATTGGCCATCTCCAAGGCAGTGGACAAGACAGAGCAACCCCAGCAAGCGTGGAGAGTCAGCTAAGTCGTCGGGGAGAGGAGCCATAGATGAACCAGCAAAGTCCCCATCGTTGGAAGCGTCAAGCCAGAAACACGTAAGGGTTTCGGACAAGATCCATCGCACGCTCACTGGTTGCTGGAACAGAGGTGCCAATGTTGGACTGGCCTTGGGAGGCGTGAAGAAAGGATCTCACGGAGCGCAGCAGCAGGATCGGGAGGAGAAACTTCAGGGGAAGGAGAGCATCTCTCTCTAAATTCTCTCTCTAAATTCTAATTACTTACTATGGATGTAGGCTGCGTGATTTTTGGTATGACACTAAAAAAAAAGATGAAAAGATATGTGAGGGACAACGGTCTTGAAGGCTGGAATGAGGTGGCAATTTGGCGGGAATTTAAACCGCCATTCATCTCGGGAGATATATGGGCGGCATATATTGAGCACGTGATGTCTCAGTAGTTCTCACGGCGCTCACAATCCAGAGCCGTCAACCAGAACCGGGAAATTTATGGTTCGGTGACCACGCACACCGGCGGCTCCGTCCAGTTCAGCGCACATGCGAAGCGGATGGTAAGATTATTTTAAATGAAATATATTGTTAATTAATTTGTTGTTGCTTATAAATATATTTCACTTGCAATCTTTTTTTTTCCTTACAGGCTATGTCTCTTGGACATGAGCCGAGTCTAATGGAGCTATTTGTAGAGACGCATGTGCAGAGTCAAGACAGCCAAAAAGGGGTGCAGCAGTACGTGGACAACCGTGCTCAGCATTTTGTGGTATGTTCGATCAATCAAATTATTTTGTAAGTTATTATTTTCTTGAATTGAATATGATGATTTTTTAAAATAAAAATTCAGGAGACCTATAATAGCCGGTTGAGAGAGAGATATGGGGACGATCCTTTGACCCAACCAGATTTCGATCCAGATTTGTGGATGGAGGTCGGATTGTCTGGTGGACCCGATAAAAATCGGGTTTACGGGCTCTCCAACACGACGGCTGAAAAATTACAGTCGGCCCGTAGTGTTCAACCGTTGGGAGCTCTCCATCAGTATCGAGCACCCAGTCAGAGGAGTTTTTAGCCTTGAAACAACAATATGAACGCCTCTCGACGGATTATGCTCAGCTCCATCAAATGGTCATGAAGATTAGATCAAAGATGGGTGATGATCCATGTGTTGCTTCTTTTTGGCCATACGGTCCCGGCAACAACCAGCCTCCTCCTCCTCCTCCTCCTCCAGCTCCGCCGCTATTTTAATTAGTTTAATTTTGTTTTTTTAAAACATTAAATTTGTAATGAATATTTTGATGAATATTATTTAACATTAATTTTACATTTTTAATGTCTAATGAAAATTTATTTGGTTATAAGTTTTTTAACTGTTAATAAATATTTTTTAAAAAAAATATTTTAAATTTAAACCGACGGATTTACAGAGAGAATGTGTCCGTCGGTATTGTAGTATCGTTTACAATATTTATGGTCGTGCCACAATCACCGACGGAACTTCCGTCGGAATTACCGTGTCTTTTACCGACGGAATATCCATCGGTAATTACCGTTGAATTTTACAGACGGAAATATTCTTTCGGTAACTTGGTGGGGGGAATTTTGTTTTTGGCGCGCTGATCTGTCTGTATTTCCGTCGGTATTTTTTTTTATTACCAACAGAAATGGCGACGGAATTATAATTACCGACGCTCATGACTCCGACGAAATAAATCTGTCGGCAATAATTTTACCGACGGTTTGTGTTCCTTATACCGACGGAAGTAATCCGTCGGTAAAACTGTATAATGGCGTAGTGAATACGGGCATGGAAGAAAGACATACAACAATGGTGTTTGTATTAAGGGATCAACTTCTAGTGGGTTTGAAGTTGACTGCTATGGTAGATTGGAAGAGGTCATCGAATTGCAATATCATAGCGAACAGAATATAGTGTTTTTATTCAAATGCTATTGGTATAACACAACTGACAGAGGAATCAGAGTAGATCCTTACTATGGTCTCGTTGAGATCAACTCAAAAGCTAGACACCGCAACGTAAATGATGTCTTTGTTTTCGCAAAGCAATGCCAACAAGTTTATTACACATACATACACCTGTTCCTTTAGAAAGGACCGATCAAGAGGTGATTAGTTATCCTTTTTAAAAACCAAACCAGGGGTCGTGTCGAGGTTGTTCAGGATGAGAACGAGGACACAAGTGTGATAGATGAAGTCTTTCAAGCTAGTGAGGTTGTTAAACAATATCGAGTTGCTCATTCGATTGACTTAGAAGAAAATTTGAATTTTCGTGTTTTCGACGATAGTCTTGTTGATGTTGACGCAAAGGAGTTGAATGCTGTTTTGAGTGCTAGTGGACTAGAGAATGTTGATGAAGAAGATAATAACCACATTGAAGAGTGTGATGAAGCTGATAACAATTCAATTGAGGACGAAGACGAAAATTCTAACTAAATATGTTGTAAAGCCTTATTTTTATAATGTAATATTAAGCGTGATATTTTGCAACATGAAATATTTATTTTATAATTGTCAGCTTTTGTTATTGTGTTGTGCGTGCTATAAGATTGCAATTCAAGTTTTTGTGCAGGAGGATAGACACACAATAAACAAAAAAAATTGTAAGTTTTATCGACGGGTATACCGATGGACATATACTCGTCGGCATTTCACAGAGAGTTGCAAAAAAATTACGGCATTTTGCCAAAATTACCAACAGGTATACCGACGGACATGCCATAATTACCGACGTATATACCGACGCATTCACCGACGGATGGCGCACAAACCAAAGTGGACACCTGTCAGAATTTACTGACGGACGCGACAAAACCAATGCGCGTGTGTTCTGGAGCACAATTTCCGATGGATTTAGAAAAATATGGAGGGATTTTTGAAATCTTTGCATGAGAATCAATTACATACTGACGGAATTTAATGCCACCGCCAAAATATTATTATTATTTGTTCCGTCGGCAATTCCATCGGATATATTGAGCTATAAAACCCTCCCCTCGAGCTATAAACCCCCCCCTTTTGTGATTCATTTTTGCTCCACTCCTCATTTCTTCTCCTCCGCTCCTCATTTCATCTCCTCTTTTGCTCTCTGTGTGTATTAAGAACATATCAAGTGTTTTTATTATTGTGTTGGTAGTTTTCAACATATTAAAGGTATGCATTTTTCTTTCTTTATCTTTGTATTTTTTTACTTTTTTTTATTTTAATTATGATTATTTGTGTGGTTTTCTTTGTTTTGTGTATTGTTTGTAGATAAAATATTGAAATCAACATACTATTAAGGTAACATTTTTCATTCCTAAATGTATTTTGAATTTATGTATTGTTCTTTAGTTTTGTGTAGTGTTCTTTAGTTTTTTCTTTTAATTTGTTAAATTTATTTGATTGTTTGTATTGCCATAATATCTTGAGAATTTTGTTAAATTTGAATTGTTATTATTGAATTTACCTTTAAATGTTAATTGAAATATATAATTATATTTAATTAGTTTATCTTAATTTTATGATATTATTGTTTGTTATGTTTTGTATTATTTTGATTAATTTTAATTGTTATTTATGAATTTGTATTGATGTTATTGATGTTAGTTGAAAATATATAGATGTTGAATTTCTATAGATGCTAGGTTGTATAGAGTTGATTTTGCAATATTTGTGTAATTATCAATATTCGTAGGTATGAAAACTGTGGGTCGTCTCTAATATAGGAGAGGTGCTGACGAATTTTTTAAAATAATTGAATTTAATTATTTTATTATTTGTATAAATTTGTGTAGATGTGTTGATTAAAAATTTTTAGTTATTTTTATTGTTTGTATTGTAATAATTATTTGATAATTTAGTCTTTTTATTTGTGTAGATGTAGTCTCTAATATAATTTTATTGTTGAATTTTCCATTGAAATGATAATTAGAAATGAAAAATTAAATTTCATTGTTTTATCTCAATTTTATTCTATTATTGATTGTTATGTTTTTTTATTATTTCCATTGTTGTTGATGCAACCATATTATTCGATAGTTTCGCCCACATTTAACTAGTGTTTTGCCTATGTTTTATATATATAATGCCTTGATATTCTTTGTTTGATGTTTTGAAGGCACTTTTAGATGAAAGATGCAAAAAGGAGTAAATTAGAGGTAATTGGTAGATTTGACATTCAGTCGATGTTTTGTGCAGAGCGTGAGCACTTAAGGTCGAAATGAAGTGATTCTAGTGGCATTAAAAATCTAACATCCATACCTTTCTGTACATCTAAGGCAAGAAAATAAAACAAGGAAGAGCATGGAAATCACAGCCTTCAAAGTCAAATCTCGCAATCTACCAGTGTTGACCTTTGGTCATTCCGACTTGTATATTTGGGGCTACAGAAGTCCAATTGATACAAGCTCAATTTTATTAGATTCCTGAATCAAAGGCCTATATACTCTCCAAATTTCAACCAAAAACAATGTCATATGAGGGAGATATGATTTTTCAAAGATGACAATTGAATTCTGCCAACAAACAGGTTTTGTGAAGAAACGAGTCCAAATTATGTTTCGAAGCATCTAAACTGATATCCAAATTTCTATTTGAGTAATTTAGCTCCTCTAAGTCGAAGCTTGAATATTTCATGCAAGGCTATTTCTCCTTTTTTAGGAAAATAGTTATTGAAGTATTTAAATGTAAACTGTCTACTTAAGGGAGGACTATTTTGTAAAATAGAGACTAGGGTTTCCTAGGATATAAAAAGAATGAGAGAAGAGAAGGGGGGCAGCCAGACAAGAGGAGAAAAAGGCCCCACTTCTCTAAGAAACCCGAAATCATGCATTCCTCCTTTTTGATTAGTTGTTCAACAAACATGCAAGGCTAAATTCTTTTTCTTGATTGCAAGGACACGGAAACCTTCGAATTTCAAGAACTGTGAGATTTATTTTACCTTTTCTTTTCAGTTTATATGATGAATATGTTTGTTCTCCTATGCTTATTTTTCCTATGATTGTTTATTTTAATTGCTAGAGCAGACTCTAAGTTATTATTGTTGACAATCTATTGCTAAGTTTGATATCAAAACTAGAGTTGTGGTATATGAACTTGTGAAGCAACTGAGTTCAATAATTATGGCGGATCTACGTTATTAATCTTAAGGAGAACATTTAATCAAATCAGACATAGACTGCGAACAATTATGTTTTCTTGATTAATCAACTTATCTAGTTCTTAAGGCTGCCATTGAATTAAATTACTAGTGCGAACACTGTGGTTGCTTGATGGTTAGGGTTTGTTATACGGCAGATCCGTTAACTAACCAACGTTAAGAAGAGATAAATATTCAGAATATAAATTGATGTTTCATTTCCATGATCAGTTCTGATTTCTATAGATGGATGTGTGCTTGCGACCAAGGTTTGTTCTCTTGATAACTTTCTGATTTTATTTAATTTCGCTTGATAGTTTTCTGTTTTCTATTATCTTTTTCTTTAGCCTAGATAACGTCCAAACCCCCCCCCTCCCCAAATTGCACATCATCTAGCATAAAAATATGACTTGAACCTTCCTCGTGGGATCGACCCCTTGCTTGCTCTATACTATCTTGTGTGTTGTGTTTGAAGCTAGGGTAATTAATTTGTGCGACCACGACATCGCAACACTCGCATTAGGAACAAATAGTTCTCTATGTGCATATCAACACAAGTAATCCTCCATGAACCCTTTGGTTAGAAGATGCATTGTTACAACATCTTGATGCAGAAACGTTTTATTTTTACACTTCTTGCATGCCATCAGTAAAATTCCTCGGAATAGATGCTGCAAAATTAATAAAACCCTGAACGCCATTACAATAATACATCCTCCGCAATCCTTAGGGTGAGTCTCGATACATCCATGAACGATCATCCATGACCTCTATTGAACCTCTATAAAATTATGATGACAACATGTATTAATTAACTATATTACGTAAATAAATTTGCAAAAATATTGATTTGCCCCAACATTATCTAACAAAGTAAAAAAACACTTATGTTAAATATTCAATATCAATTATCAATTATCAACATCCATACAAATTTATACATATATATAAATTTACAAAAAATCATAACTCCGCAATAGAATTGATAATAATTAAAACGAACCCGTTAAACAAGCTATTACTTATTTCATCACAACACATCTAATTCGGTGTAATTTAAACAAAGTTTCAATAATTTACAAATAAATACAATTTGACAAAATCTAAAACAAACTATAACAAAAACAAAATTATATATTCATACTATAAGTTTCTTTGACAAATAACAATAAAACAAGTATATACGTTAACAAAATACATATACTAAAAATAAAAATAAAAAACAATAAAATTAACATTTAAATATTAAAACTAAAAAGGATAGATTTACTTACAAAAAATGATAAAATCCACACTAAAGTAATCGGAGAACGGATGTTGTGAAGAAACTTGAGTGCTTGTGTTGAGAAGAGGGGGAGAGTTGGGATGGGTGGTTGGTTGTAGTTTTGGAGGGGAGAGTTGGGATGGGGAAGAAGAAGAAGAAATAGAGGAGGAGAGAGTCAACACAGTGTGTATATATGGCCTTTTTACCGATGGAATCACCGACGGACGTGTGGTATTGGTATATCCGTTGGTGATTCTGACGGAGAACGAGCCACATAACTATACAGAGATCCCAGTTTGACTCCCTCAGTCAGTCCATCGGTTAAATTGTTTGGAAAAAGTCCACGTCATCACACTGTTTCTTTTTTTCAAAATTCTACATAGTCCATCGATGAATCGGTCGGTAGATACCGAAGGAATAATTCTATCGGTATCTACCGATCAATTCGTCGATGGTATGTATTCTGTCGGTATATATCATCGACGTCAACTTTCTGTCGGTATATACTGATGAAATTAAAGACAGAATTATTTCCGTCAGTAAAAATTACCGAAAAATAATTCTGTCGGTAATTTCGTTGGTTTTCGCTGATTTCTGGTAGTGTTATTCTTGATATTAAATAAAAAGATATTTTATTTTATTTTTATATTGACATTAGAACGATTAGTTTTTTTACTCTCATTCACTCTTTTGATTGATAAAGGACAATAATTTCTTGTCCTTTCCTTCCACACCCTGATTATCCCAATCCAGGAGGATGATCGCTGTTATGTCGTACAGGTGCGACAGAAAAGCAACAGTTTTATCTATTATTCACATATTAATATATTGTTTTGCATCAACAAAAAAAAAACCCAAAACATAATGTCCAAAGATTTAAACATAACTAAGCCAATGCTGCAGGACTCGTTTTATTTTAGATGATAATTAAAATCGCTTGAATAAAAGACATAATTTTAGTTAATCATACCCAAGCAAACTCTCAAAAATATCATTCTGGTTGAATAAAAAAAACAAAATATAGGTAAATATGGCAGTGAATATATAATTCAAAATTTTACTTTCTTTTGTTAACCTTTTTTGTTTTTGTCATTTTCTTTCTATCATTATCAGAAAATCATATTACCATCAACCTATATTAAATCAAAAGGCTTAAATTCTAGTCCTATAATTTACTAGCCTTGCTTTTTATTATCCTTACAATTACAATTATAATTTGGATATATATTTTATTATTTTTTTAAAATAATATTATTTTAAAATCAAAGATGTTTCTAGAAAAATAAACATTTGATATTTTATTTTTATTTATGATTGGAGAAATATAATGATAAATATATCTAAAATTTTGGTCGGACTCCAAAGTATATCTTGTAGATGCTAGGGGTAGCTTCACTTTTTTTTTTTAAAAAAAAAAACAAAATTTACTAAAACCTCACTTAGAATTAAGATTGAAATGAGATAAATGGTTAAGATTACATACTCAAGATGACAAACCTAAAAAGATCTGTAGGCTCTAACTAGTTAATGAAATTATTAGATTAAGCAATGCGGAATTACTAGCACATGATGTATTAGTAGCAGTGCAGGCCTGTTATTTTTATTAAATGACATTAATAATACTAAAAATGATTAAATCTAACAATAAAACAATTCCATGGGGTTGACCTGATAATCACAGAGATTTTCTTCCATATTTGATTTTTTAGATTTGCTGTACCCTTACTTCCAAATACATTATATCATTACCAATAATGCACGCACTCAATATTTTTCTCTAATTAATTATTGGATCTTCTTGCCATATATTCCACTCATGGCTCTGTATATATATATATATATATATATATCAACAAATTAGACTACAAGTCATATTAGTGCTCTTATTTTAAAAAAAAAACAGAGTAGGGAAAAGGATACTAAAATCAAACATGAAAGGTGTCTCTGGGATCTTCCTGCTCCTTCTGCTCATCTTCGTTGTGACTGCTGGTAATCCCAAGTTCTTTAATGAACAGTTTCTTGCAACACATGAATGATCATCAAGGAATACTAATATTCCTTTGATTATAATTGTTGTTTCCTTAAATGATAGCTATATATTTTTTATTGACTAATCTTATGTTATTTTGATATGTATTTTAATTCAAGATTTGTGATTTGACGTACCAAATTACGTTGTGTGTCCGCAGGAAACAAGCATGTGATGGCGGATGCAAAGCTTTGTCAAAAAAAGTTCATTCCACACGAATGAGTGCATAGCTATGAACTGTGATTCCGATTGCAAGGAAATTTATGGAAGCAAGGCTAGAGGGGCCTGTAATGGTTTTCTTTTCTGCAATTGTTTTCTGCCTTGCTAGTTTCTGCAATATATAGCCATCTATGCCCACGTTGCGTAGCAGTCTTGGCACATCAAGATGTATTGTCAAAACAAATAAAAAGGTGTGACCGACAAAATAATAAATAAAAAGATTGTCTGATTTTTCATTATTAACCATGTGTTAAAACATGTGATTTGATTAAGAAAATAATAAAATTATCGAGAAAACAAATCAAGATTGTATATTTTGAATTCAAATCCAATTAATTAATACAATCATTAATTATAAAAAGAAATAAAGTATAATATATTAAGATTTTTATCATGCATGGTATCATAGCCAACAATGCGCATATACTGAAGTTCTTTAACAATTTTAGCTTGACTATTGCCCATAATTTTCCATCGCCCATTAGTTTCATAGCTTTCCATCATCATGCTTACATCCGTACAAAACAAGCTGAGGTTGAAAGGAAATAATAAAACAAATCATATGCTTGTTTCCTCGCCCATTATCATGTTGAGAAAACAAATCAAAACAATATATTTTGGATTAAAATCCAATCAATATAATCATCAATTACGGTGGAAATCAATTACCATATCAAAAGATTTTAAATGATTAAAGATTGTAATTTATTTCCATAATTGTTTGATTGTGTTTCTATGTCGCACCCGACATCGCGGCGGCCCTAAAAATATTCTTAAATGTGGAAAAAGAATAGATATCTGGCATCTTGTTCTTTTAGGAAAAAAAAGTCTTGTTTAAGGAGTCGCCACCTAGTATTATGGTCACTAGGAACCCTAACTGGTCAACAGAGATTCTAAGGTACGGGATTGGTTATGTAAAAGGGAAGATATTATCACCCCTTAAACGTTCTGCCTAAGGCAGACTGCATTGCTGATTTTGTCTTAAATTGCTAAATATTTATTGGTTTGTGCTCTGATGGTTTACTTGCAATATTCCTGACTCTGGCGCCAGTGAATATTCAACTACGAATAATTCCAACTCTGGCGTTGGTAAATATTACGTAGCTATAAAATAAATTTGGATCAATATTTTTATTCCTGACTCTGGCGTCAGTGAATAAACAAATAAAATAAATTTATTTTTACGCATGCACATATTTTTTTATTTTTTCTAGCTAAATAAAATAAAATACGATGATAAAAATAATATAAATTTAAACCGGTATTTTTATTCTCGACTCTGGCGTCAGTGAATAAACCAATAAATTTACATTATTTTTATTCATGCATACACATTTTTTATTTTTTCTACCATTTTTTATTTTTTTGTTTTTCTATTTTTTATTATTTTTTGGGCTGGGCCCAGCTCAGCCCACATGGGCTGGGCTAAGCCCAGCCGGCCCAGCCCAGTCACTGGCCAAGCCAGTGACCCGGCTGGGCAAAAACTAAAAGCACGCGTGAATTGGTCACGCGTGCGCGAACACTGGTGAAGGTAATTAAATTACCTTCACACAGTGTTCTTGCAACACTAACAATCACATTTTGAAATGAAGATACAAAGGGGATAAAGTCATACCTGCTTCTGGAGACCGAAGACGTTTGCAGCACTGATAAGGATTCTTGCCTGCTGTTTCCCCTTGTCTTCCTTTTATGATCACTTGTCTGTGCTTTCCTTCTTGCTTTCTCAGTAGCTTTTAAAACTTACGAAGATGATGCCGGTCTGCTGTGAGTGTTCTTTGAATGAATACGGGTCTTTCCTTTGTTTGCATGGACGAGGACAATTTCAAGGATAATTCTCGTCACTGTGTGTGCTGTCCTCTTGTTCTCTCCTTCTCTCTGTATATTTGTTTTTTTGCTCTGGTTTTTACTCTGTTCTTTGCTCTGGTTGCTGGGTTGATTTCTCGGTTTTTGCTCTGGTTTTTACTCTATTCTTTGCTCTGGTTGCTGGGTTGATTTCTCAGGGCTCCACGGTGTTTTTTTGTTTTTTTTTTCGTTCTTGGCTTTTTTTCGTTCTTTCTCTCCCTCCTGTAATTCCTCCCCCTTTCAGTCCCCGGTTTTTTCTTCCTTTTTTCTCTGGTTTTTCGTCCCCTTTTTAGTCCCAACACCCCGTTGTGTTCCTTTTTTTTTTTCCTCTCCCCAGTGTTTCCTTTTTATTTCCCCCCCCCTGTGCTCTCTCATCTTCTCTGGCTTTATAGCCAGAGAATACCAACCATTTGAAACGACCTCCCTTTACTCCAGTAATGGCTCCTGAGGAGGAAGATGAAGAAGGCGATTGATAAATTCTAAAACGGCGCCGTTTGTGTGGTGGGAATATCCATTTTCATTCTGCTCACTGAAGTTCTGAAATCATGTAATTGAGTCCCTGGGTAAATTGTAATTAGATCCCTGTATTTCTGCTCCTTTTACAAGCTAGTCCTTGGACTTTAATCTGCTGCAATTTTCCCCCAAATTAGCCCCAAACTTTGGTATTTCTTCAATTAAGTCCCTGATTTCATTAATTAAATTAATTCCAAAGTCCAATTAAGTCTAAAACTTATCAATTCTCAATTAAGCCCCCCTGATTGGATTAATTAAATTAAATTCAACTCAATTAAGTCTCAAAACTTATCAATTCACCAATTAAACCCTTGATTGGGTTAATTAGATTAATTCCAAAGTTTAATTAAACCTCAAAACTTCCAATCATGTTGCCCTTAACCCAAATTTTAACTCATTTTTCATTTATTTCATTTTACTTGCTTTTCATCATTATTATTTTTTTCATCATCATTTTTTATATCCTTTTCAGTAAATAAAATAATAATAATAATTAAAATAAAAATGGTCAAAAATTGGGTTATGACAGTTGCCTCCTTTTTATAATATTTACTATGCAAAGATATTGAAATACCGAGGGATTCAAACCCGGACAGCCAAGCAGGGACGTGTCGCTAACATCGGCGAAATCACTGACGGTTTTACCGACGAAATATTTCCCTCGGTGATTCCGTCGGTAAACGCCAATATATACTGCCTCTGCCGACACTCTCTCTTCCTCTGTTTCTCCTTCTTCTTCCCCTTCTTCTTCCCCATCCCACGTCTCCCCTCCCAAACTGCAGCCAACCACCCATCTCAACTCTCCCCTCTTCTCAACACAAGTTAGCACTCAAGTTTCTTATACTTTTGTACGTGGTCACAACATCCGTTAATTCTTGTGGATTTTATCATTTTTTGTAAGTAAATCTATCCTTTTTAGTTTTAACTTTTAAATGTGAATTTTATTGTTTTTTTAGTATATGTATTTTGTTAAAGAAACTTGTTGTATGAATGTATAATTTTGTAGTTGTTATAGTTTGTTTTAGATTTTATCAAATTATATTTTTTGTAAATTTTTGAAATTTTGTTTGAATTACACCGAATTATATTATAGCTTGTTTAACGGGTATGTTTTAATTGTTATCAATTCTATTGTGAAGTTGTGATTTCTGTAAATTTATATATGTATAAATTTGTATGTATGAATGTTGATAGTTGACAATTGATAATGAATATTTAACATAAGTGTTTTTTTAGTTTGTTGGATAATTGATAGTGAATATTTAACATAAGAAACCAATATATATTTTTTTTGTTTTATAGAGATTCAATAGAAGTCATGGATAATCGTTCATGGATGTATCGGGACTCACCCCAAGGATTGCGGAGGATGGATTATTGTAACGGTGTTCATTGTTTTATTAATTTCGCAATATCTATCCCGAGGAATTTTACTGATGGCGGTATTAGGTGTCCATGCAGGAAGTGTAAAAATTTAAAGTTTCTGCATCAAGATGTTGTAACGATGCATCTTCTAACCAAAGGGTTCATGCAGGACTACCTGTGTTGGTATGCACACGGAGAACTATTTGTTCCTAATGAGAGCATGGTTGAAAGGGTGGTCGGGTCAACTTCTAGTGCTAGCAACATGCATGAAGTTGGAAATGAGAACAGTAATCCTTACAGGAATATGGTTATGGATGCAATGAGAATGAGTGAAGGTAATGCCAATGAATTTCCAAACATAGAAGAAGAACCTATTGTAGATGCAGCAAAGTTTTTTGATCTGTTGAAAGATTATAACGAGCCATTATGGGATGGCTGCATGAACCACAGTAAATTATCGGCCGTAGCACAGGTGTTCATCATCAAGTCAGATCACGGGTTGAGTGAGGTCGGTTATGACAAGATTATCGAATGGGCGAGAAGCATTTTACCTGAGGGGAACAGGCTGAAAGAGAACTTCTATGCTGCCAAGTCCATGATGAAACCCCTCGGTTTAGGATACCATAAAATTGACATGTGCCCTAACTTCTGCATGTTATACTACCTTGAAAATGCTGAGCTGATCGAGTGCATGACATGTGGGCATTCCCGTTACAAACCCAGAACTGGAAGAGTAAAGACTCTCGTGGCATATAAAAAACTTAGATACTTCCCAATCACACCTAGACTGCAGAGGTTATTCATGTCACCAAGGACTGCTGAGCACATGACATGGCACCAATCACATCATGCGGTTGATGGAGTGATGGTGCATCCTTCTGACGGTGAAGGCTGGAAACACTTTAACAGTGTGCATCCTCACTTTTCAGCTGAATCAAGGAACGTGCATCTTGGGTTGTGTACAGACGGATTCAACCCATTCGGGTCATTTGCTGCTCCTTATTCTTGTTGGCCGGTCATACTAACGGTTTATAACTTGCCACCGGGGATGTGTATGAGGTCGGAGTTCATGTTTCTATCTATGGTCATACCGGGTCCGAGCAGTCCGGGTCGGAATATAGATGTTTGTCTTTGTCCGTTGATTGATGAGTTGACGCAATTGTGGTCCTCTGGAGCTTTGACTTATGACATCTCGAGGAAACATAATTTTGTTATGAGAGCAGCTTTGATGTGGACTATCAATGATTTCCCAGCTTATGGAATGGTTTCTGGTTGGAGCACACATGGAAAGCTAGCATGTCCATACTGTATGGAGAACAACAAGGCATTCACGCTAACAAATGGGGGAAGCTTCTTTTTTTGACTGTCACCGTCGCTTCTTGCCGCCGAATCACAGGTACAGAAAGAACAGGAAGGATTTCTTTGTTGGCAGAGTTGAAAAAGATGTTGCACCCCCGCGTCTTTCAGGTGAAGAATTGCTTGATGTTGTTTCAGAGTATGGTGACATTGTGTTTGGTCTCCAATCAGGTAAGCAGTAGTTTCCTGGTTTTGGTTTGACCCATAACTGGGTGAAGCGAAGTATATTTTGGGAGCTTCCTTATTGGAAGACCAATCTTCTCCATCATAACCTTTTTGCACGTCAAAAAATCCGCGCGGCATCGGCTGACGATTTTTTCGTTTGTTGTTTGATTTGATTGGTTCGTTGGAGTCGCCACCTAGTATTTAACTGAAGGCTACTAGGAAACCTGGGTACTGGTCTTATCAGAGATTTGCGGGTAAGGGACTGGTTGTGGTTAGGGAAGGTATTAGCACCCCTAACGCACCCTACCTAAGGTAAGCTGCTTCGTGGACTTGATGTGTTAAAGAAGTTTTAAAAATTCTGCTCTTTCATCGAATTTTAGAAATACGACTTACATGTAAGTTCATAATTCTTTATTCGTGATCAAATCAAAATATTAAATTCTTCTTTATTCTTACAATTTTATCATACAAAAAAAAACATTCATAAACAAAATACAAATCACACATTTCCTTTTCACTATACTTTTCTTTTCTTTCTTTTCCTTTTCTTTTTTTGTTCTTTTTATACATCACATTACAAAATTATAAAAAATTAAACACTAAATAAAAATTACATTACATAATTTAAAATTACAAAATAGTCCTTAAAACTCCAGAAATTGCAGGGAAGGACTTCTGCAAGCCGGAACAGTGCCGCAGGAACAGTGGCGGCGTGTGGGTTCACACGCCGCCGCCGATGAAGACCAGCAAGCTAGTAGATCAGGATCGTCTCCTTCTTCTCTTCTTGTCCGTACCGGCGGTGCATCTCCCAATCACCTGCAAAGTAAACCAACAACACAAACAATTCCGGCTCTCCTTTTTTTCAGATCTGCCACGGCCTCTTTTGGGTCTGCTTCGTTGCAGATCAGCTGCTACTGCTGGTGGCCGGTCTGTGGGCACTGCTGAAGGTGCTTGCTGGAGGTGGGTCGGCTTCTGTCCGTCACTGTTGAGAGAAGAAATGGTCTTCTGCAGCTGAAGAGGGAAGTCGCGGGTCTGTGGGTGACGTTGCTGGAGAAGGGCTGCTGCTGACCGGTTGAAGGAGATGACGAAAGTGTTGCCCCGGCGCTGCCATGTGTGGGCTGCTGGCTCACTGGTGAGAACGGGGCTGCTGGTGGTCTTCCTTCACTGCTGTTGTTCGTGGTTTTTGCTGCTGGAGCTGGGTCGGAGCTGCGGAAGAAAGGAGCCGCTGTGGAGGCTGTTGGGTGGAGCAACCGGGTCTGCTGGAGGAAGACGGTGCTGCTTCACGGGGAGGGGCCGTCGCTGCTGGAAGAAGAAGAAACCAGAGGGCAAAGGGGAGTGGCCGGTCTCTGTTTTTGGAGGAGAAGACGATGGAGAGGAAAAAAAGAAGGGAGGCTACGGTGCTGGTTTGTCTTCCTTCACTGCTGGTGTTCGGCGGATGACAGACTGGGAAGGCTGGTTGTGTTTGGGCGAGAAGGAGCAGGAAAACGGTGCTGGTTTGAGGGAAGAAGAAGATGCTGGAATGGGAGCCGTGAGTTCTTCTGATGGCCAGGAGAAAGAGATCGGCTGCTCCTGTGGTGGGCTCCGTTCGTTGAAGGTTGAAAACGCTGGGGAAAGGAAAATGAGGGAAGGAGTTGGGAGGAGGACGATCTGGTGAAGACGGGTTGTGTGGTGATCGGCTGGTGATGTTTTTGGCCGAAGGAGAGGAGAAGAAAGTCTGTGTGCAGAGGGAGCCGGTCTGTTTGGCCGAGGAGCAGCTGCTGGACAAGGAGAAGAAAACGGGGGGAATATGGAGAATAGGCTGCGGCTTGGAGAAAGAGAGCAGCTTGTGGGAGTGTTGTGTGCAGCTGGAAGAGGGGAGAAGACCGGGCTGAGGAGGAAAAAAACCGAAAATCCTACAGGGGGGGCGGGTGCTGCCAAAAATGGAGAAGAGAGTGATGGTTTTAGGGTTTTTTTGTTTAGGGTTTTTTGTTTTTTTTCTGATGTTTGTCAAAATTGCCCCCCTTTTTGTTTGAGTTGTGGACCAGTATTTATAGGTAAAATGTTGCATGGATCTCAAAATTGGTCCCTCAACTTTCTTTCTTTTTTTGTAAATTTGATTTTCTTAATTTTTTTGTATTTTTTGAAAACGAGCAATATCAACGTCGACTCAATGAAGAAAATCAATGATTTTAAAAATAACGCGTTAAAAGTTGAACGCGTTCCAAATGTCTTTGAAAATTTAAATTCTTTTGAGACGATGCTAAAAATGCTAAAAACGATGCAAATGTATTAAAAATGTATTTTTTTGGATTTTCAATGTTTTTCGCTATTTTTGGATTTTTCTGAAAATTTATCAAAACATGGGTCAAAAATTGGGTAGCAATAGATGCCCCCTCTTTACAATGCTTACGAAGCAAAACTCCTCAATGTTTCGCATAGTAAGCTTTGTAAAGAAAAACTCTAAATGTTTCTTCTTTTTTTTTTTCTCTTCTTTCTTTCTTTCTTTCTTTCTTTCGTTGACTTGAGATCCCATCTGGCGATCTCGTTTTTCAAAACCAAAGAATGTGTGTAGCTCGGTCAACCTGAAATCCCATCTGGCGATTCCTTTTAACCAAAGCTACATGAGATCCCATCTGGCGACCTCATTAAACCAAAACAAAGAATAAGTGTGTAAAAAGTGGTCTCATTGTAATGGGTGACCTACCCAGGTGGAAAGAATGTGAAAAACAGTCTCATTATGATGGGTGACCTACCCAAATGGAAAGAAGGGAAGAGTGGTCTCATTCTTATGGGTGACCTACCCAGGGGAAATGATAGAAAAAATATGAAGTGGTCTCATTGTAATGGGTGACCTACCCAGGTGGAGGATAGATAAAATATGAAGTGGTCTCATTGTAATGGGTGACCTACCCAGGTGGAAGAAAAATGTGAAGTGGTCTCATTGTTATGGGTGACCTACCCAGAGATAGAATGTGACTTACCTGGCAAAAAGACTTGGCAGGCGAAGTCCTGACAGGATAAGGCTGACAAACGGCGCTTCCTGATTGCAAGGTTTACTTGAAGACTCCTCTTGATGACGGGGTTAATCTCCTCGTTTCTTTGAGATTCTCCTACTGGCAGGGTTCATCTCATTCTCTTCTCGTTCCAGGATCTAAACCGATTCTTTCATCATCAACTCAATGATTCTTTCTTTGTCCACAACCTTGCTGGACTTCATTGAGGATCTTTCTGTAACAAATCACAAGTATGTGCAATGCTTTGAGGTGAGATGACATGCATGCATCCTTACCTGATGTGAAATATAGGTCCCCCCCTTTGATGATCCATCGTCATAGGGTGCCTTTGTTTGCTAACCAAAGCCTTCTTTGCTCTTCCCATGTACTGGCTCATTTGTATGCTAGCCTTCCACTCAAATGTAAGTGCAGTGCCCATCTCGGGCTGTCTACAACGATTACTGCTCTTGTTGTTTATCAAGCTTGACTCTGCCCCCAAGTGTGGTGTTGCTTTATTCATCATGAAGGATTTTCTCTCCTGGATTCTTCTGAAAATTATCTTCTGATTGGTTGTGTGCATCATGCCAACACCCATCAAGATGGTCAACCAGTCATGAACTTGCCTCCAATTGAAACAATACTCTTCAAGTATATGTTATCACCCCGCCTTCTTGGAACTGCCAAGTCATCCAGACATGCCTCTCATACTTTGCAGTAAAAGGCTAATCATTGTAAGCTCAAAGTTCTTCTCCATAGATTCCTCTTAGCTTGTCAAATCAGCTTATAAAAAGAAATGATTTGGCATCATCAATGATGTTCATCACTCATATTCATGCGGTGAAGTGTGCATTTGAGCTTCAAAGCAGATGGTCCCACAGTCAGTCTTGGTGGGTGCATCTTTCCAACATTCATTCAAATGCAACTATGCGATAACATCATTCAAAAGTCATAGCCATGTTGGAGATGATAAACCAAGATGAAGATATGAAAATATCCTTCAAATGCAGTGTTGCTCATCAATTGCTGCTGAAGTTCACTAAATCACTGACTGTCTTTGAACAACATTGCCCCCAGTGTGATCTGAATGTGCTCTTTCAGTGATTATCTTTCTTTGAACCACATTGTCCTCCGTTCATCGGTTCCCCAGTGGAGTCGCCATTCTGTCGCACGTCCCCCGCGCGGCATCTAATGGCGATTTTTCGTTTGATTTCGGGTTTATTTGTTTTTTGTGAATAAAGGAGTCGCCACCTAGTATTATGGTCACTAGGAAACCTCACTGGTCTTTCAGAGATTCTAAGGCATGGGACTGGTTGTGTAAAGGGAAGGTATTAGCACCCCTAGTACGCCCTACCTAAGGTAAGCTGCTTGGTGTTTGGTTTGTCTTATAATTGCTATGGTGTTGGTGTTTTCCTAGGATACGTTTTGCCATGATGAACAAACTTGGACTTGAAAGTCTAAAAAGAAAGAACCCCTGGTCAATGTGGATCACACCCTTAGATATGTCTACAAAGTACCAAGGAGAACCAATGCAGATCTCTTGAAATCTGTGTTTGATTCAAATTAAATTTATTAAGATAGAAACCCAAGGAGATTCCATGTGCTTTAAAAGCTCATTTTTCCCTTAGTATTTCATACTCTCACGGCTCGTAAACTGTGGAGTCAAAAATTGAAATGTCCTCAATTATAATTAAGGCTTCTTTCAAGGATGTGTGATGACTTATTATTCCTAGAAAAATATTTTTGATATTAACCACTTGGGGTTTCTTTATCCAAACATTAACAGCGAATAATAACAAATTATTCCCAATAATATTTTGGATATTCATCCCTTTGGGATTTCTTTATCCAAACATTAACGGTGAATAATGGATGAATTATTCCCAATAATATTTTGGATATTCATCCCTTTGGGATTTCTTTATCCAAACATTAACAGTGAATAATAGATGAATCCCCCCAAAAAATAAGATTTTTATATTTTTTGAAATATTGGCCAATACCCTTTGGAGTTTTACAAACATGTTGTAAAATCCAGAAATGCAAGAAAATAATTTTTTGTTGTGTTTAAGAAATCCATGAGAAAACACATTTTCAAAACTTCAAATATATGTTTTTTTTTAAAGGAAATTCAAAAAGATGTTAGGGTATTGGCCGTATGCAACACTCCCCCGCGCGGCATCTGATGGCGATTTTTCTTTTGATTTCGGGTTTATTTGTTTTTTGTGAATAAAGGAGTCGCCACCTAGTATTATGGTCACTAGGAAACCTAACTGGTCTTTCAGAGATTCTAAGGCATGGGACTGGTTGCGTAAAGGGAAGGTATTAGCACCCCTAGTACGCCCTACCTAAGGTAAGCTGCTTGGTGTTTGGTTTGTCTTATAATTGCTATGGTGTTGGTGTTTTCGTAGGATACGTTTTGCCATGATGAACAAACTTGGACTTGAAAGTCTAAAAAGAAAGAACCCCTGGTCAATGTGGATCACACCCTTAGATATGTCTACAAAGTACCAAGGAGAACCAATGCAGATCTCTTGAAATCTGTGTTTGATTCAAATTAAATTTATTAAGATAGAAACCCAAGGAGATTCCATGTGCTTTAAAAGCTCATTTTTCCCTTAGTATTTCATACTCTCACGGCTCGTAAACTGTGGAGTCAAAAATTGAAATGTCCTCAATTATAATTAAGGCTTCTTTCAAGGATGTGTGATGACTTATTATTCCTAGAAAAATATTTTTGATATTAACCACTTGGGGTTTCTTTATCCAAACATTAACAGCGAATAATAACAAATTATTCCCAATAATATTTTGGATATTCATCCCTTTGGGATTTCTTTATCCAAACATTAACGGTGAATAATGGATGAATTATTCCCAATAATATTTTGGATATTCATCCCTTTGGGATTTCTTTATCCAAACATTATAGTGAATAATAGATGAATCCCCCCAAAAAATAAGATTTTTATATTTTTTGAAATATTGGCCAATACCCTTTGGAGTTTTACAAACATGTTGTAAAATCCAGAAATGCAAGAAAATAATTTTTTGTTGTGTTTAAGAAATCCATGAGAAAACACATTTTCAAAACTTCAAATATATGTTTTTTTTTAAAGGAAATTCAAAAAGATGTTAGGGTATTGGCCGTATGCAACACTCCCCCGCGCGGCATCTGATGGCGATTTTTCGTTTGATTTCGGGTTTATTTGTTTTTTGTGAATAAAGGAGTCGCCACCTAGTATTATGGTCACTAGGAAACCTAACTGGTCTTTCAGAGATTCTAAGGCATGGGACTGGTTGCGTAAAGGGAAGGTATTAGCACCCCTAGTACGCCCTACCTAAGGTAAGCTGCTTGGTGTTTGGTTTGTCTTATAATTGCTATGGTGTTGGTGTTTTCGTAGGATACGTTTTGCTATGATGAACAAACTTGGACTTGAAAGTCTAAAAAGAAAGAACCCCTGGTCAATGTGGATCACACCCTTAGATATGTCTACAAAGTACCAAGGAGAACCAATGCAGATCTCTTGAAATCTGTGTTTGATTCAAATTAAATTTATTAAGATAGAAACCCAAGGAGATTCCATGTGCTTTAAAAGCTCATTTTTCCCTTAGTATTTCATACTCTCACGGCTCGTAAACTGTGGAGTCAAAAATTGAAATGTCCTCAATTATAATTAAGGCTTCTTTCAAGGATGTGTGATGACTTATTATTCCTAGAAAAATATTTTTGATATTAACCACTTGGGGTTTCTTTATCCAAACATTAACAGCGAATAATAACAAAGTATTCCCAATAATATTTTGGATATTCATCCCTTTGGGATTTCTTTATCCAAACATTAACGGTGAATAATGGATGAATTATTCCCAATAATATTTTGGATATTCATCCCTTTGGGATTTCTTTATCCAAACATTAATAGTGAATAATAGATGAATCCCCCCAAAAAATAAGATTTTTATATTTTTTGAAATATTGGCCAATACCCTTTGGAGTTTTACAAACATGTTGTAAAATCCAGAAATGCAAGAAAATAATGTTTTGTTGTGTTTAAGAAATCCATGAGAAAACACATTTTCAAAACTTCAAATATATGTTTTTTTTTTTAAGGGAAATTCAAAAAGATGTTAGGGTATTGGCCGTATGCAACACACAAGAAAACATTTTTTTTTTATCGAAACATAAGCATCACGGTAATCACAAATAAAGACAACAAGTCATCACATATATTTCAAAAAAAAAAAATCATAAGCCTTAAACATTTCAGTTAAAATAAAGCAGGAGAAAAATTAAAAAAGAAATGCCCTCTAAATCCAAAACTCATCAAATAGAATTTGATCCATCAAATCACTCAGAGCCTAAACATAACATGACCTATTATTTTCGACAGAAAAAAAAAAACAAAAGAGTCCATATCACATGAAAAAAACAACCCTTTGAACCCAATCCTATAGCAAAACCCCTGACTCATTTTTCTGTCTGTGTTAAAAACCCAAACTGCGCCTATAAGCCAACTATTCCTATGCAACGTTCTAAACAGAGAGCACTTGGACAAATAAATGAAGGAATAATGAAGACCCTTAAAGTTTAAAATTCCTCTCAATAAGAGAGCAAAACAAACGCAGCTCTAACATAAATAAAAAAATTCTTAACTCAAAGACATGGGAGGAACAGTGGGCAAACATGCAAATTTGTTGCTAAGATAGAAAACGAAGGTGCAAAGCCAGGAGACAAAACAGTTTTTTAAACATCAAAACAAATACCTGCAGGTCTCGCTGAAATGGTTTACTGCAACAACTGAAATAAAAACCAAGCGCACGTTGCTGTCAAAGTTTATAGCAAAACCCCCTCTCCGTCTTGTCTTTTTTTCTCCTCTTCCCTCACAGTAACTCAAGAATGCAGGAAAGAAACTCTCTCTGTTTTTCTGCATTTTTTTTTTCTACTGCCTCTCTCTTGCGTTTTTCTTTTCCTATCCTCTCTCTCGTTCTCTCTTTTTCTCTTATTTTTCTGCTCCTTTTTTTGCTATTTTTCTGCTCTCTTCTTGCCCCCTTTTTGCTAGGTCATTAGAGGGGTTTATATATAGTCTAACATATCTCTATTTAGGAAAGATTCAATGCATTAATTATAGGATGCAAATCCCTACTGATGTGCAGTAAAAAAAACGCAAAAAGGAAACTGAAATATTCTTATTCCTATTCTGATTTTCAGCACTTAATTTCCATTGATCAAAGGGTGGTACAGCTCCTTTCTTTCCTTCCATAGCTGGGACCATGAGGCACCAGCTGTTTCCTTTGAAATGAATCAATAAAAACATGGTCTGCAGCTCTCCATTCAGCAAGATAAACATGGAAACCAGCAGGACATTTGCAGAGGAAAAAAGGAAAAAAATCATATGGGTAAGGGTGCATGCTGCAAAGTCTTATTTTCCTTATTCGGTGTGGTAAAAAAATCCTGTCATTTATGATGATCCAACCCCCCTCTCCAGCTTTCAATATCCTTCTTCAATTCAATCTCTTATTTTAGCACTTTTCGATTCAGTCCTTGGTCAAAAAAAAATCCTTCGAATCAGTCCCGCGAACTTGGGCAAAAAAAATCATTCTTGCGGCAGGAATCCCTGCTTTCACACTAGATATTCAAACGGGAATATCTTGAGCTTCTGATATCGAAATCAAGCGATTCAAAAGCCCAAATTTACCTACGCGTCTAGGACTACAACTTTGATGAAGGAGTCGAAGGGAGATAAAATCATTTTAAAGAACAGAATTTGGCGGTAATCTAGTTGATCAAAAAGGGTCTCCTGATCTGATTTAGAAACTGACAATGCCGAGAATCCTGATATGACTGAGAGTATGTCCTAAGAATAAATCATCACAATTTGTGACGGAAATAGAGTTTTCAGTGCAAAAATCGGGTCGGGATCCTTCTCGCGGCAGGAATCCCTACTTTCACACTAGATATTCAAACGGGAATATCTTGAGCCTCTGATATCGAAATCAAGTGATTCAAAAGCTCAAATTCATCTACGTGTCTAGGACTATAACTTTGATGAAGGAGTCGAAGTGAGATAAAATCTTTTTACATAACAGAAACTGGTAGTAATCTAGTTGGTCAAAAAGGTTCTTGATCTGACAATACTAAGCATCCAAATCTGACTGAGAATCTGCTCTAAGAACAATGATCCCTAGGACCTAATAAAGGTGTACGTCAATTTTTCAACATGTAATGAGTGACAGAATATACCTAGGATGGTCAGATATCATACGAAACTGAGTCAGAATCAGAGCCTAAGTTGGAAAAAATTGCGACAGCAGCAGAACTATTTTTTTAGTGCAAATTCTGAGGGATTTATTCAACCTTAAAAACAAGATAACAAAGGAACAAATTTAGCATTATGAAGACCCCTAGTCAGTCTAAGAAAACCTGATGATTTTGGCAGCAAAGGGGAAGGATAAAGAGAGTAGAAAACAGCTCAAACAGGGTTTCGAAAAAAATATTTCTCTCTCCATTTTTGTCAATTTTCCAGCAAATATGAGCTACACTCTTGCACTTGGTTCGAAAGAGGTATACATTGTCTCTAGCACATGGGGTCTAAAAATGAGTAACAACAGATGCCCCCTCTTTACAATGCTTACGAAGCAAAAACTCCTCAATGTTTTGCATAGTAAGCTTGTAAAGAAACAAAAGGTCTTCTTGGCTTGCTAAGTGATCTACTCATCCAAAGACTTCACTTCTTTTCTTTTCTTTTCCTTTTCTTTTCTCTTTTTTTTTGTAGAAAATTGGTCTATTTTCATGGGCTACTTGCCCCTTTGATTAGGCTAACCTAAGATCCCATCTAGCGATCTCCTTTAACCAAAGTTAAACTCTGTGTGTGGTTGGGTTAACCTGAGATCCCCTTTGGCGATCTCCTTTAACCAGAACCAATACAAAAATATATGTGTGGTCTTATTATGACGGGTGACCTACCCAAATGCAAGATGGTCTCATTGTGATGGGTGACCTACCCAAGTGGAGAGAAGGGAAGAGTGGTCTCATTCTTATGGGTGACCTACCCAGGGGAAGAATGGCCTCATTATAATGGGTGACCTACCCAGGTAAAAAAAAATGGAGAATGGTCTCATTCTAATGGGTGACCTACCCAGAAAAAATGGTCTCATTGTGATGGGTGACCTACCCAAGTGGAAAAGGGGAAGAGTGGTCTCATTCTTATGGGTGACCTACCCAGGGGGAAGAATGGCCTCATTATAATGGGTGACCTACCCAGGGGGAAGAATGGCCTCATTATAATGGGTGACCTACCCAGGTAAAAAAAGGATGGAGAATGGTCTCATTCTAATGGGTGACCTACCCAGAAAAAATGATGGTCTCATTATGATGGGTGACCTACCCAGGTGGAAAATGATGGTCTCATTATCATGGGTGACCTACCTAGATGTAAGAGAAAATGATTTTCGAAAGGGGTCTCAATATCTGGAGACTTGCCCGTTTCATTTTTTATTTTTATTTTTATTTTTATTTTTATTTTTTTAGAAAAACTCCATGCTTTTTCTAAGGAATGGTCTCAAAATCGGATGACCTTCCTTTTTTAAAATTGTTTAGAAAAACTCACATTTTTTTTTCAAAAAATGGTCTTAATATCGGGTGACCTGCCCGTTTTGAACTTCAAAAGAAATCATCTTACCTTGAGGAGTAAAACAATGTCGGTTCACAATTCATATCCTTTTCCGTAGTTCCGTTGACTTGAGATTTTGTCTCTTAGCAGTTCCCAAAAACTTGGAACTAATTTGGCTTTCGTCACACCTTTCCTGCTAAGTTAGTGTTATGACAATATAGCATGCATGTTTTTGTTACCTATCTTGGAAACATAGGTCCCCCTTTTTGTTGTTGCCTTCTTCGAGCTTTTGTTTTCATTTGTTTGCCCGACCTGTCCTCTTTAACCAATATGTGCTCCATGTGCTGCATTTCCTATCCTTCTTATGCTTGGTGAAAAGATCTCTAGTTTCTTATGGGGCCCTTTCTTGCTCCATTGAATATTGCATTTTATTATACTTTTGCAGATGTTTTAATTGTCTTTTTCCATTTTTAAGAAATTATTTTCAGAGGAAAACTCAAAGGATCTGGTTTTATTCATGAAAACTGAAACTTTTAATGCAATCATCATATTTTGTTTTAAGCAACTCTCATAAAAGGTGTTTCAACAGTTCTATGATGATACCCCTTTGGGCTTTGGTTCACTAATAGACCCTGATATGCACTTTTTGCCCCCTAGTGTGATGTACAAAACCTATCAGGTTTAAATTTGGTTTGGATCCCTCCAATTTTGAGAATTGATGGAGTCATCTTCTTAGTCATGTGTAAAAACAGTTTTTTTAAGTAAAAGATTTTGAATGCTATGAGATCATGCGCTTTATGAAGAAAAGGTTTTTTACAAAGAGAATTCATGGCCGAACTTTATTTTATGGATTCGGAAGCATAGTATTTCTTTATAGAGTCAGCATTAACAGGTCTAACTAGATCTTCTCAATCCATTCTAGATAGCAATAAAGCTCCTCCCGAGAACGCTTTTTTTTACCATATAAAGGCCCTTATTGTTTGGCGCCTATTTACTCTGATCTTCTCCTGGTAAAGGCTATATTTTCTTCAGTACAAAATCTCCTTCATGGAATCCTCGAGGTCGGACCTTCTTATCATACGATTTGGTCATCCATGATGATGATAGATTGCAGCTATCCTCTTTTTACTGATCAGATTTCAACTATTCATATCTAACTTTTACCCATCCCACCTCTTCTAAACTCAAAAGTCTACCAATACTCTTAATGAAAGGGTTTCCACTTCTAAAGGCATCACCGCCTTCATTCTATATACCAACATATACGGGGTGGCTCCCATTGAGGTTCGGATTGCGGTGCGGTACGCATGAAGGGCAAATGGCAACATCTCATGCCAATCCTTGTAGGTGACTACCATATTCGAAATAATCTTCTTTGACACTTTCCTTAGCAGCTTCTACCGAACCATTCATCTTTGGCCTATAAAGCGAGGAATTGGAATGCTTGATTTTCCATTTAGCATAGAGTTCTATTATCATCTTGCTATTGAAGTTCTGGGCATTATTAGTTATAATATTTTCTAGCGGACCATATCGACAGATCAAATCTCCTTTCATAAATTTCTTCACCACTTTTTGCCTCTAAACATCTCAACAAAGTCCCATCAGATGATTTCTTATATAAAGTTTCCCCATCAAGATAGAAATCCCTTGCCAACCTCCTCAAAGTCTTCTTGTCGATTGTGGATGCCCCCATGGGATATTTCTGGTTTTGGATGAAATTCTTGATATCATAGTACCAAGGGTTTCCATCTATTTCTCTTTCAACTGAGCAATAATGAGCTGGGTTATTTCTGGTATCAATGTGTACTGGCCGCACCTTGTGCCCAAAGTCTATTCTAGTCATAGAAGCTAGCGTGACCAAAGCATCAACAAAGTGGTTTCCTTCCCTTCCTAGATGGGTGAACTTTATTTCCTCACATTCTCTAGCCAATTTAGACATGTATTATTGGTAAGGTCTCAACTTCTCGTCCTTGGTTTGCCATTTTCCTTTTACTTGGCAAATAACCAAAATCGAGTCTCCATACATATCTATCTTTCTGATATTCAGCTCTAATACTACCTCAAAAACGAGATGCAAGCTTCATACTCCTATGTTGTTATTGCACCCAAACTACGACTTAAATGAAACCGGATAATGTTTCTCATCAGGAGAGATTAGCACTGCCCCCATTTCGTTACCATAGCACCATCAAAGTACATAATGCACTAATTTGATTTCCCTTCCTTGAATGAAAACACGTCTTCATCAGGAAAATCAAAGTTTAACAGCTCATAATATTCCATAGCATGGTCAGCTAGGTAATTGGCGATGACATTCATGGCTTTCCTTGTCATATATACTATGTCGTACTCAGCCAGTAGAACTTGCCATTTGGCTTGATAGATAAGGGTGGATTAAGTAGGTACTGCTTGATTTTTGCGAAAGCTTCTTCACACTGTTATTCCAAATTCCAAGATTCTTCTTCCTTAACAATCGAAGATTGGGTCACAAGTCATGGTTAATTAGGATATAAACCGGGCAATGTAATTCAATCTTCTTAAGAACCTTATTACATCCTTCTTAGTCTTGGGAGGTGGCATAGATTGAATAGCCTTTACTTTGTTGGGATCCACTTTTATCCCTTTGTCACTTACCAATTTGTTGCGATGTCGCGGTCGCACAAATTAATTACCCTAGCTTCAAACACAACACACAAGATAGTATAGAGCAAGCTAGGGGTCGATCCCACGAGGAAGTTTCAAGTCAGATTTTTATGTTGTACGTTATGTAATTGGGGGGATTTGGTTTGTGATTATCTAAACTATGGCAGCAATTAAACTAGCAAACAAAATCAATTAAAACCAAAACTTATCAATAAAACAAACCTTGGTCGCAAGCACACATCCACCAACGGAAATTAGAACCGATCCTTGAAACGAAAATTGCAGTTTATGTTCTGAAATTTTATCTTTTCTTAACGTTGATTAATTAACGGATCCGCCGTATAACTAATCCTAACCAACAAACAATCAAAGTGTCCGCACTAATGATTCAATTTAATGGTAGCTTTAAGAACTAGATAATTTCATCAAGATTAACATACAAGCTGTCCGCAGCTTGTGTCACTTTGTTCAAATGTTCTCCCTAAGTTCAATAACGTAGTTCCGCCACAATTATTAAGCTTAGTTGCTTCACAAGTTCATATATCACAACTCCGGTTTTGATATTAAACTTAGCAATAGATTGTTCACAACAATAACTTAGAGTCCGCTCTAGCAATCATCAACAACAATCATAGGAAATATGCATAGGAAAACAATCATACTCATTCATAACATAAACTGAAAATAAAAGGAAGAATAAATCTCACGGTTCTTGAAATCCGAAGGTTTGTTGTGTCCTTGCAACCAAGAAAAGAGCTTAGCCTTGCATAACTATTGAACAACTACTTCTAAAGAATGAAAAGAGCATGATTTTTGGGTTTGTAGAGGAGAGAATTTGTGTTTATTCTCTGCTGGCTGCTGCCTCCTTCTGCTCTCCCTCTTTTTCTGCTAGCTGCTGCCCCTTCTCTCTTTCTTTTTATATGCTAAGAAACCCTAGTCTCTATTTTACAAAATAGTCCTTCCTTAAGTTGACAGTTTACATTTAAGTACTTCAATAACTATTTTTCCTAAAAGGAGAAATAGCCTTGCATGAAATCTTCAAACTCTGACTTAGAGGAGCTAAATTGCTGATATAAAAACTTGGATGTCGGTTTAGATGCTTCGAAATGTAATTTGGACTCGTTTCTTCACGAAACCTGTTTGCTGGCAGAATTCAGTTGTCATCTTTGGAAAATCATATCTCCCTCATATGACATCGGTTTTGGCTGCAATTTGGAGCGTGGATAGGTCTTTGAATTAGGAATCCAAGAAAATTGAGTTTGCATCAATTGGACTTCTGTAGCTCCAGATATTAAATTTTGAATGACCAAAGGTCAACACTGGCAGAATGCGAGATTTGACTTTGCAGGATGTGATTTCCATGATCTTTCTCCTTTTATTTTTCTTGCATTACATTTCCAGAAAGGTATGGATGTTAGCTTTTTAGTGCCACTGGAATCACTTCATTTCGATCTCTAGAACTCACGCTCTGCACAAAACATCGACTGAACGTCAAATCTGCCAATTACCTCCAATTTACTCCTTTTTGCATCTTTCATCCAAAAATGCCTTCAAAACAAAAACAAAGAATATCAAGGCATTTTATATATAAAACATGGACAAAACATTAGGTAGATGTGGGTGAAACTATCGAATAATATGGTTACATCAAATACCCCCACACTTAGCTCTTGCTCGTCCTCGAGAAAGGATAAATAAAATCAAATTGAAAAAAACTATGATCAATCTCTTAATCTCCCATCAATGTCCAAGAATATATGCATTATAAACAAGAATACAATCATGAAGGATAAATAGTATAATTCTTATGAATTCATTTACATGCAAACTTCAAAACTCAATCAATCCGTCGGGATTTAAATGAAATCTATGCCATGCCAAAGTGATAGGTCCTCTCATTGATATACACTCCAACACTCATGTGTTTAGGGTTTATGTGTTTAAATCTCTCAAATTCAATCAAAGAGTATGTTCTACCATAAGCTTGCTTTTCAATCTCATCTCCATTAGCAACTTATTACAAGTACTACATGAATCAAAAGGTCTTATTTTCCGGTTGTAATGGGGCTAAGGTTAAGGTGAGGTAAAAGAGAGTAAAAGAAAAGGTTCAAACCAAAGAAAGTAGAGCATTCTGAAAAATGATATTTCAAACAAGATATTCCATCAAAGCACATAAATTTTCCATCTTTAATCACCAATGCTTAACTTCTTTTGATTTCAAGCTTTTTCAATATAAAATCTTAAGAACATAAAGGAACACTTTTTTCTTTTTCTTTTTCTTTTTCTTTTTCTTTTCTTTCTTTTTTTTTTTTTTTTTTACCTTTGGCAACTTTGCCCATCTTTTCATCAAACATCACTTCTTCTTTCTTTTCACATAATTTCCAACCATAATTCCATGAGATATCATAAGTATACGCTCTACTAATCCTTGGCCAGGGGAAAAGGAAAACATATAAAAAGTTAAGGCTTATACATGGATAAAGCAAAGAAAAGATAAACAAGCTCAAAAGGGGCTCACTAAGGATAATATGCTTTAGGTTGGCTTTTTGGCTCAAGTGGTTAAAATTCCTAATGCCTTTATCATCTTCATGTATATATGTAATATGAATGTAATCTCAACAAGATATGAAGCAAGTTCTAAAGATACATATCATTAAAGAAGGCACAATAAAAGAATATAATGTTGAAGGCTCAAAAGCTTGCATTGGTATAACACTATAAAGTCAACATGGCATATTCTCAAAGTCAATCCCTAAACCAATTAAACCTTAAAACTTGCATGCACACTCCTTCATTTGATTTATATTATTCATCTATCTCAACTAATTCTCATACATAATACTCATATTCTAAAAAACCAATGGGAGTTCAAAAGATCAAACATAAATTTTTTTTTTCTTTTAAGAACAACAAAGAAAACTAAAATTCTCCCAATACCCCCACACTTAAAACACAACATTGTCCTCAATGTTGAAATAAAAGTAAAGGAACATAAGAGAATGACAGAAAAGAAAAAAAATTAAAATGCGAAAAAAATAAAAGATAAGGACAAAGAAAGCAAATCTGATTTTTTTTTTTTGTGCTGGGTTGCCTCCCAGTAAGCGCTTTTGTTTTATGTCATTGGCTTGACATGTGGCATGCTCATTCTTCATAGATTGGTTCAGCTAACTCTACAAAAGCGGTGAGTTCTGCCGTCCAACCTTCATAGAAAGGTTTCAAACGATGCCCATTGACCTTGAGTACTTTGTTGGTTTCTAAACTTGTAATTTCAACTGCACCATAAGGAAAAACATTAGAAACAACAAAGGGTCCAATCCAACGAGAGCGCAATTTTCCAGGAAAAAGTTTCAAACGCGAATGATAAAGAAGGACTTTGTCTCCAACATGAAACTCCTTTCTTGTAAGCATTCGGTCATGAAGATTCTTAGTCTTTTCTTTGTAAATCCTTGCATTCTCGTAAGCATCATTTCGAATTTCTTCCAACTCTTGTAGTTGCAGTTTTCTTGCAATCCCAGCAGCATCATAATCCATGTTACATTGTTTAATGGCCCAAAAAGCTTTGTGTTCAAGCTCCACCGGTAGATGACATGCTTTCCCATAAATCATTCTATAAGGTGACATTCCTATAGGTGATTTATAAGCAGTCCGATAAGCCCAAAGTGCATCTCCAAGACGTAGACTCCAATCTCGCCGGTTAGGTTGCACTGTTTTCTCCAAAATGGACTTGATTTCTCGATTTGAAATTTCAGCTTGGCCATTCGTTTGAGGATGATATGCTGTGGAAGTTCGATGAGTCACATGATATTTGCGTAGCAATGCTTCCATGGAACGATTACAGAAATGAGTGCCACGATCACTAATGATAGCTTTAGGGATTCCAAACCTGTCAAATATGTGAGTCCTGACAAAATCTAAAACAACCTTAGCATCGTTAGTTCGTGTGGCTTTCGCCTCAATCCATTTAGACACATAATCAACAGCAAGAAGAATATAAAGATTGCCAAATGAAGAAGGAAATGGACCCATAAAGTCAATACCCCAAACATCAAAAATTTCACTTACAAGAATATTCGTTAAAGGCATTTGATTCTTATGAGTGATATTACCTGTTCTTTGGCATTTTTCACATGATTTGCAGAAGTGATATGCATCTTTAAAAATAGAAGGCCAATAGAAACCACTTTCAAGTACCTTGTGGGCTGTTCTTTTTGCTCCAAAATGCCCACCACAAGAATGAGAATGACAAAAAGTGAGAATGGAATGAAATTCATCTTGTGGTACACACCTCCTAACTACTTGATCCGCACAAAATTTCCAAAGGTAAGGATCGTCCCAAAAATAATATTTAGCATCAGCTCGTAACTTATCTTTTTGGGGTTTAGACAAACCTGGAGGGAATTCTTTGGTGACTAAATAGTTTACCAAATCAGCATACCATGGTCTTGTAGAGGAATGCAACATATACAACTGCTCATCGGGGAATGTCTCTCTTATTGTTTCGATCTGTATATCCTCAGTCCTCAGTCGGCTCAAGTGATCAGCCACATGGTTTTCAGGCACCTTTTTTGTCTTTGATCTCAAGATCGAATTCTTGTAAAAGCAAGATCCACCTAATCAGTCTTGGTTTGGACTCCTTCTTCTTCAAAAGATACCTGAGAGCTGCATGGTCAGTAAAAACAATGACTTTTGTACCAAGTAGATATGACCTGAATTTTTCAAGAGCAAACACCACTGCAAAAAGTTCCTTTTCAGTTGTATGGTAATTGCATTGTGCTCCATCCAACATACGAGAAGCATAGGCGATAACATGCAAATTCTTCCCAATTCTTTGCCCAAGCACAGCTCCTACCGCATAGTCACTCGCATCACACATTATCTCAAAAGGTTCATCCCAATTTGGTGGTTGGATGATAGGGGCAGATGTGACACGTCTTTTAAGCTCATCATGGGCATCTTTACATGCTTGATCAAACATAAAATCTACTTCTTTGGCTAATAGTTTACACAAGGGTGCTGTAATCTTCGAGAAATCTTTGATAAAGCGTCGATAGAAACCTGCATGGCCTAGAAAAGAACGAACTTCCCTCACGCATGAGGGGTAAGGCAATGATGAAATAACATCTATCTTAGCTTTATCAACCTCTAATCCACGTGAAGACACAACATGCCCAAGAACTATTCCTTGTTCTACCATAAAATAACACTTTTCATAGTTCAAGACAAGGTTAGTTTCAATGCACCTTTTCAAGATTAAAGATAAATTTTCTAGACATTTATCAAAAGAATCACCATACACCGTGAAATCATCCATAAAAACCTCGATTATTCTTTCAACATAGTCAGAAAAAATACTCATCATGCATCTTTGAAAAGTTGCAGGAGCATTACAGAGACCAAAAGGCATTCTCCTATATGCATATGTACCAAATGGACATGTAAATGTAGTCTTTTCTTGATCCTCAGGATTAATAACAATCTGATTGTATCCACTATATCCATCAAGAAAGCAATAAAAAGACTTACCTGCTAGGCGTTCAAGCATTTGATCCATGAATGGTAATGGGAAATGATCTTTGCGTGTAGAAAGATTGAGCTTTCTGTAATCAACACACATTCTCCATCCACTCGAGATGCGAGTAGGAATGAGCTCATCATTTTTGTTTTTCACCAATGTGATTCCTGTCTTTTTGGGCACCACATGGATTGGCGCGACCCATTTACTGTCAGTGATGGGGTAAATGACTCCTGCATCTAACAGTTTCAAAATTTCAGCTTTCACTACCTCCATCATAGGCGGGTTCAACCTCCTTTGCATTTCCCTTGTTGGTTTTGCGTTGTCCTCCAATAGTATGTGATGCATACACATTGAGGGACTAATGCCCTTGATGTCGGCTAAAGTCCATCCAATGGCCGTCTTGTGATCACACAACAACTTCACAAGTTTTTCCTCTTGCATACTTGTCAAACCTTTTGCTATGATAACGGGAAGTGTATTGTTGTCGCCAATGAATACATACTTTCAAATTATCGGGCAAAGGTTTTAATTCTAACTCGGGGGCCTGTAAAATAGATGGCAAAAGCTTTTTATGTGAGAGTACTAAATCAACAAAGACATTACCATGAGGAACGGTTTGCAAAGCTTGTAAGGCCAATACTGATTCGTGCACGTTTTGGGGAACACACACGTGCCTCTCCATCTCTTCTATCTTGGTGAAATCATAGCCATAGCTCAAAGCTATGCTTAATCCATCTTCGCAATCAAAATCACAAACTTGCTGCACACACTTATCAATTTGGTCATAGCATGTGATAGAATAAACATTGCTATAAGGATATTTCATTGCATCATGAAAATTGAATTCAATTTTTTCATCTCCTACTTCCATAGACAAGGTATCCTTACCACAATCAATCTTTGTGTTGGCGGTTTTCAAGAATGGTCTCCCAAACAATATAGGAGTGCTGGTTGATGAATCACAAGAATCATGTTCCATATCAAGAATATAAAAATCACATGGAATAACCAAACTATCAATCTTGACTAGGACATCTTCTATCACACCAAGTGGGTAAACAAAACTACGATCCGCAAGTTGTATTACAATGCTAGTTTTATTCAAAGGCTCAAGACTAAGAGAATCATAAACATGTTTGGGCATAACACTAATGGATGCACCTAAATCGCATAAAGCTCTTTTAAAACTAGCATTACCAATAACACACGGGATAGTAAACGCACCTGGGTCTTTTTGTTTCAAAGGCAGATTCTTTTGAACAACGGCAGATACAACTTCACCCATACTTACCGTTTCATGACCTTTCAGTTTAAAAGCTCTCTTGGTAGTACACAACTCCTTCAAGAATTTTGCATACTTGGGAATTTGCTTGATAGCATCAAGCAAAGGAATGTTGAGTTCCACTTTCTTGAAAACCTCTAAAATCTCTTTTTCTTTGTCTTCTTTCTTTGACCTAGAAGAACTCACAGGAAAGGGTGGAATTGTTTTAAAACTGGAATTAATTGAGTGAGGAGTTACCTTTGGAGTGTTGGTCTTTATTTCAGTTTGTGGAGGAGAAGGATGTTCCTTCTTTGTACTCAATTCAGTTTCTATCTCTTCTTCTTCCTCCATCTCAATTTGTTTCAACCTTTTCTCTTCAAGTTCTTTCCCACTTCGCAGCATGATTGCACTAACATTCTCTTTTGGATTTAATGCTTGGGAGGGCAATTTTCCATTCATTTGTGCTTCCAATTTCCCCACACTTGAAGCTACTTGCCCCATTTGCTTCTCCAAGTTGTGAATACTTGACCTTGTTTCCTGTTGAAAAGACATGACATTTTGTTGCAAGGTCACAGTGTTAGAAGCCAAAGTTTTCATCATCTCACGAAGATCATCATTGGATGATGACCCCATAACATTGGAGTTTGTAAATGGAGGGGGCTGTCTTGCTTGATAATTTTGTTGGGGCTGAAATCCATGGGGATGGAACTGTCGGCCTTGATTGCCTTGTTGGGATGGGTTGCTGTAGCGTAAGTTGGGATGATCTCTCCATCCGGGATTGTACGTGTTGGAAAAGGGATCATATTTACGCTGGGGCTGTCCGTTGAATGCTCCATCAATTGCATGAGCTTGTTCAATGTAATCTTCTTGCATTGTTGGGCACATATCCGAAGCATGTCCTTGTAAGGAGCATATGCTACAAACTTTCACTTGCTGCACATTTCCACAAGCCAAAGAACGCACAAGAGAAGTAAGATCATTAACTTTATTTTCAAGGTTAGAAATACTTACCTCATTTACTCGTTTGTTGGAGAAGTCTCCACGAGTGCCAAACTGTTTTGAGTTGGCTGCCATGTTTGAGATCAATTGGCGTGCAGCCTCGGGTGTCTTATCCACCAATGCACCTCCACTTGCAGCATCAATGATACTACGGTCAGTAGGCATCAATCCTTCATAGAAATATTGAATGAGCAGCTGATCGGGTATTTGATGATGAGGGCATTGAATACATAGTTGCTCAAATCTTTCCCAATACTCGGAAAGTGTCTCTCCATGAGATTGTCGAATCCCACATATTTCTTTCCTTATATTGGCAACTCGAGATGCTGGAAAATACTTCTCTAGGAAAATCTTCTTCATAGCATTCCAAGTTCCAATAGATCCTGGGAGAATAGAGAAAAGCCATGCCTTTGCTGCCCCTTTTAAAGAGAAAGGGAAAGCTTTCAACTTAACCTGTTCTTCGTCAACTCCATTTGGTTTCATGCCAACGCAAACCATATGGAATTCCTTGAGATGAGTATGAGGATCTTCTCCTGCAAGACCATTGAAAGTTGGTAGCAAATGTATAAAACCAGATTTGAGCTCAAAGTTTACATTATTGTCAATGTTTATGCACAATGGTTGATTTTCCACGTTAGGAGCAGCAAGCTCTTTGAGTGTTTGTTGTCGTGCAATAGCCATGGTGTTGAGGCGAACTTCCTTTCTTAATCTGTGTAAAGTACTTTCTATTTCAAGATCAACCTGCACTTGAATTTGATTAGTAGAATGGGTCACAGGCATAAATTGCTAAGAAAACTCAAAAGAAAGTAACCACATAAGAGATCGAAAACAATGCAAATTGTACGAAAATCCTACGGTAGAAACCTAAAACTGCCTAAAAACACTAGAAAACAGTGGAATTTGGCCTCAATAGGGTGGGGCTAGTGATTTATCACTAGTCCTGTTCAGAACGTCGTTTTCCTTCAGGAAACAAAATACCGATACCTAATTCCTCCAAAAACTCTGTTTTGAACAGTACCGCTGCCGCAAGTGAACAGTACCGTCGCAAGCAAAAATTCTGTTTCTCTTTTTTTTTTTTTTTTTTTTGAATCACAGCAAATAAAAATAACAGTACAAGCACAACAATCAACTAAAATTACTTCCCCGGCAACGGCGCCAAAATTTGTTGCGATGTCGCGGTCGCACAAATTAATTACCCTAGCTTCAAACACAACACACAAGATAGTATAGAGCAAGCTAGGGGTCGATCCCACGAGGAAGTTTCAAGTCAGATTTTTATGTTGTACGTTATGTAATTGGGGGGATTTGGTTTGTGATTATCTAAACTATGGCAGCAATTAAACTAGCAAACAAAATCAATTAAAACCAAAACTTATCAATAAAACAAACCTTGGTCGCAAGCACACATCCACCAACGGAAATTAGAACCGATCCTTGAAACGAAAATTGCAGTTTATGTTCTGAAATTTTATCTTTTCTTAACGTTGATTAATTAATGGATCCGCCGTATAACTAATCCTAACCAACAAACAATCAAAGTGTCCGCACTAATGATTCAATTTAATGGTAGCTTTAAGAACTAGATAATTTCATCAAGATTAACATACAAGCTGTCCGCAGCTTGTGTCACTTTGTTCAAATGTTCTCCCTAAGTTCAATAACGTAGTTCCGCCACAATTATTAAGCTTAGTTGCTTCACAAGTTCATATATCACAACTCCGGTTTTGATATTAAACTTAGCAATAGATTGTTCACAACAATAACTTAGAGTCCGCTCTAGCAATCATCAACAACAATCATAGGAAATATGCATAGGAAAACAATCATATTCATTCATAACATAAACTGAAAATAAAAGGAAGAATAAATCTCACGGTTCTTGAAATCCGAAGGTTTGTTGTGTCCTTGCAACCAAGAAAAGAGCTTAGCCTTGCATAACTATTGAACAACTACTTCTAAAGAATGAAAAGAGCATGATTTTTGGGTTTGTAGAGGAGAGAATTTGTGTTTATTCTCTGCTGGCTGCTGCCTCCTTCTGCTCTCCCTCTTTTTTTGCTGCCCCTTCTCTCTTTCTTTTTATATGCTAAGAAACCCTAGTCTCTATTTTACAAAATAGTCCTTCCTTAAGTTGACAGTTTACATTTAAGTACTTCAATAACTATTTTTCCTAAAAAGGAGAAATAGCCTTGCATGAAATCTTCAAACTCTGACTTAGAGGAGCTAAATTGCTGATATAAAAACTTGGATGTCGGTTTAGATGCTTCGAAATGTAATTTGGACTCGTTTCTTCACGAAACCTGTTTGCTGGCAGAATTCAGTTGTCATCTTTGGAAAATCATATCTCCCTCATATGACATCGGTTTTGGCTGCAATTTGGAGCGTGGATAGGTCTTTGAATTAGGAATCCAAGAAAATTGAGTTTGCATCAATTGGACTTCTGTAGCTCCAGATATTAAATTTTGAATGACCAAAGGTCAACACTGGCAGAATGCGAGATTTGACTTTGCAGGATGTGATTTCCATGATCTTTCTCCTTTTATTTTTCTTGCATTACATTTCCAGAAAGGTATGGATGTTAGCTTTTTAGTGCCACTGGAATCACTTCATTTCGATCTCTAGAACTCACGCTCTGCACAAAACATCGACTGAACGTCAAATCTGCCAATTACCTCCAATTTACTCCTTTTTGCATCTTTCATCCAAAAATGCCTTCAAAACAAAAAACAAAGAATATCAAGGCATTTTATATATAAAACATGGACAAAACATTAGGTAGATGTGGGTGAAACTATCGAATAATATGGTTACATCACAATTCTAACAACTTCTCAGATTTCACCCCGAATGAACACCTCGTTGGGTTAAGCCTCAAATTATATTTCCTTAGTCTTTCAAACAATTTCTTCAATATTTGGACATGATTCTCTCCCTCTCTAGATTTAGCAATCATGTCATCCACGTATACTTTAATCTCTTTATGCATCATGTCGTGAAACAAAGTCACCATAGCCCTTTGGTAGGTGGCCCCAACATTCTTTAACCCAAATGGCATGACTTTGTAGCAAAAGGTTCCTCATGGTGTTACAAAGGTTTCTTCTCCTTATCCTCTTGTCATTTTTATCTGATTGTAGCTCGAAAATCCATCCATAAAGGAATATGTGGAGCTACGTGTTGCATTGTCAACTAGCATATCTAGGTGTGGTAGAGAAAAATTGTATTTAGGGCTAATCCGGTTTAAGTCCCTAAAGTCTACACAAACTCTAATTTTAACTTCCTCTTCGGGTACTACCACTATGTTGGACACATATTGCGGATACTTGACTATTTCTAGAAAACCAGCATTCCACCGCTTTTCAATTTATGTCTTTACCTTGATCAAGACATTCAGATTGGTCCTTCTCAACCTTTGCTTAACTGATTTGCATCCTTCTACTAGTGGTACCCTATACAAACCATGCATATCCTTGTAGGACCAGGAAAAAAAAAATCTACATAATCTTGGAGTAGTGCAATCAACTCTTCTCTTTTTTAGGGGTGATCAAAGTCTATATCTTCAACTCTCTCTTGATTTCTTTGTTGCCCACATCTATGGTTTCAAGCTTCTCTCTAGCGGGTTTCCAAGCTTGTTCGTGTTATTAATTTTTGTGAATCCCCTAATGTTATTTTCCTACCATTCCTCTTTTACAACTAATATGTATTCTTTAAAGTCTGGCCATTCATTCTCAATGTAAAGTGCAGGTGTAGTTATGGAAGATTCGCTTTGAAAAAGGAAAGTGATGTGTAAAAACACCAAGATGAACTTTTGAAAATGCATGATCTCATTAAAGGGAAAAGTTTGGCAAAAAAACAAGGATAAAATCCCATTGACATTTGGAACCTCGATTTAAAAAGGTGAAAAAGGCAAACAACACAATATCATGATCAAACAAGCATTGTTAATTAAATTTTGAACAACAATGGAGCTTCTTGGGTCTCCCAACTCTGGAACATCTCTCCCTTGGCTAGCTTTTGAATGAAGGTCTTGAGATTCAAGATGCTTTGAGCTTAAGCTTGTTTGGATGCAAAACGATATTACGGAGCATACATCCTAAGGATAGGTTCTAGCTCCTTTATGTGAGACATAGGGTAGGTTTACTACTTGGTCTCTAAAAAGGGTCTCTTGCTGTCCTAGTGATCACCCTCGTAAAGGCAATATGGGGGTTCAGCAGATAGTGGGATGGCACGTGTACCAATCACTATCAGTCTAAACACTCAGCAAAGAGTTGGGGTTTACACAAACTTAAACCTTGACTCAAGTCATAAGGCAAGCTGCTAGTCCCCCACTTAACTTAAAATTTAATGTGTGCTCTCAAAAAAAGAAAATAATAATAAAGTGATGAATGACAACACCCTGTATGACAGAATATAAAGATGCATGCTAAAGCTTTTAAACAAAGTATCATTCATAGTAAAAAAAAAAAAAACACATAGCATAATAATAAAAAATTACCAAGCTTAGTCCAAGGGTCCCTAGTGGAGTCGCCATTCTGTCGCACGTCAAAAAATCCGCGCGGCATCGGCTGACGATTTTTTCGTTTGTTGTTTGATTTGATTGGTTCGTTAGAGTCGCCACCTAGTATTTAACTGAAGGCTACTAGGAAACCCGGGTACTGGTCTTATCAGAGATTTGCGGGTAAGGGACTGGTTGTGGTTAGGGAAGGTATTAGCACCCCTAACGCACCCTACCTAAGGTAAGCTGCTTCGTGGACTTGATGTGTTAAAGAAGTTTTAAAAATTCTGTTCTTTCATCGAATTTTAGAAATACGACTTACATGTAAGTTCATAATTCTTTATTCGTGATCAAATCAAAATATTAAATTCTTCTTTATTCTTACAATTTTATCATACAAAAAAAAACATTCATAAACAAAATACAAATCACACATTTCCTTTTCACTATACTTTTCTTTTCTTTCTTTTCCTTTTCTTTTTTTGTTCTTTTTATACATCACATTATAAAATTATAAAAAATTAAACACTAAATAAAAATTACATTACATAATTTAAAATTACAAAATAGTCCTTAAACTCCAGAAATTGCAGGGAAGGACTTCTGCAAGCCGGAACAGTGCCGCAGGAACAGTGGCGGCGCGTGGGTTCACGCGCCGCCGCCGATGAAGACCAGCAAGCTAGTAGATCAGGATCGTCTCCTTCTTCTCTTCTTATCCGTACCGGCGGTGCATCTCCCAATCACCTGCAAAGTAATCCAACAACACAAACAATTCCGGCTCTCCTTTTTTTCAGATCTGCCACGGCCTCTTTTGGGTCTGCTTCGTTGCAGATCAGCTGCTACTGCTGGTGGCCGGTCTGTGGGCACTGCTGAAGGTGCTTGCTGGAGGTGGGTCGGCTTCTGTCCGTCACTGTTGAGAGAAGAAATGGTCTTCTGCAGCTGAAGAGGGAAGTCGCGGGTCTGTGGGTGACGTTGCTGGAGAAGGGCTGCTGCTGACCGGTTGAAGGAGATGACGAAAGTGTTGCCCCGGCGCTGCCATGTGTGGGCTGCTGGCTCACTGGTGAGAACGGGGCTGCTGGTGGTCTTCCTTCACTGCTGTTGTTCGTGGTTTTTGCTGCTGGAGCTGGGTCGGAGCTGCGGAAGAAAGGAGCCGCTGTGGAGGCTGTTGGGTGGAGCAACCGGGTCTGCTGGAGGAAGACGGTGCTGCTTCACGGGGAGGGGCCGTCGCTGCTGGAAGAAGAAGAAACCAGAGGGCAAAGGGGAGTGGCCGGTCTCTGTTTTTGGAGGAGAAGACGATGGAGAGGAAAAAAAGAAGGGAGGCTACGGTGCTGGTTTGTCTTCCTTCACTGCTGGTGTTCGGCGGATGACAGACTGGGAAGGCTGGTTGTGTTTGGGCGAGAAGGAGCAGGAAAACGGTGCTGGTTTGAGGGAAGAAGAAGATGCTGGAATGGGAGCCGTGAGTTCTTCTGATGGCCAGGAGAAAGAGATCGGCTGCTCCTGTGGTGGGCTCCGTTCGTTGAAGGTTGAAAACGCTGGGGAAAGGAAAATGAGGGAAGGAGTTGGGAGGAGGACGATCTGGTGAAGACGGGTTGTGTGGTGATCGGCTGGTGATGTTTTTGGCCGAAGGAGAGGAGAAGAAAGTCTGTGTGCAGAGGGAGCCGGTCTGTTTGGCCGAGGAGCAGCTGCTGGACAAGGAGAAGAAAACGGGGGGAATATGGAGAATAGGCTGCGGCTTGGAGAAAGAGAGCAGCTTGTGGGAGTGTTGTGTGCAGCTGGAAGAGGGGAGAAGACCGGGCTGAGGAGGAAAAAAGCCGAAAATCCTACAGGGGGGGCGGCTGCTGCCAAAAATGGAGAAGAGAGTGATGGTTTTAGGGTTTTTTTTGTTTAGGGTTTTTTGTTTTTTTTTCTGATGTTTGTCAAAATTGCCCCCCTTTTTGTTTGAGTTGTGGACCAGTATTTATAGGTAAAATGTTGCATGGATCTCAAAATTGGTCCCTCAACTTTCTTTCTTTTTTTGTAAATTTGATTTTTCTTAATTTTTTTGTATTTTTTGAAAACGAGCAATATCAACGTCGACTCAATGAAGAAAATCAATGATTTTAAAAATAACGCGTTAAAAGTTGAACGCGTTCCAAATGTCTTTGAAAATTTAAATTCTTTTGAGACGATGCTAAAAATGCTAAAAACGATGCAAATGTATTAAAAATGTATTTTTTTGGATTTTCAATGTTTTTCGCTATTTTTGGATTTTTCTGAAAATTTATCAAAACATGGGTCAAAAATTGGGTAGCAACAGATGCCCCCTCTTTACAATGCTTACGAAGCAAAACTCCTCAATGTTTCGCATAGTAAGCTTTGTAAAGAAAAACTCTAAATGTTTCTTTTTTTTTTCTCTTCTTTCTTTCTTTCTTTCTTTCGTTGACTTGAGATCCCATCTGGCGATCTCCTTTTTCAAAACCAAAGAATGTGTGTAGCTCGGTCAACCTGAAATCCCATCTGGCGATTCCCTTTAACCAAAGTTACATGAGATCCCATCTGGCGACCTCATTAAACCAAAACAAAGAATAAGTGTGTAAAAAGTGGTCTCATTGTAATGGGTGACCTACCTAGGTGGAAAGAATGTGAAAAACAGTCTCATTATGATGGGTGACCTACCCAAATGGAAAGAAGGGAAGAGTGGTCTCATTCTTATGGGTGACCTACCCAGGGGAAATGATAGAAAAAATATGAAGTGGTCTCATTGTAATAGGTGACCTACCCAGGTGGAGGATAGATAAAATATGAAGTGGTCTCATTGTAATGGGTGACCTACCCAGGTGGAAGAAAAATGTGAAGTGGTCTCATTGTTATGGGTGACCTACCCAGAGATAGAATGTGACTTACCTGGCAAAAAGACTTGGCAGGCGAAGTCCTGACAGGATAAGGCTGACAAACGGTGCTTCCTGATTGCAAGGTTTACTTGAAGACTCCTCTTGATGACGGGGTTAATCTCCTCGTTTCTTTGAGATTCTCCTACTGGCAGGGTTCATCTCATTCTCTTCTCGTTCCAGGATCTAAACCGATTCTTTCATCATCAACTCAATGATTCTTTCTTTGTCCACAACCTTGCTGGACTTCATTGAGGATCTTTCTGTAACAAATCACAAGTATGTGCAATGCTTTGAGGTGAGATGACATGCATGCATCCTTACCTGATGTGAAATATAGGTCCCCCCCTTTGATGATCCATCGTTATAGGGTGCCTTTGTTTGCTAACCAAAGCCTTCTTTGCTCTTCCCATGTACTGGCTCATTTGTATGCTAGCCTTCCACTCAAATGTAAGTGCAGTGCCCATCTCGGGCTGTCTACAACGATTACTGCTCTTGTTGTTTATCAAGCTTGACTCTGCCCCCAAGTGTGGTGTTGCTTGATTCATCATGAAGGATTTTCTCTCCTGGATTCTTCTGAAAATTATCTTCTGATTGGTTGTGTGCATCATGCCAACACCCATCAAGATGGTCAACCAGTCATGAACTTGCCTCCAATTGAAACAATACTCTTCAAGTATATGTTATCACCCGCCTTCTTGGAACTGCCAAGTCATCCAGACATGCCTCTCATACTTTGCAGTAAAAGGCTAATCATTGTAAGCTCAAAGTTCTTCTCCATAGATTCCTCTTAGCTTGTCAAATCAGCTTATAAAAAGAAATGATTTGGCATCATCAATGATGTTCATCACTCATATTCATGCGGTGAAGTGTGCATTTGAGCTTCAAAGCAGATGGTCCCACAGTCGGTCTTGGTGGGTGCATCTTTCCAACATTCATTCAAATGCAACTATGCGATAACATCATTCAAAAGTCATAGCCATGTTGGAGATGATAAACCAAGATGAAGATATGAAAATATCCTTCAAATGCAGCGTTGCTCATCAATTGCTACTGAAGTTCACTAAATCACTGACTGAAGATATATGCTCCAGTAAGTTGAATGTTGATCACATTGAGAGGCTTGAAACGAATATTGTGGAGACAATATGCAAACTTGAGATGATATTCCCTCCATCATTTTTTTACTAAATGGAGCATCTACCCGCACATTTATCGTTTGAGGTAAAAGTTGGAGGACCGGTCCAGTACAGATGGATGTATCCATTCGAGAGGTTAGATATTATAGTTGCTATGTAATTCATAATTAAATGTTTTTTTTATTAATAATTTTTGATTAATTATATATATATATATATATATATATATATATATATATGCAGGTACTTGTTCAATCTTAAAAAAAAGGTTAAGAACAAGGCGCATGTTGAGGCGTCAATATGTGAGGCCTATAATGTTATGGAGATCTCAACATTTATCTCATACTATTTCGAACCTCATTTGAGAACGAGGATCAACCGTGTTCCACGGCATGATGATGGTGGTGAAGTGCCTTCAAGTGAGAACTTGTCAATATTCTCTAATCCTGGACGACCCACACCTAAAAATGCCATGAGGGGAAGATATTTGTCTGAAATAGAGTTCAGCCAAGCACACAATTATATCCTATTTAATTGTGATGAGCTGAGACCTTTCATTAAGTAAGTAGATGTTCGACATAAACTTTGTCAAGAGTATACTATTTATGTTTTGTGATACCATAAACTCATATAATTTGAAACAACCTTGCAGGCAACATCGACGATACTTACTGTCCAATAACTCACAGCTGACTGAATCCCAGATCTTTCAATTACAAGATGAACAATTTGCCACATGGTTTAGAACACATGTAAGTCTTATCACAAACTCATAATCTCTTGTAATGTAATTCACTGTACGTAAATATATATTACATAATATCTGTTTATTGATTATTGTTGTATTTAATATACAAGGTTTATCAAATGGGAGTTAGTGCTACTATTTCACTGTCTTTACTAAGCCTGGGCCCTGAAAGAAAAGTCAAGTGCTATAACAGGTATTTTGTCAATGGATATATCTTTCATACTGAAGAATATGGGCATGGAAGAAAGACATACAACAACGGTGTTTGTATTAAGGGATCGACTTCTAGTGAGTTTGAAGTTGACTACTACGGTAGATTGGAAGAGGTCATGGAACTGCAATATCACAGCGAGCAGAATAGAGTGTTTTTATTCAAATGCTATTGGTATGACACAACTGATAGAGGAATCAGAGTAGATCCTCACTATGGTCTCGTTGAAATCAACTCAAAAGCTAGACACCGCAACGTAAACGACGTCTTTGTTTTCGCAAGGCAATGCCAACAAGTTTATTACACATACACCCCTTCCTTTAGAAGGGACCGATCAAGAGTTGATTGGTTATCCGTTTAAAAAACAAAACCCAGGGGTCGTGTCGAGGTTGTTCAGGATGAGAACGAAGACACAAGTGTGATAGATGAAGTCTTTCAAGCTAGTGAGTTGGTTGAACCATACCTAGTTGCTCCTTCGATTGACTTAGAAGAAAATTTGAATTTTCGTGTTTTCGACGATAGTCTTGTTGATGTTGACGCAGAGGAGTTGAATGCCGTTTTGAGCTCTACTAGTGTAGTACAGAATGTTGATGAAGAAGATGATAACCACATTGAAGAGCGCGATGAAGCAGATGATAACAATTCAATTGAGGACGAAGATGAAAATTCTGACTAAACATGCTGTAAAACCTTATTTTTATAACGTAATATTTTGGAACATGAAATATTTATACTTTTTTAATTGTCAGCTCCTGTTATTGTGCTGTGTGTGATCTAAGTGTGCAGGAGGATAAAAGAAAATTCATGTAGAAGCCGCATAAATATTGACTGTTTTACCAACGGTAACACCGACGGAATAGTGCCGTCGGTATTTCACAAAGAGTTGGAAAAAAATAATGGGCTTGTGCCACAATTTCCGACGGAATCACCGACGGAAATCACACATCTCGAAGAACACGCCTGTCAGACGCACTATTTCCGATGGAATTGTCGGCGGTACAATTTCTGATGGAATTACCGACGGATAAAAAACAAAAGGCGACATTTTTTAAAATTTTGGTGCGCATTTCAATTTATTTCCCGTCGGAATTACCGACGGAAATAAATGCCACCGACAACAATTAATGTTCCGTCGGTAATTCCAACGAAAATATTGGCATATAAAACCCCCCTCCTCCCCCCCTATTTGGTTCATTTTTTCTCTTGGCTCTCATCTCTATTTCTTCTCCTCTCGGATTTTTAGTTTAAGTTTTGGAAGAGATTTGATTGTTTTGGTGGTAGTTTTCAACATATTAAAAGGTATGTAATGGTTTTTCTTTATCTTTGTATTTTTTTTATTTTAATTATCATTATTTTTTTGGTGTTCTTTTTTTTGTGTATTTTTATAGATAAAATCTAAAAATCAACACTATTAAGGTAAGCATTTTTTATTCCAAAATTTATTTTGAATTAATGTATTTTTTTTAGTTTTGTGTATTGTTTGTTTTGTATTTAGGATGTTTTGTTTAGTGTTATTGAAATATAGAATTAAATTTAATTAGTTTATATTAATTTTAGGATATTATTGTTTTTATTTGAATAATTGTTATTGTTGAATTTATGTTATAAATGTGAATTGAAATATAGAATTAAATTTAATTAATTTATATTAATTTTAGGATATGATTGTTTGTATTGGAATAATTGTTATTGTTGAATTTATGTGATAAATGTGAGTTGATATATAGAATTAAATGTAATTAGTTTATATTAATTTTAGGATATGATTGTTTGTATTGGAATAATTGTTATTGTTGAATTTATGTGATAAATGTGAGTTGATATATAGAATTAAATGTAATTAGTTTATATTAATTTTAGGATATTATTGTTTGTATTGGAATAATTGTTATTGTTGTATTTATGTTATAAATGTGAATTGAAATATAGAATTAAATTTAATTAGTTTATTTTAATTTTAGGATATTATTGTTTGTATTGGAATAATTGTTATTGTTGAATTTATGTTATTAATGTGAATTGAAATATAGAATTAAATTTAATTAGTTTATATTAATTTTAGGATATTATTGTTTGTATTGGAATAATTGTTATTGTTGAATTGGTATAGATATTAGGTTGTATATATGATGTTGATGGAGATTATATGGATTGTGGTTATTGTAAAGATTGTAGGTTTGAAAACTGTGGGTAGTCTCCAATATAGGGGAGGTGCTGCCGAATTTTTATTAATGATTGAATTCCTAATGATATTAGGTTGTATATATGATGTTGATGGAGATTATATGGATTGTGGTTATTGTAAATATTGCAGGTTTGAAAACTGTGGGTAGTCTCTAGTATAAAGGAGGTGCTGCTGAATTTTTTTAAAAAATAATTAAAGTTAATTTATGTAATAATTCATATACATTTGTGTAGATGCGTCGAATGAAATCTACAGCACGTTGTCAGCAGAAGGTTGCACATAGTTCTTCTAGCAGCGAGGAGGACATCTCCTTAGGTGCTAATCATGGCGATGCATCTGCGCCATCGTGTGATGCTTCCTCTTCTACCGCGGTTTCACAGAGCAGAAGCGGCGTGCCTTCACAGTGGGGTCAATTCATCCGCAAGTACCAGGCACAATGGAAGGATGACCTCTCAATGTAAGTTTGTTTAGGTTTATAATTTTATGTTCTAAATTCTAATTAGTTACTATGGATGTAGGTTGCGTGATTTTTGGTATGACACTCAAAAAAAGGCGAAAAGATATGTGGGGGACAACGGTCTTGAAGGCTGGAATGAGGTGGCAGTTTGGCGGGAATTTAAACCGCCATTCATCTCGGGAGATATATGGGCGGCATATATTGAGCACGTGATGTCTGAGCGGTTCTCACGGCGCTCACATTCTGGAGCCGTCAACCGGAACCGGGAAATTCATGGTTTGGTGACCACGCACACCAGCGGCTCCGTCCCGTTCAGCGCATATGCGAAGCGGATGGTAAGATTATTTTAAATGAAATATATCGTTAATTAATTTGTTGTTGCTTATAAATATATTTCACTTGCAATTTTTTTTTCCTTACAGGCTACGTCTCTTGGACGTGAGCCGAGTCCAATGGAGCTATTTGTAGAGACGCACGTGCGGAGTCAAGACCGCCAAAAGGGGGTACAGCAGTACGTGGACAACCGTGCTCAGCATTTTGTGGTATGTTCGATCAATCAAATTATTTTGTATGTTATTATTTTCTTGAATTGAATATGATGATTTTTTTAAAAAAAATTCAGGAGACCTATAATAGCCGGTTGAGAGAGAGATATGGGGACGATCCTTTGACCCAACCAGATTTCGATCCGGATTTGTGGATGGAGGTCGGATCGTCTGGTGGACCCGATAAAAATCGGGTCTACGGGCTCTCCAACACGACGACTGAAAAATTACAGTCGGCCCGTAGTGTCTCAACCGTTGGGAGCTCTCCATCAGTATCGAGCACCCAGTCAGAGGAGTTTTTAGCCTTGAAACAACAATATGAACACCTCTCGACGGATTATGCTCAGCTCCATCAAATGTTCATGGAGATTAGATCAAAGATGGGTGATGATCCATGTGCTGCTTCTTTTTGGCCGTACGGTCCCGGCAACAACCAGCCTCCTCCTCCTCCTCCTCCTCCAGCTCTGCCGCTATTTTAATTAGTTTAATTTTGTTTTTTTAAAACATTAAATTTGTAATGAATATTTCGATGAATATTATTTAACATTAATTTTACATTTTTAATGTCTAATGAAAATTTATTTGGTTATAAGTTTTTTAACTGTTAATAAAAAAATTTAAAAAAAATATTTTAAATTTATACCGACGGATTGACAGAGAAAATGTGTCCGTCGGTATTGTAGTATCGTTTACAATATTTACAGCCATGCCACAATTTCTGACGGAATCACCGACGACAATCACCGACGGACATTCCGTTGGAATTACCGTGTCTTTTACCGACGGAATATCCGTCGGTAATTACCGTTGAATTTTACAGACGGAAATATTCCGTCGGTAACTTGGTGGCGGGAATTTTTTTTTGGCGCGCTGATCCGTCTGTATTTCCGTCGGAATGTCCGTCGGTATTTCTTTTATTTATTATCGACAGAAATGGCGACGGAATTAGAATTACCAACGCTCATGACTCTGACGGATTTATTTCGTCAGAGATACCGTCGGTAATAATGTTACCGACGGTTTGTGTTCCTTATACCGACGTAATTAATCCGTCGGTAAAACTGTATAATGGCGTAGTTGCTGGTTGTTGAGAGGAAAATAGGGTATTTATATTCCACTATGTCACCTAGTTATTTCATTTAGTTTTATATCTTTAATTCAATTTAATCCATCCTATCATCAGGTTGAAATTTTAATATTTCAAAATAATTTTAACCATGGTCTCCATGTCAAACCACATTAAACCGTTGTGTTGAATCCTTACTATTCACATATTCACTTTCTTACTATTCACATATTCACTCTATATGTCACCTAGTTATTTCATTTAGTTTTATATCTTTAATTCAATTTAATCCATCCTATCATCAGGTTGAAATTTTAATATTTCAAAATAATTTTAACCATGGTCTCCATGTCAAACCACGTTAAACGTTGTGTTGAATACCTTCTATAGGCAATGATTTTAGCACCCCCATCACTAACAATATCCAAGTTCAATATATAAATGAAAATATGGAGGATGAAGTGTTGTTGTTGTTTATCATTCTCTATTAGATATTGCCATTTCTAAAATTGAATCTGAGCTAAGTTTTTAATAGAGTGCTAAAAATGGAAAATGCAAAATTTCTGAGACAGGGAATAATGAGAGAATATCTCAGAACTAATCACCTATTCTCTTTTACAAGTGAAAGTGGAGGCAATGGATTAACGAAGAATTACTCATAAAATCCTACGCCCAGAGAAGATCAAAGTAAATAAGAAATTCAAATAATAAATTTTGGGATGTAGTTTAATTTGAATAAAATCCTGGACAGGCAAAATTAAAGAAACATCAACATGCTGATAAGTGATATGAGTCTACAATTGATTCGATGAATCCAAGGGAAAGACAATCCCCTACATGATCACACTTCCAACAGAGAATATTAATTAACAAGAAATCGAAACATTGCTTAAACCATAATCAGAGGTGAAGGCGATAAGTAGGAGTGGCGCACAGATGGTTTGCTCTCGGGGTTACAAGACCAAACGCCTCAGTCATGTCCAATTCCTCCGGCAACATATTGTTAGGAAGCTCCCAGTCAAAGCAATGCACCAGCTGTGCCACAATTTGCCGAACCATGGTTAGTCCCAAATGCATTCCAGGGCAGCCCCTGCGCCCAGCCCCGAAGGGGAGAAGCTGGAAATCGCGTCCACGAACATCTATGTTACTCCCAGCAAACCTCTCTGGAATAAACTTATTTGCATCAGTCCAAGCACTTTGGTCGCGTCCAATAGCCCAAACGTTTACAATAACACGTGTTTTTTGCGGGATGAGGAAGCCATCTATGGAGCAATCTTCCATCGACTCGTGAGGGCCAAGTAGAGGTGCCACTGGATGGAGCCTGAAAGCTTCCTTTATAACCATGTGCAAGTACTCCAAGCCCTCCAAGTCTGATTCTTCCACCATTCTATCCATGCCTATTTTCTCTTCCAGCTCTTTCTGGACTTTCTTCATTACTCTTGGATGCTTGATGAGCTCGGAGAGAGTCCACTCGATTGCTGCGGCTGAGGTGTCCATTGCGCCTACAAGCATGTCCTGAAAGAGAAAGGTACAGATTTAAGGATAATCATGTGATTTATGTGCTGCTTACAAACAGTTATTTTAGTTCTATTTACCAAGATTATGGCTTTGATGTTGTCTCGACCAATACGATACTCAGTTTCTTCAGATCCCAAGAACTCCAACATGACATCAACAAAATCTTTAGTTCTGTTTTCGTCCTTGAACTGAATGTGCTCATCAATAATCTTCTCAAAGAAGTCATCAAAAACCTTGCCTACGGCCTTCATGCGCTTTGTAAGACCCTGAAGGTCAAGTGGTGCAATTGGAGGGATGTAATCTCCCAAGTTAAAACTTGCTGCTAAACGCATGAGCTCATGAGTCACTGGTTTGAACCCCTTCTCATCAAATTCCTTTTCCAAGTATTTCTTTCCAAAAACCATCCTACAACTGATGTCAGCGCTCAGAGATGAGACCTTGGCACCAAGATCAACAGCAACACGCTCACGAGAAGCATCTTTAATGTTGTAAATCAATAGGTCAAGCTCTTCTTTCCTCGTGGACATGAAAGAATTTATTTTATGGTTGCTAAGCAACTCAAGGGTACACATCTTGCGCACGTTGCGCCAATAAGAGCCATATGGAGCAAATGATAAGTTCTTCTGCTCGTAAGAGATATGCTTCGCAGCCTCATTTGGTGGCCTACTAGCAAACACGAGGTCATTGGTCCGAAGAATCAATTCGGCAGCCCGAGGCGATGAGACAACTACAGTAGGCACCAAGCCTAACCGCATATACATGATAGGGCCATACTTCTTTGCTAGTTGATGCAAGTCATGGTGAGGGAACTTCCCTAACAAATGTAAGCTGCCAAATATAGGAAACCCTATTGGACCAGGGGGTAACTTGCTATCCTTGATCTTTCTTTTCGACAGCCAAGCTCGGAGGAAGAAAGCGAGCGCAATCAAGGCTAGAGTGGTTAATATCCAAGCCATGCTATCTATAATATATTAAGGTTGGTCTCTATGCTCTATCTTAGTGAAAGCAAACCTTAAATCCAACTCTTGGTTCATATAGAGAAGATGCTACACATATATATAGTCGTAACTAGGGAGATGATAACAGGAAGAAGACAAACTGGGGATAAGTTCAATGTCTTTGTTTGTATCGCTTCTTGTTTTTTCTTATGAAGAAAGGGATCAATTGTGAAAAACAAATTTAGTGAGATTTTATTATCTACCTAAAGCCAAACCACATAATTTAGTAAGACTCTAATGATAAAAAGCTATTTAAAAAAGCTAATTTGCTCTAAGGCTAGACCAGAGAGATGAACAGCTCTCAAGTGAACGGAAACGGTAATGATAAATTAAACTACTAAGTGATATATCCTACTAAGTGAAAAGGACTACTAAGTGATGCTACTTTAGGTCGTTTTGTTTTTTTTTCTTAATCATATCCTACTAAGTGAAAAAGTACAGATTGAGACCCTTGTAACATTATTTTCTTTATAATTTAATTCAGCTTTTGGTTGGAAGCCAGGAACAGCTGAGATACCAATTTCTAATCTTTGTTCTGTACGTAGACATGGTTTACATGTGTTTGAAAGTTAGGTTATAGTTATTTTTTAAGTGTTTTTAGTTTAAAAATATATGAAATTAATATTTTTTTATTTTTAAAAAATTATTTTTGATATCAACGCATCAAAATAATCTAAAATCATTAAAACAAATATTAATTTAAAACAAAGAAAAAAATAATTTTTTTAAATTTGTTCAAAATCGCTTTTAAAACACGAAACACCTATATTTAAAATTTCTCATATAAGTGGAAGAGCGTAATTATAAATAATTGTACATTAAGTATCGAGTTCTTGTCTATATTTAATTAATTAAAAAAAGAAAAAGAGAGTGGAATTAAAAAGAACAAAATTATATCGTATGCTTTGATTTACAGGAGAACGAAGGGTTGGAGAAAGTACCATATCATCATTCCCTCATTCTATCCATTTCGGGGAGATAAAAAAGGCAGTCATGGACGACAATTTTCTCGTAGCTCCCTTTCCATCCTCTCAGACAAGGGAAAATAATTTCTACTCTACGAAACACAATTTATCCTCTGAACCAATGTTTCAGGTTCCTATAAATTACGAAGGAAAAAAGAATTAAGAGACAGGAACTTACTCAAAAAAGTGATCTTAGCTTTGTCAAGCTCGCATTTGTACAACATGAGTTATGTTATAGCAAAATTAACTGAACATTGCTGGAATGAAAATGACCTGAAAGCTGACTGCCTTTTCTTTTATTTTGTAAGGGCAATGACATCGACTTGGACAGAAACAAGATTAGGGTATGTTTGTAAACGCGGTACAAACTGTGTTTTTTTAAATTTTAAAATTGTCTATAATTGTAGGCGGTTTCTGAAACCTTTTTATGAAATTAAAAATTTAAATTAAATATTAAAGACAGAATTACTGACTGAATAATTAAAAAATATTAACATATATTTAATTATCCGTCGGTAATTCCATCGTTAACGAGCCCCAATAAAAAGCCTGAATCCTCTTATTTCACAAAAAACATACTCATTTCTTCTTCTTCTTCTTCACTATATGTAGAAAACATCAATATTTATTTCTTTCTCTTCTCTTCTATCCTCATGTTCTTCTCTTCTCCTCTATGCTCGGATATGTCTTCTACTTCTTTCTTCTTTTATCCTCTTTGTTTTTTTTAATTAATATGCTTTACAAAAAAACATTTCTCTTCTTAGCTTCACATGCAACTACATTAAGGTAATTTTCTTCATTTTTCATGATTTTTTTCACTATATTTGTTTTTTATTTTATTTTTAATTGTTTTTGTTCTTAATAATTGTATAAATGTTGTTGTGAGATTATTTATTTGTTGCAAATTTGTTTGAGTTGATTTTCTTATTCTTTTTTCCAAGCATTTTGAGTATATATTATAGAATGTTGATTTATGTTAATTTAATTATTTTATAAAATGGATTTTTTTAAATGTTTTTAAATAATTACCGACAGAATTACCGATGAGATCTTTCAAGGGATATACCAACGGAATGAAGCGGGTAATTTTTTTTATGCGTCTGTTCCGTCAGTAAATCTGTCGGTAATAATATTTTTTTATTACCAACAGATTTACCGACGGACAAAAAATTACCGATGAAAGATTCACCGACATAGCATTTATGTCGGTGATTTCGTTGGTAAATTAATTACCGACGGAATATGTGTCTTACACTGATGGAATTCCGTCGGTAAAACTATTAAATGTTGTAGTGATTGTGACTAATACTTAGATAATAAATTAATTCTCTTTAAGGTGTCGAACACCTACCTGATGTTTGCGTGCACGAAATGGTCCCTTATTGTTAAATAGGTCCCGTGGCCTCTTTTGTACCAGTAGAATCAATATATCATTTGTCATTCATCCACCATAAAGGTCAATTTTATTCTCCATATAGATTTTGAATTCTCAATTTAATCACATTGAAAATTCTAAATTTTTACCACGTATAATTGTCACAACCTCACATCAAGTGTTTGATCCATCATAATTAAACATACATTTTATGCTAAATTCAATCAAACAATTACCATCTCCCTTAACAAACTCAAAAGAACTAAAGAAAACTAGAAAAAGATAATTTTTTTTTCCAAAACTGGACAATAACAAAAACGGTCTAACCATTTTGACAAATAGTCTGATCCTTTTCTTAAATCGGTCTAGTCATTTCTTAAAACAGCTAGACTATTTTTTGTTTTGGACAATTTCTCTTTTCTTTCTCTCTATAGCAGAATGTAACATTAAAGAAGAAATATGAATAGTTTTCTTCTCATTTGTATAATTTTTCATAATACTTCAACATTACACAAAATTCTACAATTCTGAACAAATTGACGACATTCATAATCAAAGAATAACCAATATTTCCATTACAAATTAAACACAAGATTTCTATTTATTGTAAATTCATTCTCCACATTTCAACACGTGCTATAATAACTTCAAACAAACAACATTCGTGCATGATTTTAATTTCTCTCTAATATTTGGCTGGCTCCACTACCTTCCAAAAGACTATGATTTTTCTTCATTTAATTATTATTCTAAGTTGCTTTCGTCTATTTCTATCCCAATTACATCAAACAAGGCAAATCTCTCACTTCCCCTAAATTTTTTCGTGAACTCTAACCTAGAATTTACAATTTAGACATCAATTCTTAATTGTTTTTAATTTAACATACATAATCGAGTTTAAAACCCTTACGTGATGATAAAGTGAGTTTCGATTCTTAACCAGTCAAAATTTTTCACTTTAAATCCCTAAATTTCTTCACTTATTCTCTCTAGATTATTGTCTTGATGTTGTTTCCCTGAACCTTAAGCGAAAAACTCACTCAAACCCCTTTCAATTTGTAGGATTTCCTCTCAATTTTTTTGTAAAAGAAACTTAAAAATATTCTCCCCCCATTTTTTCTTTATTGTTGTCGGTTTTAGAAAGGAAAATAGGGTATTTATATTCCAGAAGTGCTTTTCATGTGATCAATGAATCCACCCCAATCATTATCAAAGAAACCATGCAATCTTAACTCTTGACACTTCAAAAATTTAACACCAAAACTGTATGTCCCTTTGATGTGCCTTAGAGTTCTTTTGGCTGCTCTCATATGCATTTCACTTGGACAATGCATAAAACGAGATAGAAGACTTGTTGCATAAAATATATCAGGTTTGGTTGCTGTTAAATACAACAAACAACTAATGAAGATTCTGAATTTCTATTCATCAACTCTGGCAGTTCCATCTTCTTTGCTGAATTTGTCCTTTTGATTCATCAAAGTGGTTGTTGGTTTGCAATTCTCCATATGAAATTTCTTTAAGATTTCCTTTGCATATTTCTTCTGACAAAAGAATATTTCTTCTTTGCTTTGCTTGATTTCCATTCCCCGAAAGAAAAACTCATGAGACCAAGATCAGTCATTTCAAAAACTTGCATCATCTTCTGCTTGAATTTTTCAACTTGCTGTGTATTGCTTCCTGTCACTAAAAGATCATCAACATAGAGGGATATTATGAGAACATCATTGTTAATCTTCTTTACATAGAGAGTTGCTTCAGATAAGATTTTCTGAAAGCCAGAACTTATCAAATAGACATCAATTCTGCCATACCAGGCTCTAGGTGCTTGTTTCAACCCATAGAGAGCCTTCTTTAGCAGATAAACTTTGTCTTCTTTTCCTTGAATCACAAAACCAGCTGGATATTCAACATAAATTTCTTCTTGCAGAATGCCATTTAAGAAGGCTGATTTAAAGTCTAATGGGTATACTTTCCGGTTCTTATGAGCAGCAACAACAAACAACAATCTGATGGTATCCATCCTTGCTATAGGTGCAAATGTATCAGAATAATCAACACCATAAATCTAAGCATACCCTTAATAGCCAACCTAGCTTTATGTTTGTTGATGGTGTGATCTGCATTTAGTTTGGTCCTGAATACCCACTTCACGCCAATGATATTTTTGTTTGGTAGTCTGTCAACTAGTTCCCATGTGCAGTTCTTTTCAATCATGGATATCTCCTCTTGCATTGCTTTCTGCCATTCTGGGTTCTACTGAGCTTCTTCATAGCCTTCTGGTTCGCAAAATGCTACATTACTCCTTTGGTAAATGTCTTCAAGAGATCTGGTGCCTTTGATTGGTGAATCATCAAATGATTCATCCTATAATTGAGGTTTGATTTGATCTGCAAGCAGCTCATTTCTTTGTGAGTCTCCCCAGTCCAATTGTTCTTCTTCATGGAAATGAACATCCCTGGTAATGGCCATCTTTTGAATCTGAGGATAATATACTTTGTAGGCTTTAGAAACAATACGATAGCCACCAAAGATACCCGGCATAGCCTTCTTATCAAGCTTGTTATCAAGCTTGTCCGTCTTGATCTGTGGAACACAAACAAAACATATACTACCAAAGATTTTAAGAAAGCTCAGTGAAGGTTTGTAATTATATAAATCTTCAAAAGGTGTCTTTTCTTCCAACAATTTTGTTGGAAGTCGGTTTTGAAGAAAAAAAGTTGTGTTAGCTGCTTCTGCCCAATACATCTTTGACAAATTCTTTTCATGTAGCATGCATCTAACCATCTCTATTATATGTCGGTTTCTCCTCTCACTAACTCCATTATGTTCTAGAGTGTAAGGAGCAGTGAGTTGATGTTCAATGCCACATCTTCACAATAGAGATTAAATTATGATGAAGTGTATTCTTTACCATTGTTTGAACGAATGGCTTGAATTCTACTGCTACTTTGATTCTCCACATTCTTCTTGAATCTCCAAAAATCCCAGCTACTTCTAACTTGGATTCATAAAAAAAATCCAACAGATTCTAGTGAAATCATCAATAAAGAGAATGTAATATCAACTACCTTTTAGTGGAGATGTGCTTAGAGGACCGGCAACATCAGTATGGATTAATTGAAGTTTCTGTGTTGACCTCCAAGTTGATTTTTGGAAATGTTTTCTTGTTTTGCTTACCAAATTGACAAGCATTACAATTTGGTAAGTGATCAGTGAATGAAAGCACACCTTTTACAGCATCATGCTTCTTTATATTGAGCATTCCTTGTTGATGACAATGTCCCAGCCTCTTATGCCATACTTCTATGTCATTTAGCTTTGTGGAAAAAGTTGTGTGCTCCTACTCAAATGGTAGAAATGAGAAACTTTTACCTTTCATCCTCGCTTGCAATATTTTTTGTCCAGCAGCATCAAAGATATAGCAAGATTGATCTTCGAAAATTACCTTCATACCTTTCTCTATTAATTGCCCAACACTTAACAAATTCTTATCTATATAAGGTATATAGAGAACATCAGAAATTGTTTTTGTACCTGAGTTTGTTGTGATGGCAACAATCCCTTTTCCTTTAGCTGTTATACAATCACCATTTCCACTTCTGACTTTAGCAACTTCAGTAGATTATAAAGTTCTGAAGAGACTTTTATCAAAAATCATGTGGTTTGTGCAACCACTATCTATCAGCCAGTGATCTGAAGAGGTTTGAACTGAAAAATATATGGCTACAAACATCTAATCTTCATCATCTTGACTGGCGACTTGAGCATCTTCTTCTTGTTTCTGAGGTTTTGTCCTGCAAATAATTGCTTCATGTCCCAGTTGGTTACATTTGCTACACCTTGCATCAGGTCTCTTCCAACACTTGAATGGTGGATGACCTATCTTGTTGCAGTGTTGACATGGTGGAAAATGTCTCTTAAGAAATTTTCCTTTGCTCTGAAATTGGCTGGCAGTAGTTTTACTGCTGCTTGAAGCCTAGTTTTTTTTGAAGAATTTCTTCTTATCAAAATCTGGATACTTGGCTTGATAAACACCTTCTGTAACACGATTTTACCTCATAAGTCTTCTTTGCTCCTGAACTTGTAAGGCATTTAAACGTTCTGCCAATGTAATCTTTGACAGATCTTTTGTATTCTCCAATGTAGTAATTGAAGCTTCATATTTTTTTGATACTGTAACCAGAATTTTTTCAACAATTGTAGAGTCTGTAAATGATTTTCCTAGCAACCTGACTTTGTTTACAATTCCAAGCAATCTATTTGAGTATTCTTTTATGGTCTCGGATTCTTTCATTCTCTGCAGCTCAAACTCTCGTATCAAGTTGAGGCTTTGCATTCCACGAATTCTTTCATCTCCTGTGTATTCCTTCTTTAAATAATCCCAAACGTCTTTCGCTAATTTAAGAGACATAATTCTTGTGAAAATGGTTGTTGAAACAGGAGCAAACAAACATGCTTTTGCTTTTGATTTCCTTGTTTTTCTCTCTTTGTGATTTCTGATCTGAGCCACAATTGGATTGGTTGGCAACGGATGAACTTCATAATCTTCTTCAACAGCTTCCCATAGATTAAATGCCTCTAGGTATGTTTCCATTTTCACTGCCCATAGCTGGTAGCTTTCTCCATCAAAGATAGGAGGAGCAATTTGTGAAAAACTAGCTTCAGCTTCCATCACATATCCATCAAGAAGTTGCTCTGATACCAATTGAAAGTGTTTTAATTGTTTGAGTGTTTAAGTGATAAAAGAACGTAGAAGAGAATTAAACCAGCAAATTATTACTGCTGTTTATTTAAAATGAAATGAATAAATTGCATTTAGTTCATAGCAATCTTTACAAATATATAGAATGAAAACAAACTGAAATGCTAACTTATAGAAACATATCATGCCATGATCTCTTAACAAACTAACAGATTAACAAGCTCGTAGAGACTAGGACCACCCTTTATTATTGCAGAAAAAATCATAAAAGAAGAAAAACAGAGTCTTTGACAGCAACTTCAACAGAGGCAATGGATTAACTAATAATTACTCATAAAACCCTACATGTATTTGACCGGGAGATCAAAGTAAATAAGAAATTCAAATAATAAATTGTGGGATGTAGTTTAATTTGAATAAAATCCTGGACAGGCAAAAAGAAACATCAACATGCTGATATGAGTCTACAGTTTATTCCATGAATCCAAGGGAAAGACAATCCCTACATGATCACACTTCCAACAGAGAATATTAAATAACAAGAAATCGAAACATCGCTTAAGCCATAATCAGAGGTGAAGGCGATAAGTTGGAGTGGCGCGCAGATGGTTTGCTCTCGGGGTTACAAGACCAAACGCCTCAGTCATGTCCAATTCCTCCGGCAACATATTGTTAGGAAGCTCCCAGTCAAAGCAATGCACCAGCTGTGCCACAATTTGCCGAACCATGGTTAGTCCCAAATGCATTCCAGGGCAGCTCCTGCGCCCAGCCCCGAAGGTGAGAAGCTGGAAATCGCGTCCACGAACATCTATGTTACTCCCAGCAAACCTCTCTGGAATAAACTTATTTGCATCAGTCCAAGCACTTTGGTCGCGTCCAATAGCCCAAACGTTTACAATAACACGTGTTTTTTGCGGGATGAGGAAGCCATCTATGGTGCAATCTTCCATTGACTCGTGAGGGACAAGTAGAGGTGCCACTGGATGGAGCCTGAAAGCTTCCTTTATAACCATGTGCAAGTACTCCAAGCCCTCCAAGTCTGATTCTTCCACCATTCTATCCATGCCTATTTTCTCTTCCAGCTCTTTCTGGACTTTCTTCATTACTCTTGGATGCTTGATGAGCTCGGAGAGAGTCCACTCAATTGCTGCGGCTGGGGTGTCCATTGAGCCTACAAGCATGTCCTGAAAGAGAAAGGTACAGATTTAAGGATAATCATGTGAGTTATGTGCTGCTTACTAACAGTTATTTTAATTCTATGCGTTCTTACCAAGATTATGGCTTTGATGTTGCCTCGACCAATACGATACTCAGTTTCTTCAGATCCCAAGAACTCCAACATGACATCAACAAAATCTTTAGTTCTGTTTTCGTCCTTGAACTGAATGTGCTCATCAATAATCTTCTCGAAGAAGTCATCAAAAACCTTGCCTATGGCCTTCATGCGCTTTGTAAGACCCTGAAGGTCAAGTGGTGCAATTGGAGGGATGTAATCTCCCAAGTTAAAACTTGCTGCTATACGGATGCCCTCATGAGTCAGTGGTTCAAACCCCCTCTCATCAAATTCCTTTTCCAAGTCTTTCTTTCCAAAAATCATCCTACAACTGATGTCAGCGTTTAGAGATGAGACCTTGGCACTAAGATCAACAGCAACACGATCACGAGAAGCATCTTTAATGTAGTCAATCAAGAGGTCAAGCTCTTCTTTCCTCGTGGACATGAAAGAATTTATTTTATGGTTGCTAAGCAACTCAAGGGTACACATCTTGCGCACGTTGCGCCAATAAGAACCATATGGAGCAAATGTTAAGCCCTTCTGCTCGTAAGTGATATGCTTCGCAGCCTCATTTGGTGGCCTATTAGCAAACACGAGGTCATGGGTCTTAAGAATCAATTCGGCAGCCCGAGGCGATGAGACAACTACAGTAGGCACCAAGCCTAACCGCATATACATGATAGGGCCATACTTCTTTGCTAGTTGATGCAAGTCATGGTGGGGGGACTTCCCTAACAAATGTAAGCTGCCAAATATAGGAAACCCTATTGGACCAGGGGGTAACTTGCTATCCTTGATCTTTCTTTTCGACACCCAAGCTCGGAGGAAGAAAGCGAGCGCAATCAAGGCTAGAGTGGTTAATATCCAAGCCATGCTATGTCTAATATATTAAGGTTGGTCTCTATGCTCTATCTTAGTGAAAGCAAACCTTAAATCCAACTCTTGGTTCATATAGAGAAGATGCTACACATATATATAGTCGTAACTAGGGAGATGATAACGGGAAGAAGACAAACTGGGGATAAGTTCAATGTCTTTGTTTGTATCGCTTCTTGTTTTTTCTTATGAAGAAAGGGATCAATTGTGAAAAACAAATTTAGTGAGATTTTATTATCTACCTAAAGCCAAACCACATAATTTAGTAAGACTCTAATGATAAAAAGCTATTTAAAAAAGCTAATTTGCTCCAAGGCTAGACCAGAGAGATGAACAGCTCTCAAGTGAACGGAAACGGTAATGATAAATTAAACTACTAAGTGATAATATCCTACTAAGTGATGCTACTTTAGGTCTTTTTGTTTTCCCTTAATCATATCCTACTAAGTGAAAAGTACAGATTGAGACCCTTGTAACATTATTTTCTTTATAATTTCAGCTTTTGGTTGGAAGCCAGGAACAGCTGAGATACCAATTTCTAATCTTTGTTCTGTACGTCGACATGGCTTACGCGTGTTTCACTACAACATTATCCAGTGTTACCGACGAACTCATTCCATCGGTGATAGCAATGAAGTCCGTCGGTGAAAATAATACCGATGGACTCACCGACGAAACACGTCCGTCGGTAAAACAGTCGTCGGTAAATCCCATTTCCGTCGCTAATTCTGTCGCAAATAAAAAAAACCACCCACCGACGGAAACGCCGACGGGTACGCGCGCGCCCAAAAAAAAGTTTCCCGCGGGAACATTACCGACGGAATCAATCCGTCGGTAATTTCAAGGGTAATTACCGACGACATTCTTACGAAAAGGCCGTCGGTAAATTTGGCATGGCTGGTAATTTTTGTGCAACTCTCTGTGTAATACCGACGGATATTATCCGTCGGTATATCCGTCGGTAATGATGGCATGGATGGTAATTGTTCGCCAACTCTCTGTTAAATACCGACGGATAGTATCCGTCGGTATATCCGTCGGTAGGTATTTAAAATATATATATAAAAAAATTTATTAATTGTAAAAAACCTTAATAAACAAATAGAAATGCATTAAACATTAATAATGTAAAAGTAATGTTAAATAATATTCATTACAAATTTAATGTGTTTAAAAAGCAAAATTAAACTAGAATAGCGGCGGAGCTGGAGGAGGAGGCGGAGGAGGAGGAGGAGGCTGGTTGTTCCCTGGACCATACGGCCAAAAAGAAGCTGCACAAGTATCGTCACCCATCTTTGATCTCATCTCCATGACTATTTGACGGAGCTCATCATAATTCGTCGAGAGTTGTTGATATTGTTGTTTCAACGCAATGAACTCCTCAGACTGGGTGTTCGATACTGATGGAGAGCTTCCAACAGTTGAGACACTACGAGTCGAACGCAAGTTGTCAGCCGTAGTGTTTGAGAGCCCGTAGACCCGATTTTTATCGGGTCCACCAGACGATCCCGCCTCCATCCACAAATCTGGATCGAAATCTGGATGGGTCGACGGATTGTCCCCATATCTCTCCCTCAACCGGCTATTATAGGTCTCCTGAAAATTCCATCGGTAAAAAAATCATCAAATGCAATTCAAGATGCAATTCAAGAAAATAATAACTTACAAAATAAAATGAATGAACGAACATACCACGAAGTGCTGAGCACGGTTGTCCACGAACTGCTGCACCCCCTTTTGGCGGTCTTGACTCCGCACATGCGTCTCTAGAAACAGCTCCATTGGACTCGGTTCACGTCCAAGAGACGCAACCTGTAAGGAAAAAATAGGTTGAAAGTTAAATATATTATAAGGAACGACAAATTAATTAACGATATATTTCATTAAAATTAATCTTACCATCCGCTTTGCATGTGCGCTGAATGGGACGGATCCGCCAGTGTGCGTGGTCACCGAACCATGAATTTGCCGGTTCCGGTTGTCGATGCCAGACTGTGAGCGCCGTGAGAACCGCTCTGAGGTCACGTGCTCAATATATGCCGTCCATATTTCCCCCGAGATTAATGGCGGTCTGAATTCCTGCCAAACCGCCACCTCATTCCATCCTTCAAGACCGTTATCCCTCGCATGTCTTTTTGATTTTTTTTGGGTGTCATACCTAAAATCACGCAACCTACTTCCATAGTAACAAATTAGAATTTAAAACATAAACTTATAAAACAAAAATAAATATTATTTTCGATGTTACCTAGTTGCCGCGTGATTCTCCCATACCCTCCTCACAACATTGTTGTCTGCCCTATCCCACTCAAATTTGTTCTGTGTATATAAATAATTCATATAAAATAAAAATAGTACAAGATATAAAATTATAAAAATCATTTATTAAAAATAAGTTGGAAATTAAAAATTTACACCGACCTGAAATCGCTTAAACCATGCATCGATATTAGGTTTCCACTCAGGATGTCTGGAAACCTGGCTCCATTGAAACAATGGAATCTCCATCGACGATTTAAACGCCAATGTTATAGTCCTTGCAGCCTCAATGTTTGTGAACCTGAAATTAAATAAAAGTAGTAATTAATATTAATTAGTTGTTCATAAATTATGTTATAAGTATATAAAAAAAAAAACTAAAACCTAAACAAACTTACATTGAGAGGTCATCCTTCCATTGTGCCTGGTACTTGCGGGTGAATTGACCCCGCTGTGAAGGCACACCGCTTCTGCGCTGTGAAACCGCACTAGAAGAGGCAGCATCACAAGTTGGCGTAGATTCCTCGCCGTGATCAGCACCTAAGGATATGTCCTCCTCGCTGCTAGAAGAACTAGCTGCAACCGTCTTCTGACGACGTGCTGTAGATTTCATTCTACGCATCTACACAAATGTACATGAATAATTACATAATTAACTTCGATTATTTAAAAAAAATTCGACAGAGTCTCCCCTGTACTGGGGGGTCCCAAGTTGTCGACAAAATTATATTACACTTCCAATTTTATTTCACATCCCGATCCAATCATCCTGGATCTCAACCCAACTCATCATCATCAACACAACATTTTATTCAATAACATCATATAGAATTACAACTATGAACATTCATTGTTAAATTGGTACTAACATTAGATTTAAGTCATACAAATATCCTAAATTAAGATAAACTAATTAAATGCAATTCTATATATATAAATTAACATTTTTAAAACAAATCAACAATAACAATTATATTTATAAATTAACATTTTTAACATAAATTCAACAATAACAATTATAGCAATACAAACAATAATATCCTAAATTAAGATAAACTAATTAAATGCAATTCTATATATATAAATTAACATTTTAAAATAAATCAACAATAACAATTATATTTACAAATTAATATTTTTAACATAAAATTCAACAATAACAATTATAGCAATACAAACAATAATATCAAAACTAAAAAACTAAAATTAATAAATAAAATTAAAAAACTAAAAAACACTACACAACACACAACATAAACACAAAACAAACAAATTAAAAAACTAAAAAACATTATATCAATTCAAAATAAATTTGGGAATAAAAAATGCTTACCTTAATAATGTGTTGAATTTAAGATTTTATCTACAAACAATATACAAAACAAAGAACACCAAAAAAAATAATCATAATTAAAATAAAAAAAATAAAAAGACAAAGAAAAAGGGATACATACCTTTTAAAACTACCACCAAAACAATAAAATCCTTCTAAAAGCTAAATATAAATGAGAGAAGAAGAGCAAGGGAGAAGAGGAGAAGAGAAAGGGAGAAGAGGAGAGGAGAAGAGAAAGGGAGAAGAGGAGAGGAGAAGAGAAGAAAATGAACAAAGTGGGGGGATGGGCGGTATATATAGCAATATTTCCGACGGAATTTCCGACGGAAATTATTTGCTGTCGGTGCAATTAATTTCCGTCGGTAATTCCGTTGGAAATTAATTGAAATGCGCACCAAAAAGTTTGGAAATCCCGCCAAACTTTTTGATTCGTCGGCAACTCCGTCGGTAATGGCGCAGACGGACACGTGTCAGACATGCGTTATCCGTCGGTAATTCCGTCGGTATTGGACGTCGGAAATTCTGTCGGTACGGGTGCAGACGGACACGTGTCACCCATGCGTTATCCGTCGGTAAGGCCGTCGGTATTGCCGTCGGAAATGCCGTCGGTGAATGTGGCAAAATCCTGTAATTTGTTTTGCAACTCTCTGTGAAATACCGACGGTTTATATTCCGTCGGTAAATCCGTTGGTGAATGTGGCAAAATCCCGTAATTTGTTTTGCAACTCTCTATGAAATACCGACGGTTTATATTCCGCCGGTAAATCCGTCGGTGAATGTGGCAAAATCCCGTAATTTGTTTTGCAACTCTTTGTGAAATACCGACGGTTTATATTTCGCCGGTAAATCCATCGGTGAAAAGGTAAATTTTTCTTATTTTTTTAATGTAACCCTCTCAAAAAATCTTGAATTGCAATCTTACAACACACACAACACAATAACAAAGGCTGACCCTTAAAGAAGAATAAATATTTCATGTTTCAAATTATTACATTATAAAAATAAGGCTTTATAACATGTTTAGTTAGTCGGAATTTTCATCTTCGTCCTCTATTGAATTGTTATCATCAGCTTCATCGCACTCTTCAATTTCGTTATCATCTTCTTCAACAACATTCTTTTTTCCACTAGTAGAGCTCAGAACAACATTCAACTCCTCTGCGTCAACATCAACAAGACTATCGTTGAAAACACGAAAATTCGAATTTTCTTCTAAGTCAATCGACGGAGCAACTCGGTATGGTTCAACCAACTCACTAACTTGAAGACTTCATCTATCACACTTGTGTCTTCGTTCTCATCCTGAACAACCTCGACACGACCCTTGAGTTTTGTTTTTAAAACGGATAACCAATCAACTCTTGATTGGTCCTTTCTAAAGGAAGGGGTGTATGTGTAATAAACTTGTTGGCATTGCTTTGCGAAAACAAAGACGTCGTTTACGTTGCGGTGTCTAGCTTTTGAATTGATTTCAACGAGACCATAGTGAGGATGTACTCTGATTCCTCTGTCAGTTGTGTCATACCAATAGCATTTGAATAAAAACACTTTATTTTGCTCACTATGATATTGCAGTTCGATGACCTCTTCCAATCTACCGTAGTAGTCAACTTCAAACTCACTAGAAGTCGATCCCTTAATACAAACACCGTTGTTGTATGTCTTTCTTCCATGCCCGTATTCTTCAGTATGAAAGACATATCCATTGACAAAATATCCATTATAGCACTTGACTTTTCTTTCAGGGCCCAGACATAGTAAAGACAGTGAAACAGCAGCACTACCTCCCATTTGACAAACCTAGCTTGTAAATTAAATACAACAATAATCAATAAACGGATATCATGTAACATTGACTACAATTAATTACATTGCAAGAGATAATGAGTTTGTGATAGGACTTACATGTGTTCTAAACCATGTGGCAAATTGTTCATCTTGTAATTTAAAGATCTGGGATTCGGTCAGCTGTGAGTTATTGGACAGTAAGTATCGTCGATGTTGCCTGCAAGGTTGTTCCAAAGTATATGAGTGTATGGTATCACAAAACATAAATAGTACACTCTTGACAAAGTTTAAGTCGAACATCCACTTACTTAATAAAAGGTCTAAGCTCATCACAGTTAAATAGGACATAATTGTGTGCTTGTCTGAACTCTATTTCAGACAAATATCTTCCCCTCACGGCATTTTTAGGTGTGGGTCGTCCAGGATTGGAGAATATTGACAAGTTCCCACTTGAATGCACTTCACCACCATCATCATGCCGTGGAACACGGTTTATCCTCGTTCTCAAATGAGGTTCGAAATAGTATGAGATAAATGTTGAGATCTCCTCAACAATATACGCCTCACATATTGACGCCTCAACATGCGCCTTGTTCTTAACCTTTTTTTTAAGATTGAACAAGTACCTGCATATATATATATATATATATATATTAATAAAAAATTATCAATTAAAAACATTAAAATAAAAATAAAAACATTTAATTATAAATGTCATAGCAATGTAATATCTAACCTCTCGAATGGATACATCCATCTGTATTGGACCGGTCCTCCAACTTTTACCTCAAATGGTAAATGTACAGGTAGATGCTCCATTGAGTCAAAAAATGATGGAGGGAATATCATCTCAAGTTAGTGCATCCCATATCCCCTTTGGCAACAAATCACGAAAAGCTAATGGGATGAGTGTTTGCATAAACACATGGCAGTCATGACTCTTCATTCCATATAATCTGCATTCCTCCGTATTAACCAGCCTTGATATGTACGAGGCATGTCCATCGGGGAAACGCAGACTCTTAAGCCATTTGTAGACTAGTAGTTGTGCGTTTTTCTCTAGCACGAAGCTTGCTCTTGGTTTTGCGACCCGTGACCCATCACAAACCAACTCCATATTTTTACGGTTACAGAACAGCGCTACATCTAATCTAGCCTTGATGTTGTCCTTTGTCTTCCCCTTCACATCCATGACGGTGTTGAAAATGTTCTCAAACACGTTCTTTTCAATGTGCATGACGTCAAGGTTATGGCGGAAAAGATTGGTCTTCCAATAAGGAAGCTCCCAAAATATACTTCGCTTCACCCAATTATGGGTCAAACCAAAACCAGGAAACTTCTGCTTACTTGATTGGAGACCAAACACAATTTCACCGTACTCTGACACAACATCAAACAATTCTTCACCGGAAAGACGCGGGGGTGCAACATCATTTTCAACTCTGCCAACAAAGAAATCCTTTCTGTTCTTTCTGTACCTGTGGTTATGTGGCAAGAAACGACGGTGACAGTCAAAAAAAGAAGCTTTACCCCCGTTTGTTAGCGTGAATGCCTTGTTGTTCTCCATACAATATGGACATGCTAGCTTTCCATGCGTGCTCCAACCAGAAACCATTCCATAAGCTGGGAAATCATTGATAGTCCACATCAAAACCGCTCTCATAACAAAATTTTGTTTCCTCGAGATGTCATAAGTCAAAGCTCCAGAGGACCACAACTGCGTCAACTCATCAATCAACGGACGAAGACAAACATCTATATTCCTCCCCGGACTGCTCGGACCTGGTATGACCATAGATAAAAACATGAACTCCGGCCTCATACACATCCCCGGTGGCAAGTTATAAACCGTCAGTATGACCTGCCAACAAGAATAAGGAGCAACAAATGACCCAAATGGGTTGAATCCGTCTGTACACAACCCAAGACACACGTTCCTTGATTCAGCTGAAAAGTGAGGATGCATACTGTTAAAGTGTTTCCAGGCTTCACCGTCAGAAGGATGAACCATCACTCCATCAACCGCATGATGTGATTGGTGCCATGTCATGTGCTCAGCAGTCCTTGGTGACATGAATAACCTCTGCAGTCTAGGTGTGATTGGGAAGTATCTAAGTTTTTTATATGCCACGAGAGTCTTCCCTCTACCAGTTCTGGGTTTGTAACGGGAATGCCCGCATGTCATGCACTCGGTCATCTCAGCATTTTCAAGGTAGTATAACATGCAGAAGTTAGGGCATATATCAATTTTCTGGTATCCTAAACCGAGGGGTTTCATCATGGACTTGGCAGCATAGAAGTTCTCTTTCAGCCTGTTCCCTTCAGGTAAAATGCTTCTCGCCCATTCAATAATCTTGTCATAACCGGCCTCACTCAACCCGTGATCTGACTTGATGGTGAACACCTGTGCTACGGCTGATAATTTACTGTGGTTCGTGCAGCCATCCCATAATGGTTCATCAGAATCTCTCAACAGATCAAAAAACCTTGCTGCATCTGCATTAGGTTCTTCTTCTACGATTGGACATTCCCTGACATTACCTTCACTCATTCTCATTGCATCCATAACCATATTCCTGTAAGGATTACTGTTCTCATTTCCAACTTCATGCATGTTGCTAGCACTAGAAGTTGACCCAACCACCTGTTCTTCCATGCTCTCATCAGGAACAAATAGTTCTCCGTGAGCATACCAACACAGGTAATCTTCCATGAACCCTTTGGTTAGAAGATGCATCGTTACAACATCTTGATGCAGAAACTTTAAATTTTTACACTTCCTGCATGGACACCTAATACCACCATCAGTAAAATTCCTCGAAATAGATGTTGCGAAATTAATAAAACCCTGGACACCGTTACAATAATCCATCCTCCACAATCCTTGAGGTGAGTCCCGATACATCCATGAACGATCATCCATGACTTCTATTGAACCTCTATAAAACATAACAAAAATATTGGTTTTCCCCGACATTATCCAACAAACTAAAACAACACTTATGTTAAATATTCATTATCAATTATCAACGTTCATACATATAAATTTATACATATATAAATTTACAGAAATCACAACTTTGAAATATAATTGATAACAATTAAACAAGACACTTAAACAAGCTATTAATTATTTATTTCATCACAACCACACATTTAATTCGGTGTAATTCAAACAAAATTTCAACAATTTACAAACAAATATAATTTGACAAAATCTAAAACAAACTATAACAACTACAAAATTATACATTCATACTACAAGTTTCTTTGACAAATAACAATTAAACAAGTACAAACGTTAACAAAATACATATACTAAAACAATAAAATTCACAATTAAATATTAAAACTAAAAAGGATAGATTTACTTACAAAAAAATAATAAAATCTACAAGAAACGGATATTGTGACCACGTACAAGATATAAGAAACTTAAGTGCTCGTGTTGAGAATAGTGGAGAGTTTGGGATGGGTGTTTGGCTGCAGTTTGGGAGGGGAGAGGTGGGAGGGGAGAGAAGAAGAAGGAGAAATAGAGGAAGAGAGTGTCGGCAGATGGGTGCATATAATGGTTTTTTCTGATGGAATCACCGACGGAAGTAATCCGTCGGTGATTCCGTCGGTGATGCCGTCGGTGACATCGCCACGTCACTGTACGGCTATCTCAGTTTGAATCCCTCGGTACTTTCCGTCGATAAAATCGTGTGACGTCACCACGCCGTTGCATGTTTCCAGACGAACTGTATACCCCGTCGGCGAAACCGTCGGTATATACCGACAGAATATTTTCGTCGGTATATACCGACGGAATAAATCCGTCGGTAAATACCGACAGATTTGGAGACGGAATTATTTCCGTCAGTATAAATTACCGACGGAAAATGTCCGTCGGTAATTCCGTTGCTTTTCTCTGGTTTTCTGGTAGTGTTTGATAATTTAATTGTGGTTATTTTTTTAAGTGTTTTTAATTTGAAAATATATTAAATTAATATTTTTTTTTAAAAAAAATATTTTTAATATTAGCGTAATAAAATAATAAAAAAAATAATCATTTAAAGCAAAGAAAAAAATAATTTTTTTTAATTTGTTCAAAATCGGTTTTAAAACGCAAAAAGCCTATATTTAAAATTTTCTCATATAAGTGGAAGAGCGTAATTATAAATAATTGTACATTAAGTATCGAGTTCTTGTCTATATTTAATTAATTAAAAAAGAAAAAGAGAGTGGAATTAAAAAGAACAAAATTATATCGTATGCTTTGATTTACAGGAGAACGAAGGGTTAGAGAAAGTACCATATCATCATTCCCTCATTCTATCCATTTCGGGGAGAAAAAAAAGGCAGTCATGGACGACAATTTTCTCGTAGCGCCCTTTCCATCCTCTCAGACAAGGGAAAATAATTTCTACTCTACCAAACACAATTTATCCTCTAAACCAATGTTTCAGGTTCCTATAAATTACGAAGGAAAAAAGAATTAAGAGACAGGAACTTACTCAAAAAAGCGATCTTAGCTTTGTCAAGCTCGCACTTGTACCACCCCGGCACATTCACACATGAGTTACGTTATAGCAAAATTAACTGAACATTGCTGGAATGAAAATGACCTGAAAGCTGACTGCCTTTTCTTTTATTTTGTAAGGGCAATGACATCGACTTGGACATAATCAAGCTTATGGTATGATTAGAAACGCGGTGTAAATTATGTTTTTTTAAATTTTAAATTTTTAATATTTTTGCTAAAAATATTTTTTTAATTTTTTAATTTTTTTATATCGTTTTTATGTGCTGATATCAAAAATGATTTTTTTTAAATAAAAAATATTATTTTAATGCATTTCTAAACAAAAAACATTTTGAACCACAACCATTACCACAATTTTAAACAGACCCTTGATCCCAAAAATTATTGTTGGTGCACTTGTCGTGATTGAGTATTTTACAAGTAATCTTTTATTATAAAACCTAACAGTTGACCATCATCTAACCATTAATCACTACTACACTACCAGAAAATTCATAAATACAAACGGAAATACCGAGAGAATATTTCCATCGGTAATTTCGTTGGTAAATTCGTTGGTAAACTGTGAACACTGTTCATCATGTTAATTACAAAGGGAATCACCGACGGAAATTTCTGTCGGTATTTTCCAGAGAGCTCCAGAACTGTTCACTTGTTTACTTTTCAATTGCACTGTTAATTGTTGTTCTTTATGCACAAAATCACCGACGGATTGAAAAGTCATCGGTGTTATTTGGTAGTTTTCTGAAAAAATTCAATTAATTTAAAATTTTCATTTAAATATTACAGACGGAATCACCGACGGATGGAAAAATCGTCGGTAATTGTTGGCGGTTTCTGAAAACTTTTTACAAAATTGAAAATTTAAATTAAATATTACCGATGGAATTACTGACAGAATAATTAAAAAATATTAATATTCAATTATCCGTCGGTAACGCGCCTGAATAACAAGTCTCGATCCATTTATTTCACAAGAGACAGACTCATTTCTTATAATTTTTCTTCTATTTCTTCTTCTTCTTCTTCTTTTTCTACTTCTTCTTCTTCTTCTTCACTATATGTAAAAAACATAAATATCTATTTCTTTCTCTTCTTTTCTCTCCTCATCTCCTTCTCTTTTCCTCCATGTTCGGGTATGTCTTCTTCTTCTTTCTTCTTTTATCTTCTTAGTTTTTTTTAATTAATATGCTTTAGGAAATGTTTTTTCTCTCCTTAACTTCACTTGCAACTACATTAAGGTAATATTTTTCCTTTTTCTTCTTTTTTCATGATTTTTTTCACTATATTTGTTTTTATTTTATTTTTAATTGTTTTTGTTCTTAATAATTGTATAAATTTTGTTGTGAGATTTTTTTTTAATATGAGACCAATTTTTAGTTGATTTATTTATAGGGATTTTTAAATTTTTAGCAATTGCAACTTCATTTTTTTCATATGAATTTTTTTAGTTGAATTTATTTTTTTCATTTTATTTATTTGTTGCAAATTTGTTTGAGTTAATTTTCTTATTTTTTTTCCAAGCATTTTGAGTATATAATATACAGTGTTGATTTATGTTAATTTAATTATTTTATAATTTTATAAAATGAATTTTTTTAAAATGTTTTTTATATAATTACCGACGGAATTTCCATCGGTAATTCTGTCGGTATATCCCTCGGTAATTCCGTTGGTAATAAAAAATTATTACCGACGCGTCTGTTCCGTCAGTAAATCCGTCGGTAATTATATTACCGACGGACAAAACATTACCGACGAACGATTCACCGACGGATCATTTCCGTCTTTGATTCCGTCGGTAATATAATTACCTATGGAATATGTGTCTTACACCGACGAAAAAATTCCGTCGGTAAAACTGTTAAATCTTGTAGTGCTATTGATAGATAGATTCATAAAAAAAATTTAATTTTGATTTATTTTATGTTTTTTAACCAATTTAGAAATGTTTTGAATTGATAAATTAGTTTATTAGGTTTACTTTATAAAAAAAACTTCAACTCAATTTCTCAGCCACTACTTTAATGATCAGAATCCAAGTAAGAAGATAATGCATAATCTAATTTATATTTAAAATAAACGATTCACATGTCATCTACCTTTTAGAAGAAAAAAAAGGTCATAAGAGTGGGCTAGGTCAAGTAGTGCCATGGGTCCTAGGCCTTCTTACATTGGGTTAAACACATAAGCCCCAAATATCTCTTTGGCCTAAAAGCTTGACATTTTTCTATAATTTTTTTACATTGAAATTCATTATAGAGTAAAGTACTTAACATGATTTTTAATTGCTATTAATTTTTTTTCGTAGTTCTTAAATAATATTATGGTTTTTTATGAGAATGTTAACATGTTTTTTTCAATTATTATGCATTTATTATGCCAAAAAAAAAACAAAATCTTCCAATATAAACCTAAAAGAGAGAAAAGTAGAGAGAACATGAGGAACAAAAAGAGAGGAGCTGCTGAGGGCAGCAACTAAAGCTGTCATTTGCAACAACTGTAAGGGAAGTGATGGGTGTGAAAAACCTGGGAGTTTAGTCGAGTTGATGATTCTCTTCCTCCAAATATGTAATTTCTTATTTCTCCCTATCTCTAATAAGATTATCTTCTCCTTGGATATAGTTGATTTGTCGTGTAACAATCCTAAATTTTATACAATCGAATACATTCTTAACAGAAATTAGGGTATTTTTTTTTCAGCCAAAAATCCAGTAGAGGTTACTCCATATTATTAATAGCAAGTCATCGCCTAAACACTTTTAACATCCTAGAAAAAAATTCCAACATTTATCCTACTATTTGGGACTTCTTTAGCCCAAACATAAGAACAACCTCTTATTTTCTTCAATATCCACTCAAATAAAACAAGTATTATATCATTCGATGCATATTACGAATAAAAGAACAATTAAATTAGTTACATCATAATTCAAGACACGTATTCATTCCTAAAAGTAAAAGTATATCAAAAAAGAAGTACAACAAACTTATAGATATGATTTAAAAACAATTACATTAGATTTATCGTCCATAATTAAGTTAGATATGTAAATACATTTTTTTGTTTTTGGTTGCGAATTATATTACAAAAATATTTTTATTCCTCCAAATAAATTATTTGATTAAACAAAAAGATACAAATTCATGAATCTACTACACGACTTAGTGTTGCGAGAGTTGAGAATAATTGGGAGGCTTAACCTATTGGTGTGTGTGTGTGTGTGTGTGTGTGTGTGTGTGTGTGTAGAGCAATATACAATAGTAATGATGAGGTTACAACACAAGAGTATGGCTACAATATTTCTTATATAGTATATTTTCTATATAGTACATTAATATGCCTCCTCAAGTTGAAGGTGGAGGATCAACCTGAAGTTTGAATCGAAAAGCAGTAAACAGAGCAGTAGGAAGCGGCTTAGTAAAAACATCGGCAAGTTGATTGTGGGAGGGGATAAAACGAATCTGAATCTCTTTCTTCGCAACCCTGTCTCGTACAAAATGATAGTCAACCTCAACGTGTTTAGTGCGAGCATGAAAGATAGGATTTGCAGATAAGTAAGTAGCATCTAGATTATCACACCAAAGGGTAGGAGCAAAGGTAGAGAGAATCTGCAAATCTCGTAATAGATACTGAAGCCAGATAACCTCAGCAGTGCCATCAGCCAAGGCTTTATACTCAACCTCAGTGGAGGAGCGAGCAACTGTTCGTTGCTTGCTAGATTTCCAAGAGATAGGAGTCTGACCAAAGAAGACGAGATAACCACCTGTGGACTTGCGATAATCAGTATTACCTGCCCAATCTGCATCTGTAAAATCATGGAGAGCGAAGGAGGAACTGCGAGTGATATGTAAACCATAGTTGGTCGTACCGCATAGATAATGCAGAATGCGTTTAACACCACCCCAATGAGAATCTGTAGGAGCATGCATAAACTGATAGACTCTATTAATAGCAAAGTAGATATTTGGTCTTGTAAAGGTGAGATATTGGAGGGCATTCATAATTTGACGAAACCGTGTAGGGTCAGAAAACAGAGGATCCGGCAATATGGTGACTTTAGAGGTAGAGATAGGAGTATCAACCGATTTACAAGAAGTCATACCCGCTTAAGTGAGAATGTCAAGAATATATATATATATATATATATATATATATATATATATATATATATATATATATATATATATGCTGGCATAGCATCAGACCCATAGCAGTGGGTTGAACCTCAATTCCAAAAAAATAGTGAACGACACCTAAGCACGAAGTTTGAACTCTGAACTCAGTAACTGGATTAGGCGATGAAGCACAATAGAGTTGCTACCCATAAGCAGAATGTCATCAACATAAACCAGAAGATAGAAAATATCAGCACTAATAGACAAGATAAATAAGGAGGTGTCAACCTTGGAAGCAGTAAAGCCAATAGAAATCAGAAAATCACTCAGACGAGTGTACCATGCCCGTGGAGCCTGTTTTAAGCCATATAAAGACTTATGCAACCGGCACACATGAGAGTGAAGAGCAGAGTCAACAAAACCTAGAGGTTGTTTCATGTAGACCTCTTCGGTAAGGACACCATTGAGGAAGGCACTATGAATATCAAGTTGATGAACTTTCCAATTACATGAGACCACAATGGAAAACACTAATCTGACTGTTGCATGCTTAACAATTGGACTGAAGGTTTCAGAATAATCAATGCCTTCCTGTTGCGTAAAACCTAGAGCCACCAAACGTGTCTTATACCGTTCAACACTGCCATCCACACGGCGTTTGATCTTGTACACCCACCGGCAACCAATAACATTCATCGAAGGATGAAAAGGAACCAAGGACCAGATGTGATTAAAGTGTAATGCCTGAAGTTCATCACGCATTGCACAATGCCACGCCTCATATCTGTCAGAGAATGTTAGGGTCTCACAAGCAAGTGAAGACAGTACCCGGCAGTTGGGTGCAGCAGAGGCTGCGGCAGACACTACTAGAAGAGCAGTCTTTGGCAGCCGCGGACGAAGAACCATCGGATGCTGATGATTAGTACTTAAAAGTGCATTCTCATTAAGGCTTTATATCATCATATTGCACTAAAGTATCATTAAATTCCCTAACTAAAGCATGTTTTATAATAACAAGTCTGATAATATGATATATCTTTAATTTATGGAAAATGCTTGTTTTGAATGCAGGTATATCTCACAATTCAAATGATTGATTGATGTGATTAACTATTAAAATTAAGAAGACAAAGAAAGGGCTAAGAGAAGAGATGCTGGTTCAAACTGGAACACCATTCAGTTATTGGATCATAACTAGAGTTGTAGACCTTAGATTTAGGTCTACTTTATATGGATGGAAAGCTAAGATATAGACCTAAAACTTTCATGCGGAGTCCAAGAATCAATTCTGCCATTTTCAAGTTTAAAGCTTAGCAACAACAGAGAAGTCAGAATCTGTCCTGCAGCTCAAACACTGTTCGGTTTTCAGTTCATATCTTGAGCTCTAGAAGTCCAAATGAGCTCTGGTTTTTTTTGTTGGAAAGCTAAGAAAATTGCCCACAGCTTTCATGGAACAAATGGCTCAAATTCTGATGTTAGCAATGATGTTTTGGCCAACCAACAATGTCAATAACCAACAGCCAACAATGTAAAAAACCAGCAACCAAATCAATGGTTGGCCACCATCTAAATAGTTTGTCAACCAATCAATAGTTCCAAATTTTAGCCTATAAAAGGAGGCATTTGCCATGTATTTAGTCATCTTGGTTTTCAGATCAAAATCATGTTCTTGCTTTCTTTCTTTGTATCTTTATAATGTTCAAGTTTTCTTTCATGCTATATTAATCTCTTGTTTATGATTTTTTTCATTTCCTTTCCTATATTTAGTTAACTTATATCATGTTTATATTCTTATATTGTTTATTTATGTTTTTGTTCTTCATTATGTTTAGCTAAGTTAATTATGTCAAGGTGAAAAGGTTTCACTAATGATGTTAGAATATGTATAATATAAACTCAACATGGACTTCAATGTTTATATCAAAGAAAGTTTGCCATTAACATGTCTTATCTTTTTATCTTACCAATTTGTAATACCTTGTTCAATGGTTAATCTAGATTTGTGTTGTATAACTCTTGGTACATCAAATGCTTGATCTTTCATAGTCTTCAGTCGACATCGTTATTATGATAGGAACTTGATTTGTTGTTAACATAAGCTAGCAATGTGAATGCCTAATGATATTTATAAGTATGGTGTTACTTAGATAAGATGATTAATATGATCATGTTAATAATTTATAATGAGTTAATAACAATAAATCATCCGAATGGAACCTCCTTTGTGTATGGTTTCCAATTGAGTAATAAAAAGAGTTTATATTATATTTATTTGAAATACCATTAGTGGATCCTCTAACCTTGACATTTGTTTTATCATTGTTTAATCCTTACATCCATATCACATCCCAAAACTCTCTTCAACTCCTTTTCTGTTATTATTCTCTTCAAATCTTTATCTTTTTTTGTAATTTATATTGTTGACCTCCCTATTCGACCCCGGTTTTGCCGGGTTATTTATTACTTTGACACTCCTGCACTTGGGATAAGACATCAACTTTTTCATCGTGTCAGCTGACGAGCAGCAGACCGAGGGGCAGAAGGATTTGAATTGGGGAGCTACTAAAGAGGACAAGAGGAGAGATCAACACAGAGTTGCAAACCTGGAGGAGAAGCAAAGGAAAGACCGGAGCTCACAACAGCAGAGTCAGGAGAGCTTGCTGCAAAATCAGATGGGGCTGCAATAACAGACTTGGAAATATGCGACCCTGAAGGAGGTGAACCTGTTCCTGCAAAATGATCATTAGAGAAACATGCAGATGGTGACAGAGGGGTAGGGCTGGGTGGCGGTGGTATGGTGGCTGACAGGGGTGGGGGATGGCGGGGCTGTTTGGGTGGTGCTAGAGGTGTGGCAGAGCTACCAGGGGGAAATTGTAGGGGATGAGCAAGTTGGGCAAGTGTATGGGCTGTGAGGAAGTAGCTGAGGGTCTTGCTAGCTGTTTAGAATCTGCAAAAGGAAACACATTCTCATGAAAACGAACATGATGGGAGACATATATACGTTGAGAGGCAGAATCGAGACAACGATAACCAAGGTGTGAGGAACTATAGCCTAAGAATACACAAGGAGAGGAATGAAAATCCAACTTATGAGCATGATACGGATGCAGAAACGGAAAACAAAGACACCTAAAAGTATCTAGAAAATCATAATCAAGAGTACGATTAAATGGACATTCAAAAGGAGACTGATTTTGGAGGATAGGAGTAGGCATGCAATTGATAAGATAGACTGAAGATTCAAACGCATAATTCCAAAATTGTACTGGAGCACTACATTGACCTAAGAGTGTAAGACCAGTTTCGACAATATGACGATGACGACGCTCAACACTACCATTTTGATAATGCGTATAAGGACAGATTAATCTATAATGAATACCAATAGTTTGAAAGAAACTGTTTAATTTATGATATTCACCGCCCCAATCAGTTTGAATAGATTTAACTTTAAGTGAAAACTGACGTTCAATAAGTGTTTGAAAATGTTGAAAAGTGAAAAAGACATCAGATTTGGCAACGAGCGGATAATACCATATATATTTGGTATGCACATCGACAAAGATAACAAAGTAAAAATTAAATCAAGTGGAGCAGTATTTTTGTGACCCGTAGGTCGCAATGACAAACGCGAAGACTTGCCAAGCGGACAAGCTTAACATTGAACAAATGACTGTCTAGAAGTACATATTATTTTATTTTTGGAAACTAACAAATTGAAAATACGAGACATAGGATGACCTAATCGACGATGCCACAGATTAGCAGTGGCAGAGACGCAAGGAGACCAATAAGCTTGAGGAATAGTGGTAGCAGAAGACTCAGAGAGAACATAGAGATCATCATTGTTCTGACCGGAAAGGAGCACTACTTGAGTGGTAAGATCCTTTACATAAAACACAGAGGTGTGAAATTCAAAATAAACATTATTATCACGACAAAATTTCTGAACAGGTAGCAATGGTTTGGTAATGTGAGGAACATGGAGAACATTAGATAATGTAAAGGTGCGTTTAGGGGAATGTAAGATGGTATGGCCAATATGGGATATAGATAGACCCTTACCGTCACCAATATACAAATGATCATTACCAAGATAAGATGCAGAATCGGTCAGAGTCCCAAGATCAGGAGTAACGTGCTGGTTTGCACCAGTATCCGGGAACCAGGTAGAGGTAGAAATCGGACCAACAGCAAGATGGGTAGAGGGCTGATAACCACTGCTGTGAAACTGAGCACATTGCAAGGCTGTGTGGTCGAAGGAGAAGCATAGCTGGCACTTGACGTGCTGCTCAGAAGATCGGTGAGGAGGCCACTGTCCACCAACAACAGGACGTCTGCTCTGCTGCTAGTGATTCTGCTTCCAGTCCGTGGGAGCAGAGGAAAAAGGGCCATGAAAATCAGACCTGCCATATCTATTGTACCTATTGTTGTTGGAGCGCCAGTTGTCGCGGAAGCAACCTCTGTTATGGCCAAAATAGGAGCTGGTTTGCTGCTGTGCAAGATGAGCAGAGGGCAGCAAATATGGTGTAGGCAGCAGAGGTGGATTTGCAGCCAAGGATGGAAGAGAAGACTTATGCAAACTCATGAGTAAGAAGGTGGTTGTGAAGGTCGGCGTATGACAGCGGTTCTGCCTTTGTCACGAGACTAGTTACCAAGTCTTTAAACTTACCACGAAGGCCATGAAATATATAGAGGTTGAAGTCTTCAAGAGAGAGGGGTCGGCCAGCAGCAGCCAATTCATCAAACAATGACTTGGCGTGCTGCATATATGTAGTAACTGAAGCATCTCCTTGCCAAAGATCTTGAAAAGACCATGGAGTTGCATAATGTGAGAATTTGATGGAGAAGCGAGTGCTTTCTCAAGAGTGCGCCAAACACAAGAAGAAGTCTGACAATTAACCACAAGATGTAGGACGTCCAAAGAGAGGGAGGAGAGTAATGCGCTTAGAATAAGCTGATCCTATTGCTTCAAACAGAGAAAAGAAGGGTTAATTGCTGAAGAAGAAGCATCAGAACCGTCAGAAGCATGAGAGGAAGGGGATGGCACTTAGCCATCGACAAAGTGGAAAACACTTGACCAAGAAGATATGGTTTCATCTGCATTCGCCAATAGAGATAGTTTGTAGTTGTAAGTTTCAACAAGACCACATGATTAGTGTTGCGTGCTCTTGGTTTTGCGACCCGTAACTCATCATAAACCAACTCCATATTTTTACGGTTACAGTATAAAGCTATATCCAATCTAGCCTTGATGTTGTCCTTTGTCTTCCCCTTCACATCCATGACGGTGTTGAAAATATTCTCTAACATGTTCTTTTCGATGTGCATGACGTCAAGGTTATGGCGGAGCAGATTGGTCTTCCAATAAGGAAGCTCAAAAAAGATACTTCACTTTACCCAATTATGGGTCAAACCAAAACCAGGAAACTTTTGCTTACCTGATTGAAGGCCAAACACAATGTCACCGTACTCTAAGACAACATCATGCAATTCTTCACCAGAAAGACGCAGGGATGCAACATCTTTTTCAACTCTGCCAACAAAGAAATCTTTTCTGTTCTTTCTGTACCTGTGATGAAGTGGCAAGAAGCGACGGTGACAGTCAAAAAAAGAAGCTTTACCTCCATTTGCTAGCGTGAATGCCTTGTTGTTTTCCATGCAGTATGGACATGCGAGTTTCCCATGCGTGCTCCAACCAGAAAGCATTCCATAAGCTGGAAAATCATTGATAGTCCATATCAATGCCGCCCTCATAAGGAAATTTTGTTTCCTCGATATATCATAAGTCAGAGCTCCGGAGGACCACAACTGCGCCAACTCATCAATCAACGGTCGAAGACAAACATCTATATTCCGCCCCGGGCTTCTTGGACCAGGTATGACAGTAGATAAAAACATGAACTCCGGCCTCATACACATTCCCGGTGGCAAGTTATAAACTGTGAGTATGACCGGCCAACAAGAATAAGGAGCAGCAAATGACCCAAATGGGTTGAATCCGTCTGTACACAACCCAAGACGCACATTCCTTGATTCAGCTGAAAAGTGAGGATGAACACTGTTAAAACATTTCCACGCTTCGCCATCAGAAGGATGAACCATCACTCCATCAACCGCATGGTGTGCTTGGTGCCATGTCATGTGTTCAGCAGTCCTTGGTGACATGAATAACCTCTGCAGTCTAGGTGTGATCGGGAAGTATCTAAGTTTTTTATATGCCACTAGAGTCTTTCCCCTGCCAGTTCTAGGTTTGTAACGGGAATGCCCGCATGTCATGCACTCGGTCATCTCAGCATTTTCAAAGTAGTATAACATGCAGAAGTTAGGGCACATGTCAATTTTTTGGTATCCTAAACCGAGGGGTTTCATCATGGACTTCGCAACATAGAAGTTCTCTTTCAGCCTGTTCCCTTCAGGTAAAATGCTTCTTGCCCATTCAATAATCTTGTCATACCCGGCCTCACTCAACCCGTGATCTGACTTGATGGTGAACACCTGTGCTACGGCCGATAATTTACTGTGGTTCGTGCAGCCATCCCATAATGATTCGTCAGAATCTTTCAACAAATCAAAAAACCTAGCTGCATCTACATTAGGTTCTTCTTCTACGATTGGACATTGACTGCCATTACCTTGATTCATTCTCATTGCATCCATAACCATATTTCTGTAAGGATTAGTGTTGTCATTTGTCGTTTCATGCACGTTGCTAGCACTAGAAGTAGACCCAACCACCGTTTCTTCCATTCTCCTCTCACTCTCGCTAACAAATACTTCTCCATGTGCATACCAACACTGGTAATTCTCCATAAACCCTTTGTGTAGAAGATGCATCATTACAACATCTGGATGCAGATACTTTTTATTTTCACACTTCCTGCATGGACACCTAATACCACCTCCAGTAAAATTTCTGGGAATAGATGTTGCGAAATTAATAAAACCCTGAACCCCATTACAATAATCCATCCTCCGCAATCCTTGGGGTGAATCTCGATACATCCATGAACGATCATCCATGACTTATATCAAACCTCTATAAAATTATGATGACATCATGTATTAATTAACTAAGTTAGGTAAATAAACTTGCAAAAATATTACTTTACCTCGAGATTATCCAACAAACCAATCACAACTTCTCATAAATATTAAATATTCATTATCATTTATCAATGTCCATACGAATTAAAATATATAAATTTACAGAAATTACCACTCCGCAATACCATTGATAAAACTTTAAACGGGCCCATTAAGCAAGCTATTAATTATTTCAAAATAGCACATGTAATTCGGTAATTCCATAAAGAAATAACAATTTACAAACAAATACAATCTTACAAAATCTAAAACAAACCATAACAGGTACAAAATTATAAATTCATATACTACAAGTTTGTTTGAGAAATAACAATAAAACATGTACATCTACTAACAAAATACATATACTAAAAAAACAATAAAATTGACATTTAATTAAATGTTAAAATTTAAAAAGATATAATTACTTACAAAAATTGATAAAATCCGTCGGTAAATCAGAACACGGATGCTGTGACCACAAAACTTCAAGAAATATAACTTGTTGTGCTGATATGAGGAAGATTTTTTTTTTGGGGCGGGAGGGGGGGCTGGTTGTTTGCAGATGGGGAGAGTTGGGATGAGGAAGAAGAAGGAGAAATAGGGGAGAAGAGAGTCGGCAGAGCTGTCATATATTAACCTTTTCTAACGGTTTCACCGACGGAAACTCCGTCGGTTATTACGTCGGTGATTATGACGGAAACATAGACACGTCACCGTACGGATCTGCCATTTCAAATCCCTCGGTGAGTCCGTCGGAAATTTAAACGGCGAAATCGGTCACATCACTGTACGGGCACTGTACGGGCTGTCGTTTTGAATCCGTCGGAAAAAAAAACGGCCAAAACCTCCACGTCAGCGACACGCCTTTTTTTTAAATTCGGAAACTTTTCCGTCCGTAATTCCATCGGTAACTACCGACGAAAAATTTACGTCGGTAGTTACCGACTGAATTACAGACGGAAAAGTTTGCGTCGGTAATTACAGACTGAATTACTGACGGAAAGTGGCCGTCGGTAATTTCGACCTCAAAATACCGACAGAAATATTCCGTCGGTAAATCCTTTGGTATTTAGCGAATTTCTGGTAGTGTTAAAAATGATTTTTAAAAGAAATATATTATTTTAATACATTTTTAAATTAAAAATATTTTAAAAAACAACCGTTACCACATTCTCAAATATCCTAAAAAATTTTTAGCGAGATTAACAATTAGTCATGTTAGGGAAAGTTGAAGCAAAACAAATTTAGTGAGATTTTGTTATCTAGCCATAGCCAAAAACCACACTTGTGAATATTCTCTAATTTTCAAGTTTAACCAATCTAGACTGTTTCAAGGTAGTGATATTTGAGCTTCTTCTACTCGATAAAATTTGTTTGTATGGCTAATCTTATCTCTAATGGAAGATTCTATTAAGAAGAGTTAAATTTGTTTTTCTTTTTCTTTGTTTTATTTTTAATCATATCCTACCAAGTGAAAAAGACAGATTGAGACCCTTATAACATTATTATAACAGCTAGGACAGAAACAAGCTTAATCCCAAAAATTATTGTTGGTGCGCTTGTCATGATTGAGTATTTTACAAGCAATCCTTTATACAAAAACCTAACAGTTGTCATCATCAAACCATTAATCACTGTTGATGGATCAAGATTAATCTAAAAAATTTAATATTTAATAGAAAAATATTTACTATAAACCCATAATAATCATGAACCCAATTAATAGGCCCATATCTAACACCTTGTGGGCTCAGGCTGCATACCCGAGCCCAACACCTTGCTGTGGGCTCAAGCGCACAGCACAAGCCCAATGTTGAGCGCAAGTGCAACATCTTTTGGGCTCAAGTGGTGCTCCCGAACCCAATCCCAAGGGTTGTGCCTAGTTCTTTTAGGTCATTGTCTATTTTTTTAGCCCATTAACATGGCCTAGTTTTCTAGGACCTAGTGAGTGTCTTAAACCCATTTTACTTCTTCCTTCATTGATGCATGTGGAAGACATATCTTTTCTTATTAATGCATGTATAAGAGATATTTATCTTTTATAAATGTTATTATTGTAAAATTATTCTGCATCTCCCCACTCAAGAAGAAGCCAAGGTTCAAGGGTTATAAATTCCCCTTGAACTACCAAGGTCAAAGGTTCAAGACTTTACATTTAAAAGACACACACACACACACACACACACACACACACACACATATATATATATATATATATCCAACACAAGAATCACTTTGTTCTTAGAATTTAAGGCATATTTATTACTCTTTTTCTCTGTAAGATTACGTATTTTACCATCGAAGGGTCCTCAAAACCCCTAAAAGAAAACTTTTTGTAGGTATCCAGAGGCATTTATCAAGAGACAATTTCCTTTACTTCGGAGAAAAAGAGTCATTTGAATGGATATTTTATTAACATTGTCACACTCGACATCATGGCGGCCTTAAAAATTCTATGATATAGAACTTATTTTTGGCATCTTGTTCTTTGGTGGGAAAATGTATGTTTAAAGAGTCACCACCTAGTATTATAGTCACTGGAAACCTTAACTGGTCAACAGAGATTCTATGGTTCAGGACTAGTTGTAGCTAGAGAAGGTATTAGCACCCCTACCGCACCCTACCTGAGGTAAGCTGCATTACTGGTTTTGTCTTAAATTGCTAAAAGTTTATTAGTTTATGCTATGATGGTTTACTTGTAATATTCATAACTCTGGCGTTAGTGAATATTCAACTACAGATACTTCCAACTCTGACGTTGGTAAATATTACGTAGCAAAAAAAAAACAATAATAACAAAATATAATAAAATAAATTTAAATAAGGTTTTTTTTTTATGTATGCATATTTTTTTCCTTGTTTTTTTTTTATATTTTTTTGTTGGGTTAAGCTTAGCTCGTATGGGCTGGGCTGGGCTGGACTGAACCCAGCCGGCCCAGGCCAGTGACCAAGCGATTTTTACCCGCCAGAATTCACGCACGCTGGCTACAGTCACCATGTAATTAAATTTCTAATGCACTGTTTGGGGAATTATTTTGCAAAACTGGAGACACTTACCTGGGAGTAGGATGAGGGCGATGGCGTGCTGTTCCTCCCTTCGTTTACTTTTCCTCTGGTTTTTTTCTTTTCTTTTGCTTTCTCTCGGTGTAACCTGTTCTTCTCTTCTGCTTGTCTTTGTTCTCCTTATGTGCCCACTGTTTCCTCTGGTTCTCTCCCCCTCGTCTTCTTTTTGCCTTTGTTCTTAAAGAAAAATAAATCACCCTGGTTCCTAGAACCTGCTGCTTGCAGTTGCAGACGAAGATGACAGTGTGGAAGGGTTGTTCCACCAACACTGCTTCCTCTTCTCTGTTTTAGTTTTCCTTTGCTTTCTGGACTCTCTGCGTTTACTCCCCTGTCCTCCTTCGTGTCCGTCTGCTCAGGGTAGTGGTGCAACCAGAGACGGGGCTGGTGTTTGTGCGTTAGTTGGCCAATGCTTCTCTCTGTTTCTGTTACGTTTGCTTCTCTAGTCTTTCCCTGGTTTTTTCTTTGTTTTTTTTCTTTCCCTCGGTTCCTTCTTCTCCCTCTTTCAGCTCTCCCCTGTCTTCTTTCTTTTTACTTTCTGTGATCTCTCTCTATCTTTTTTCCCCCTTTCCTGCTTTCTTTCTCTGGCTTTTTATAGCCAGAGAATTCCACACCGTTACCCAGGTAATAAAGTGACTGTTATTGCAGGAGTAATGGCGATGCATCGTTGGGCATCCGTTTTTTTTCGGTCAGGTGAAGAAGATGAACAACGTTGATGTTAATGGCCATTTGCATTTTGGTCCTTGACGTTTTGAAAGCTTTGTATGCAAGCTCCCTGAATAAACTTTAATTGGACCCCTGCATTTCAGCGCATTTTACGAAACCATCCTTGGTTTTTGAATGTTTCAATTCAGTCCTTAATTGACTCTTGAACTTTTAATTCTTTCAAAATTACCCTTGGAAAGATCAATTAGACTCCTACAGTACCACCGCCTTTTCAATTTGGTCATTGGATTTTAATTTTTTGCAATTTTGACCCAAATTAACCTTAAAATTTGGTATGTTTTCAATTAAGCCCCTGATTTCATTAATTAAATTAATTACAAGTTCAATTAAGTCTCAAACTTATCAATTCTTCAATTAAGCTCTTGATTTGGTTAATAAAACTAATCCAAAATTTAATTAAATCCCAAAACTTCCAATCATGTTGCCCTTAACCCAAATTTTAATTCATTCTTTATTTATTTCATTTTTTATTTGTTTTTTTCATCATCATTTTTTCATTTTTCATTATCATTTTTTCATTTTTCATTATCATTTTTAAGGAAATAAAAGGGTAAAAAATTAGGTTATGACAAACATATAATTCACCAAAAAACCTTATTCCAAAGCACATCGGATTCTTAAACATCATAAATTGGCATCGTTTGTGAGAAAACGATTAAAAAAAACCATCAATTTTCTTTTTACAACTTGTGTTTGACATTTTAAGATCATTCCATAACGGATAGCCAAGACACACCCGGACTTGGACGCGTAACAGATCTACCTGTTAATGCGAGTACTTCTACCCAACCAGAATTCCAACAACTTATTAATCAAGTACAACTCTTGATTCAAGCGTTTTTAGCTACTTAGGGAAAAAATTGAGTTGTGCCACCCCAACAAGTATTGACACCGTTAGTAACATCAGAGGCCCTAATACCACCATAAAAGGCTGCTCGTAGTATGTGCAAGCATTTACGCTACTTTGAAAAGTCTAAGCAAAACAACATTCAAGAAAGTGTCATTCCTCAACGTTCATCGAGTCCCACGAAAGATCGCTCTCATCATCAGGATATCTGATGTAACCATATTATTCGATAGTTTCACCCACATCTACCTAATGTTTTGTCCATGTTTTATATATAAAATGCCTTGATATTCTTTGTTTTTTGTTTTGAAGGCATTTTTGGATGAAAGATGCAAAAAGGAGTAAATTGGAGGTAATTGGCAGATTTGACGTTCAGTCGATGTTTTGTGCAGAGCGTGAGTTCTAGAGATCGAAATGAAGTGATTCCAGTGGCACTAAAAAGCTAACATCCATACCTTTCTGGAAATGTAATGCAAGAAAAATAAAAGGAGAAAGATCATGGAAATCACATCCTGCAAAGTCAAATCTCGCATTCTGCCAGTGTTGACCTTTGGTCATTCAAAATTTAATATCTGGAGCTACAGAAGTCCAATTGATGCAAACTCAATTTTCTTGGATTCCTAATTCAAAGACCTATCCACGCTCCAAATTGCAGCCAAAACCGATGTCATATGAGGGAGATATGATTTTCCAAAGATGACAACTGAATTCTGCCAGCAAACAGGTTTCGTGAAGAAACGAGTCCAAATTACATTTCGAAGCATCTAAACCGACATCCAAGTTTTTATATCAGCAATTTAGCTCCTCTAAGTCAGAGTTTGAAGATTTCATGCAAGGCTATTTCTCCTTTTTAGGAAAAATAGTTATTGAAGTACTTAAATGTAAACTGTCAACTTAAGGAAGGACTATTTTGTAAAATAGAGACCTAGGGTTTCCTAGGATATAAAAAGAATGAGAGAAGAGAAGGGGGGCAGCCAACCAAGAAGAGAAAAACGCCCCCTTCCTCTAAGAAACCCTAAATTATGCATTCTTCCTTCTTTTTGATTAGTTGTTCAACAAACATGCAAGGCTAAACACTTTTTCTTGGTTGCAAGGACACGGAAACCTTCGGATTTCAAGAACTGTGAGATTTATTTTACCTTTTCTTTTTAGTTTATATGATGAATATGTTTGTTCTCCTATGCTTATTTTTCCTATGATTGTTTATTTTAATTGCTAGAGCGGACTCTAAGTTATTGTTGTAGACAATCTATTGTTAAGTTTGATATCAAAACCGGAGTTGTGGTATATGAACTTGTGAAGCAACTGAGTTTAATAATTGTGGCGGATCTACGTTATTAATCTTAGGGAGAACATTCAATCAAATCAAACATAGACTGCGGACAGTTATGTTTTCTTGATTAATCAACTTATCTAGTTCTTAAGGCTGCCATTGAATTAAATTACTAGTGCGGACACTGTGGTTGTTTGATGGTTAGGGCTAGTTATACGGCGGATCCGTTAACTAACCAATGTTAAGAAGAGATAAATATTCAGAATATAAATTGATGTTTCGTTTCCATGATCAGTTCTGATTTCTGTAGGTGGATGTGTGCTTGTGACCAAGGTTTGTTCTCTTGATAATTTTTTGATTTTATTAAATTTCGTTTGATAGTTTTCTGTTTTCTTTTGCTTTAGCCTACATAACTTCCAAACCCCCCCCCCCAAATTACATATCATCTAGCATAAAAATCTAACTTGAATCTTCCTCGTGGGATCGACCCCTTGCTTGCTCTATACTATCTTGTGTGTTGTGTTTGAAGCTAGGGTAATTAATTTGTGCGACCGCGACATCGCAACAAATTTTGGCGCCGTTGCCGGGGAGGTAATTTTAGTTGATTTTTGTGCTTGTACTGTTATTTTTATTTGCTGTGATTCAAAAAAAAAAAAAAAAAAGAGAAACAGAATTTTTGCTTGCGACGGTACTGTTCACTTGCGGTAGCGGTACTGTTCAAAACAGAGTTTTTGGTGGAATTAGGTATCGGGCTTTTTTTTCCTAAAGGAAAACGACGTTCTGAACAGGACTAGTGATACATCACTAGCCCCACCCTATTGAGGCCAAATTCCGCTGTTTTCTAGTGTTTTTAGGCAGTTTTAGGTTTCTACCGTAGGATTTTCGTACAATTTGCATTGTTTTCGATCTCTTGTGTGGTTACTTTCTTTTGAGTTTTCTTAGCAATTTATGCCTGTGACCCGTTCTACTAATCAAATTCAAGTGCAGGTTGATCTTGAAATAGAAAGTACTTTACACAGATTAAGAAAGGAAGCTCGCCTCAACACCATGGCTATTGCACGACAACAAACACTCAAAGAGCTTGCTGCTCCTAACGTGGAAAATCAACCATTGTGCATTAACATTGACAATAATGTAAACTTTGAGCTCAAATCTGGTTTTATACATTTGCTACCAACTTTCAATGGTCTTGCAGGAGAAGATCCTCATACTCATCTCAAGGAATTCCATATGGTTTGCGTTGGCATGAAACCGAATGGAGTTGACGAAGAACAGGTTAAGTTGAAAGCTTTCCCTTTCTCTTTAAAAGGGGCAGCAAAGGCATGGTTTTTCTCTATTCTCCCAAGTTCCATTGGAACTTGGAATGCCATGAAGAAGATTTTCCTTGAAAAATATTTCCCAGCATCTCGAGTTGCCAACATAAGGAAAGAAATATGTGGGATTCGACAATCTCATGGAGAGACACTTTCCGAGTATTGGGAAAGATTTGAGCAACTGTGCATTCAATGCCCTCATCATCAAATACCCGATCAGCTGCTCATTCAATATTTCTATGAAGGATTGATGCCTACTGATCGTAGTATCATTGATGCTGCAAGTGGAGGGGCATTGGTAGATAAGACACCCGAGGCTGCACGCCAATTGATCTCAAACATGGCAGCCAACTCGAAACAGTTTGGCACTCATGGAGACTTCGCAAATAAACGAGTAAATGAGGTAAGTATTTCTAACCTTGAGAATAAAGTTAATGATCTTACTTCTCTTGTGCGTTCTTTGGCTTGTGGCAATGTACAGCAGGTGAAAGTTTGTAGCATATGCTCCTTACAAGGACATGCTTCAGATATGTGCCCAACAATGCAAGAAGATTACATTGAACAAGCTAATGCAGTTGATGGAGCATTCAATGGACAGTCCCAGCGTAAATATGATCCCTTTTCCAACACGTACAATCCTGCATGGAGAGATCATCCCAACTTATGCTATGGGAACCCACCTCAACAAGGCAATCAAGGCCGACAGTTCCATCCCCATGGATTTCAATCCCAACAGAATTATCAAGCAAGACAGCCCCCTCCATTCACAAACTCTAATGTTATGGGGTCATCATCCAATGATGATCTTCGTGAGATGATGAAAACTTTGGCTTCTAACACTGTGACCTTGCAACAAAATGTTATGTCTTTTCAACAAGAAACAAGGTCAAGTATTCACAACTTGGAGAAGCAAATGGGGCAAGTAGCTTCAAGTGTGGGGAAATTGGAAGCACAAATGAATGGAAAATTGCCCTCCCAAGCATTGAATCCAATAGAGAATGTTAGTGTGATCATGCTACGAAGTGGGAAAGAACTTGAAGAGAAAAGGTCAAAACAAATTGAGATGGAGGAAGAAGAAGAGATAGCAACTGAATTGAGTACAAAGAAGGAACATCCTCTTCCTCTACAAACTGAAATATTGACCAACACTCCAAAGGTAACTCCTCATTCAATGAATTCCAGTTTTAAAATAATTCCACCCTTTCCTGTGAGTTCTTCTAGGTCAAAGAAAGAGGACAAAGAAAAAGAGATTTTAGAGGTTTTCAAGAAAGTAGAACTCAACATTCCTTTGCTTGATGTTATCAAGCAAATTCCCAAGTATGCCAAATTCTTGAAGGAGTTGTGTACTACCAAGAGAGCTTTCAAACTAAAAGGTCATGAAATGGTAAGTATGGGTGAAGTTGTATCTGCTATTGTTCAAAAGAATATGCCTTTGAAGCAAAAAGACCCAGGTGCGTTTACTATCCCATGTGTTATTGGTAATGCTAGTTTCAAAAGGGCCTTGTGCGATTTAGGTGCATCCATTAGTGTTATGCCTAAACATGTTTATGATTCTCTTAGTCTTGAGCCTTTGAATAAAACTAGCATTGTAATACAACTTGCGGATCGTAGTTTTGTTTACCCACTTGGTGTGATAGAAGATGTCCTAGTCAAGATTGACAGTTTGGTCATTCCATGCGACTTTTATATTCTTGATATGGAACATGATTCTTGTGATTCATCAAACAACACTCCTATATTGTTTGGGAGACCATTCTTGAAAACTGCCAATACAAAAATTGATTGTGGTAAGGATACTTTGTCTATGGAGGTAGGAGATGAAAAAATTGAATTTAATTTTCATGATGCAATGACATATCCTTATAGCAATGTTTATTCTATCACATGTTATGACCAAGTTGATAAGTGTATGCAGCAAGTTTGTGATTTTGATAGTGAGGATGGATTAAGCGTAGCTTTGAGCTGTGGCTATGATTTTACCAAGATAAAAGAGATGGAGAGGCATATATGTGTTCTCCAAAATGTGCATGACTCAGCATTGGATTTACAAGCTTTGCAAATTGTACTCCATGATGCAGGAGTCATTTACCTCATCATGGACAGTGAATGGGTGGCGCCTATCCTTTTGGTGCCTAAAAAGATTGGAATTACGTTGGAAGAGATTCGAAATGATTCTTACGAGAATGCAAGGATTTATAAAGAAAAGACTAAGAGTCTCCATGACCAAATGATTACAAGAAAAGAGTTTAATGTTGGAGATAAAGTCCTCTTTTATCATTCGCGTTTGAAACTTTTTCCTGGAAAGTTGCGCTCTCGTTGGATTGGACCCTTTGTTGTTTCTAATGTTTTTCCTTATGGTGCAGTTGAAATTACAAGTTTAGAAACCAACAAAGTACTCAAGGTCAATAGGCATCGTTTGAAACCTTTCTATGAAGGTTGGACGGCAGAACTCACCGCTTTTGTAGAGTTAGCTGAACCAATCTATGAAGAATGAGCATGCCACATGTCAAGCCAATGACATAAAACAAAAGCGCTTACTGGGAGGCAACCCAGCACAAAAAAAAAAAATCAGATTTGCTTTCTTTGTCCTTATCTTTTATTTTTTTTCGCATTTTAATTTTTTTTTTCTTTTCTGTCATTCTCTTATGTTCCTTTACTTTTATTTCAACATTGAGGACAATGTTGTGTTTTAAGTGTGGGGGTATTGGGAGAATTTTAGTTTTCTTTGTTGTTCTTTAAAAGAAAAAAAAAATTTATGTTTGATCTTTTGAACTCCCATTGGTTTTTTAGAATATGAGTATTATGTATGAGAATTAGTTGAGATAGATGAATAATATAAATCAAATGAAGGAGTGTGCATGCAAGTTTTAAGGTTTAATTGGTTTAGGGATTGACTTTGAGAATATGCCATGTTGACTTTATAGTGTTATACCAATGCAAGCTTTTGAGCCTTCAACATTATATTCTTTTATTGTGCCTTCTTTTAATGATATGTATCTTTAGAACTTGCTTCATATCTTGTTGAGATTACATTCATATTACATATATACATGAAGATGATAAAGGCATTAGGAATTTTAACCACTTGAGCCAAAAAGCCAACCTAAAGCATATTATCCTTAGTGAGCCCCTTTTGAGCTTGTTTATCTTTTCTTTGTTTTATCCATGTATAAGCCTTAACTTTTTATATGTTTTCCTTTTCCCCTGGCCAAGGATTAGTAGAGCGTATACTTATGATATCTCATGGAATTATGGTTGGAAATTATGTGAAAAGAAAGAAGAAGTGATATTTGATGAAAAGATGGGCAAAGTTGCCAAAGGTAAAAAAAAAAAAAAAAGGAAAGAAAAAGAAAAGAAAAAGAAAAAGAAAAAGAAAAAGTGTTCCTTTATGTTCTTAAGATTTTATATTGAAAAAGCTTGAAATCAAAAGAAGTTAAGCATTGGTGATTAAAGATGGAAAATTTATGTGCTTTGATGGAATATCTTGTTTGAAATATCATTTTTCAGAATGCTCTACTTTCTTTGGTTTGAACCTTTTCTTTTACTCTATTTTACCTCACCTTAACCTTAGCCCCATTACAACCGGAAAATAAGACCTTTTGATTCATGTAGTACTTGTAATAAGTTGCTAATGGAGATGAGATTGAAAAGCAAGCTTATGGTAGAACATACTCTTTGATTGAATTTGAGAGATTTAAACACATAAACCCTAAACACATGAGTGTTGGAGTGTATATCAATGAGAGGACCTATCACTTTGGCATGGCATAGATTTCATTTAAATCCCGACGGTTGATTGAGTTTTGAAGTTTGCATGTAAATGAATTCATAAGAATTATACTATTTATCCTTCATGATTGTATTCTTGTTTATAATGCATATATTCTTGGACATTGATGGGAGATTAAGAGATTGATCATAGTTTTTTTCAATTTGATTTTATTTATCCTTTCTCGAGGACGAGCAAGAGCTAAGTGTGGGGGTATTTGATGTAACCATATTATTCGATAGTTTCACCCACATCTACCTAATGTTTTGTCCATGTTTTATATATAAAATGCCTTGATATTCTTTGTTTTTTGTTTTGAAGGCATTTTTGGATGAAAGATGCAAAAAGGAGTAAATTGGAGGTAATTGGCAGATTTGACGTTCAGTCGATGTTTTGTGCAGAGCGTGAGTTCTAGAGATCGAAATGAAGTGATTCCAGTGGCACTAAAAAGCTAACATCCATACCTTTCTGGAAATGTAATGCAAGAAAATAAAAGGAGAAAGATCATGGAAATCACATCCTGCAAAGTCAAATCTCGCATTCTGCCAGTGTTGACCTTTGGTCATTCAAAATTTAATATCTGGAGCTAAAGAAGTCCAATTGATGCAAACTCAATTTTCTTGGATTCCTAATTCAAAGACCTATCCACGCTCCAAATTGCAGCCAAAACCGATGTCATATGAGGGAGATATGATTTTCCAAAGATGACAACTGAATTCTGCCAGCAAACAGGTTTCGTGAAGAAACGAGTCCAAATTACATTTCGAAGCATCTAAACCGACATCCAAGTTTTTATATCAGCAATTTAGCTCCTCTAAGTCAGAGTTTGAAGATTTCATGCAAGGCTATTTCTCCTTTTTAGGAAAAATAGTTATTGAAGTACTTAAATGTAAACTGTCAACTTAAGGAAGGACTATTTTGTAAAATAGAGACCTAGGGTTTCCTAGGATATAAAAAGAATGAGAGAAGAGAAGGGGGGCAGCCAACCAAGAAGAGAAAAACGCCCCCTTCCTCTAAGAAACCCTAAATTATGCATTCTTCCTTCTTTTTGATTAGTTGTTCAACAAACATGCAAGGCTAAACACTTTTTCTTGGTTGCAAGGACACGGAAACCTTCGGATTTCAAGAACTGTGAGATTTATTTTACCTTTTCTTTTTAGTTTATATGATGAATATGTTTGTTCTCCTATGCTTATTTTTCCTATGATTGTTTATTTTAATTGCTAGAGCGGACTCTAAGTTATTGTTGTAGACAATCTATTGTTAAGTTTGATATCAAAACCGGAGTTGTGGTATATGAACTTGTGAAGCAACTGAGTTTAATAATTGTGGCGGATCTACGTTATTAATCTTAGGGAGAACATTCAATCAAATCAAACATAGACTGCGGACAGTTATGTTTTCTTGATTAATCAACTTATCTAGTTCTTAAGGCTGCCATTGAATTAAATTACTAGTGCGGACACTGTGGTTGTTTGATGGTTAGGGCTAGTTATACGGCGGATCCGTTAACTAACCAATGTTAAGAAGAGATAAATATTCAGAATATAAATTGATGTTTCGTTTCCATGATCAGTTCTGATTTCTGTAGGTGGATGTGTGCTTGTGACCAAGGTTTGTTCTCTTGATAATTTTTTGATTTTATTAAATTTCGTTTGATAGTTTTCTGTTTTCTTTTGCTTTAGCCTACATAACTTCCAAACCCCCCCCCCCAAATTACATATCATCTAGCATAAAAATCTAACTTGAATCTTCCTCGTGGGATCGACCCCTTGCTTGCTCTATACTATCTTGTGTGTTGTGTTTGAAGCTAGGGTAATTAATTTGTGCGACCGCGACATCGCAACAATATCCCTGCATAAAATGGGTATTCAAGGCATGTTACTTCTCATTACCATAGCATGTGTAATATCACCAATCTCATCATTCCGCACCAGAATAAGCTCCTCGAAACCAAGTAGACAAAAGGATAAATGGTGGCCAACCTTTCAGAACATCTAAGAAGATGCCTACAACCCTCATTAAGTACAGGGCTCTCCCCATCTATACAAGTTTTGAATCCCTGAATTCTTTAAGACTATATCTCTATAAAAATAAGCTTGGATAAATATGATGGTTTTACCAATCTAAGAAAACATGTGCTAAATATGCATAGTAACTTGGAGTTGGTAATTCATGAGGGTGGTGCACAATGTGAAAGATACTCCTTACAACCTTTATAGGGTCTATGCATTCTTGGTATAACAACTTAGAACCAAGTTCTATTTAATGATTCAGAGATCTACCTGCAAAGTAGAGTTCCATGGACCTCTTTGGGTTTACCCAGTCATATGATGAATCCACAAGGGCATACTTGAAAAGGTTTAGCGAGGAGATGCTCAAGGTAGATGAGTTGCTTGAGCTAGTGGCCTTTGAGGCCTAGACGTATATGCATACTCCAATCATCGAATCTAGAAATCATTGGTGAAGCTTTAAGATATGGGTGAAGAGAGGTAGTCCCTTCCCCTGTTAGTGTTAGGCAGGAACTAGAAAGACCAGAAGTTGGTTCTAAGTCATCTAGTAATCTAAAAAAGTTGAAGAGATGACTTAGTCTTAGCCAAACGGACTTTGATCATAGGTAGGTCAAGTATGAAAAAAACCTACTAATGAAGGAAGACCTTTTAGGGATAAGAGACATAGGTCTAAAGAGAGAGCTAAAAAAGGATCTTTCGTGTATAACTTTGTATAATCTCGAATGCTATTAGTTTCGGTGTGTAGACCAAAAAATACAGTGCATGAAAAAGTTTCTAGATTCATGGAGATATAAAAAAGCATATAAAGTTGTGGGTTCCCAATTTTAAAGGAATTCCTGCCAAGATGACAGATCCTACTGTAGGTGCCTCTACATGAGCTTCAGGTAACCAAATATGAACTGGTACCATAGGCATTTTGATGGCGAAAGAGGTGAAAGAAGTAATCCATAGAAAGATTTGGCGTCACTCACTAAATTCCATATTGTTCATAACTATTCATTTTTTATTTTTTAAAAAAATTCTTATAATTTAATCCATAACAAATTTCACATTAAACCTCACACCAGAGTATCTACATTTAGATATGACGGAGGGTACCAAAGACCTGAGGAGTGGGGTAAAGGAACATGCTCTATGGAGAGAATTGTATGTCCTATCTAACAAAAGCTTGTTTAAGGTTAAGCAAGTCATAAAGAATCGTATATAGGTGGAAGAGGCCAATGTGTTGCAACATAGACCTCCTCGTTTTTATAAGGATAACTAACCTAAAGTCTAACAGTCCGACTATATGACTTGCTCAATGTTAAAAGTTCTCAACATATCCTCTTTATTTGAGGGTAATTTTTTTTATTCACCAAAAATTCGGCAGAGTTTCGTTTGTATTTAGGACATCCCAAATTATCGACTACTATCAATTTACTCAATCAACCCATTGTCACAAGGTCCCATAATTCCAGACCTTTCATCAAACATCATAATTAAACACCTCATACAATCCATACAATATATATATATATATATATATATATATATATATATATATATATATCCTACGAGTAAGTTCAATATGAACATAGTCTATATATCATGTCAAAAAATTTAAAAGAAAAGGAATACTAACATGTAAAAAAAGCATTTACAACATAATAAGTGTTCTTAATCATTTCAAAAGGGTTACTTACAAGATAACTAAAATACTACATTCTAAGTTGAACTTTTATAAAAATACATCAAGGTTTACACAAAAGTATACTACATAAATGCGTTAATTCCCTTTTGTTTAAGTTAAATATTTACATAAGCTTGACAAAGTAAAGTCCTAAACTAATGATCTCCCTGGATATTTGATGGACCTGATACATAAATAAACATACCATTATGTTGATAAAGATATGCTCATGTAATGTATATGAATGAAGTATTAAATTTCTATCAGATCCATGAGAATTCTAACAGAGAACTTATATATATTGCTTGTAAATATTTTAAACCCAATTAGAACTCATTTGCATATTCTTAATTTGGATACTCTTATTTACTTGCGTGAACTGGGTGACCTTGCAAAGTCTAATCTTGAAATTCATTTTCCAGCAATCCTATCATGGATGCCATTAACAGAAGCAAATCTTGTATATAATCTCCCGGCAATCCTATCACGGATGCCATTAGCCGAAGCTAATCTTGTAATTCAACTCCCGGCAATCCTATCATGGATGCCATTAGCCGAAGCTAATTGACACGACCAAAAGATTGATGTCTTTTCCCAAGTGCAGGAGTGTCAAAGTAATAAATAACCCGGCAAGACCGGGGTCGAACCACAGGGAGGTTAATTGTATAAATTGTAGATAACAATAATACAAAAGTAACAATAACAACAACAATAACAATAACAATAACAATAATAATAATAGTGATAATAATAATAGTGAAGAAGAAGAAGTCGATGAGAACTTTGAGATAGAAGATTAATGTAAGGATGAAACAATGATAACAACAAATGTCAAGGTTAGAGGATCCACTAATGGTACTTCAAACAAGTATAGTATAAACTCTTATTATTCAATTGGAAACCACACACAAAGGAGGTTCCAATCAGATTATAAATTTTTGACATGATTACATTAGTTATTTTATTCGAATAATGCTAATACTTGTAAATATTGTCAGGCATTCATGATTATAACTTATGTTAACAACAAATCAAGTTCCTTTCATAGCTCAGGTGTCGGTTATACCATACAGTATGGGCTATGAAAGTGCCAAGTATTTGTTGTACCAAGTGTTATACAACATAAATCTAGATTAACCATTTAACAAGCAAAGTATTAAAAGTGAACAAGATAACAAATATAAAGCATGTTAGTATCTAACATTAAGGTCCATGTTAAGTTTATATTATACTTATTCTTACACCATTAGTGTACCCTTTTCACCTTGACATAATTAACTTAGCTAGACATAATGAAAGAAAGAAACATAAATAACCAAGATAAGAACATAAATGAGAAAGAAGTTAACTAAGTAAAGAAAAGGAAATGAAAGGCATAAACAAGAGATTAATATAAAACTTAAGAATTACAAAAGAGAGAGCAAGAGCATGATCTTGATATGAACACCAAGATGCCTAAATACATGGCAAATGCCTCCTTTTATAGGCCAAAATTCAGAACTATTGATTTGTTGACTAATTGATGAGTGGGTGGCCATATCTTGACTTGGTGACAATTCTTATCTTTTTGTCTGCCAAAAACGTCATTGATGACGTCATAATTTGAACAAACTTAAATCATGAAAGTTCTAGGAAATTGTCTCATCTTTCCAGGGTACAAATTTGAGATCATTTGGACTTCTAGAACTTGAGATATGGGCTGAACACTGAACAGTGTCTGGGCTGCAGGACAGATTCGGACTTCTTCTTTGTTGCTACAATTTGGACTTGAAAACGGCCTTGTTAAATCTTGGGCTCCACATGAAAGTTGTTGGCCTATGTCTTATCTTTCCATCCATATAAAATGGACCTAAATCCAAGATCTACAGCTCCAGATATGACCCAATTACCGAACAGTGTTCCAGTTTGGACTACACCAGCATCTCTTTTCTAAGTTTGGCCATCTCTTTGTCCTTTCAATTTCAATATTTCAACTCATCAATCAATTCTTTCATTTATGTGATAGGCCTGCATTTAAGATGAACATTTACCATAAATTAAAGGTATCTTATATAATTAGATATGTTATTATAAAACATGCTTTAGTTAAGGAGTTATTGATACTTCAAGTGCAAAATGATGATATAAAACCTTGATAAAAATGCACTTTTAAGTACTAATCACTAATCTTGTAAATACGCTAGGCTTTATTTACTTTGAACACGATATTTATTATAGTTACATTCACCAGAAGAATTTTAAATTGTATAAGTGCAAATAGGAGGGAAAATCACGCACCTGCTTTGCCTGTCTCGCAACCTCCCCTAACAGAAGATCCAATCTTGGTTACTCCTCCTGAATCACAAGGAAGTTTTTTGGTTATGATTCCTTTAAGCCGATATTATAGAGAATCCATATTCATCCATTACTCATATGTTACTTTCTATGCATGTTCATTTCCTCATAACAACATATATATATATATATATATATATATATATATATATATATATATATATATATATATATATAGACACATACATATATATCATGTATATTTTCAGAGTTAGTATCTCAATGTGCAAGTGTTCGTATGACTCAATTCTTTTATATTCTTATATATAGTATTCACGTGAAAGTCTACTGTTACTGTCTAACTTTGAACTGTTACTGTCTACACATTGAACTGTTACTATCCAACCATTACTATCTAACTTTGAATTGTTACTATCTATGTCGCACGTGTGCGCCGTTGCGGCGAAAATATAAGTCCCACTTTAAATCTAAAATGTAAATCTATTTATCTGGCAAATATGGTGAGACAAGAAATTCTTGCCGTTTATTGGTAGAAAATGAAATGGGAGTCGCCACCTAGTATTTTGGTCACTAGGAACCCTAACTGGTCTCAAAGATCGGGTACGGGGACTGGTTGCGTAAAGGGAATGTATTAGCACCCCAAATACGCTTTACCTAAGGTAAGCTGCATTGTTTGATTGTCTGATAAAAAACTAAGGTGTTATCCTATTTCAATTGTTGGTCTATTTACGGTTCAAGAAAAGTCTTCCTCAGTAAGGAGGTTCTTATCTTATTGGGTAAAATCATAACCGTTCTAACTTCTATATAAAAACTATATTTTTAATATCAGGAATACGTTTTACCTATAAATTCATAATTCCCAATACTAAAGGAAGAAAAAAAGATTTTTTTAGAATTTTTGAAATATTGGCCTAGTTCTCATGGTTCTAACAAACTTGTTGTTAAAGCCAAAGTGCATGCTAATACATATATTTTTTAAAATTTCTTTCGTTATATGAAAATATGATGTGATGATTTTTTTAAATTTTGGAGAGACTAGGTCGTATGCATTAAAACAAAAACATCCTTTTATATATATATATATATATATTTTGATGTCTTGATGAAAATCGGGTATTTTAAGATTGGATTTGTATCTTACGGTATAAAAATACAAACCAATATTAAGCCATTTTGATGAAAATATGCAGGAAAATCAACAATATTTTTTTAAGGATTTTTCAGAATTTTTTTGAAAGCAAAACAATTTTTATTTTTAAATTTTTTTTGATGTTTTGACGAAAACTGGGTATTTTAATACTGGATTTGTATCTTTATGGTATAAAAACACAAACCAATATTAAGCCATTTTGATAAAAATATGCAGGAAAATCAACAATGTTTTTTCAAGGATTTTTCAGAATTTTTTTTAATTTTTTTTTGGATATATATCTATATATAAAAAATATAAAAAACATTATAATAAATAATATATAATATTAGGTGGGCTGGGGTGGGCCGGCTCAACTAACTAGGCCGGACTCAGCCAAAAAAGGGTTGGGCCAATCTCAACCAAGAAGGGATTGGGTCGATCTCAGCCCAACAAAGTCTCCTATTTTTGTCTGGGCCGGACCTGGCCCAGATAGCAGGGATGGGCCAGAATCAGTCTGGCCCACAAACACATGGCTGGGCCAGAACCAATCTAGCCCAAAGAAGAAAAAAACAACAATGCTGGGCCAGAATCAGCCTGGCCCAGCAACATAACATCAGGGGGGCAATTATCTTCCACCTCCCCTCCTGCATGCAGAACGCTGTTCGTTCTGCATGCAGGGGAAAAATAAAAAAAGTGCAAACAATTAGGGGGAGAAAAGTTACCTGGCGTGGAGGAGATGGTGCGTTGCTGGTTTGGCTGCTTCGCTGGCGGTGCTGCGGTGGAGGCCGGTGGCGGTGTTATGGCTCACGGGCAGCGACTCCAAATAGTAATGTTACTGCTTCAGGCGGTGGAAAAAAAGGCTTTTGTTCTTCCCTTCTCCTCCGTTCTCCTCCTCTTCTTCTACTGCGTTTCCTTTCCCCTTTGGTTTGCTTTGTATCTTTACTGTTTTTTTTTTTTTGGTTTGCTTTCCCTTTCCTCTAAACCTCACAATCCCTCTCCCGTTTGTGTCTTCCCCGGTTTTTTCCTTTTTGGTCCCTTTTCCTCCCTCTCAGTTTGGGTTTACTGGTGGTTCCTTTCGGTTCCGATTCTCCTTTCCTCTATTCACTTCCCCTTTTCCTTTTCTTTTTTCTCCCCTCTATTACGTTACTCTCCTTTCGTTCACTTTCTCTCCTCTCTTCGGTTCGTTCCTTTCTCTCTTTTCCTTTGTTATTTCTCTGCCTCCTTTTTTTCCTCTTTCTCGCATGCTGACGTTGGGGGTATTTATAGGGCAAAAGGGAGCAGAGGCGTCCCTATTGCCACCCGATGGCAGCGCATGGGGAGCAGGGCTTTGCTGCCCTGCCACAGCGACGGGTTGGCTGGCCAATGGGCGTGGCTAGCAGGGCGCGACTCCCTCGGTTTCTCATCATGAGAGTGCGTGGGGGGTCGGGTTTTGGCAGGGCATGCGGCGTCCAGGGTTTAATGAAGAAAGAAGGGAAAATAACACTGCCTTCCCCTATTGCAAGTCCAGGGGAAGGAGAAAGGGGAACAGTGTCGTTCAAAAAGACATTGTTCTGCCCCTCTTTTTTTTTTTTTACATGAAACGGCGCCGTTTTGGACAAAACGCGCCGTTTCATTTAAATATGGCGCTACATGTCAACTTCTAAATCAGTCCTTAATTTATCTTTTGTTCATTTCAATTGCATCCCTGACAACTTCAATCTCTGCCCTTATAGTTGGCCGCCTTTTTCACTTTAATCCTTGGTCTCTAATTTATGCAATTTCACCCTCAATTGACTAATAAACTTCTAATTTCTTCAATTTGGCCCCTAATTGGGTTAATTATAGCCCTTCTATTTACACGCCTTTTTCAATTTGGTCCTTGGTTTCATATTTCCTCAATTAAGTCCCTAATTGGTCGTTAAACTTCAATATTTATGCAATTAAGCCCCTGATTTGACCAAATCAACTCTCAAAAATTATAATTTGACCCTAGAACTTTAATTTCTTCCAATTAAAGCTCAAATTGACTTAAAAATTGATTTTTCTTGTAATCAAACCCTCTATAAATTCAATTAAACCTTCAATAAAATCTAATTGAGTCCATAAACATCCAATTTTGGACTTTTCTCTTCAAATTAAATTTTCTTTTCCAATAGAGCTCTCATCATTCAAGTATATACTGTACAAAATTTCACTCCTTGTATTTTTGAACCTCCTTAATCAATTTTTCTGATCCTTTTCTGAGCGCTCCAACCTCCTATTATTTTTCTAATTTCTTCCGGCTATGTATTTATATATTTATTTTTATTTTTGTGGGGGGACCCAAAATGGGTTACAACAGATGCCCCCTCTTTATAATACTTACGGAGTAGGGGTTCTGCGTAGTAAGTTTTATAAAGATAAACAAAACTGAACTTCCAAAATTGATCTTGCCAAAGCTTGATCGATCTGAGACTTTGTCTTTACAGCAATCCTCTTCAACCCGAAACTACGATCAAAACTTAGTCATCTTGAGATCCCAATCTGGCGATCCTCTGACTTCTAACTTCGATTAGACTAACTTGGAATTCCATCTGAGATCCCTTCTGGCGATCTCTTTTAACCAAAAAAATTTATATTTGTAGCTTGGCCCACCTGAAATCCCATCTGGCGATTTTCTTTAGCCAAAGCTAATATCTATATTGCGGTTGGGTTAACCTGAGATCCCTTCTGGCGACCTCCTTTTACCAAAACCAAAAAAATCCTATAATTATAGCTCAATCAACCTGGAATCCCATCTGGCGATTCTCTTTTACCAAAGCTGAAATATGAGATCCCTTCTAGCGACCTCCTTTAACCAAAATCGAAAAACTATAATTGTAGCTCGGTCAACCTGGAATCCCATCTGGCGATTCCCTTTAACCAAAGCTAAAATATGAGATCCCTTCTGGCGACCTCCTTTGACCAATGCTGAAATATGAGATCCCTTCTGGCGACCTCCTTTCACCAAATCCGAAATATGAGATCCCTTCTGGCGACCTCCTTTAACCAAAACCAAAAACCTATATTTATAGCTCGGTCAACCTGGAATCCCATCTGGCGATTCCCTTTAACCAAAGCTGAAATATGAGATCCCTTCTGACGACCTCCTTTGACCAAATCCGAAACATGAGATCCCTTCTGGCGACCTCCTTTAACCAAATCTGAAATATGAGATCCCTTCTAGCGACCTCCTTTGACCAAAGCTAATATCGATGTCGTTCTTCCTGATGGTAAGGTTTGAACCTTTCGTTTTCTTTTAAAAATTTCCTAATAGGTTCTTCTCACTTTATTGTTGTTCCAGAATCAAAACTATGATTCTTTGCTATCATTAACCCACTGATTCTTTCTTCGTCCACAATCTTGTTGGATTACATTAAGGATTCCTCTTGTAACGATTCAAAAGGAACATATATGCAATGATTTATGATTAGATGCCATGCATGCATTCGTACCTGGTTTTGAAAAATAGGTCCCATCACACTCTCTTGATATGAGCTTGCTTTTGAAGTCGTATGCTGGATTCATTTTTCGTGCCGCTTATCATATCTTTGAGAAGAAGTCTTCGACTTTTTACAAGTAGCTTTTTTTCAAAAATGTATGATTTGTCATTGCCTTCTTTGTCATGCTCTTGTCAAATGCTTTAGCTTAATTTTCAAATCTATGGGCTTTCATCCCATTTCAAGTAAGTAAAACTTTTCATGAAACATCTCTTATTGCCCCCAGTGTAGGGGTGTGATCCTAGTCTGAGCTTTTATACAAGGAAGAAATTCATTCAGCCAATGATAAACTTTTTAGCGAGTGATGCGATAACGAAAGGTGAATTTTTTTCTTATTTCAAAAACGCACTGTTAGGGTTAATGCAAAAAGGATTCTCTATTCTTGTCTTTCTTCTCTTCTCTTCCCCTTTTAAGATTCTTCTTTCTAGAAAACAAGTTGAGTTTTGTGAGATCAATGCAAAAAAAAGAAAGAAGTTGATGGCCAAACTTTGCTTTATTGATTTAGAAGCATACATCAAGCATAATATCTTTTTACAGAGTCGGAATTCACAGGCCTAGCTAGGTCTCCTCCATCCATTCTAGCCAACTTCAGCGCTCCTCCTGAGAATGCCTTCTTTACTATGTAAGGACCCTCGTAATTTGGTGCCCATTTGCTTTGATCTTCTCCGGGTAACGACAATATTTTCTTCAACACTAGATCCCCTTCTTGAAACAACCGTGGTCTAACCTTTTTATCGTATGCCTTGGCCATGCGTTTCTGGTAAAGTTGATGATGACATATTGCAGCTATCCTCTTTTTGCTGATCAGGTTCAGTTGTTCATATCTCACTTTGACCCACTCAGCCTCTTCTAGTTCAGAATCCATTAATACTCTTAATGATGGGATTTCCACTTCCAACGGCATCACTGCCTCCATACCGTACATTAGAGAGTATGGGGTAGTCCCTGTCGAGGTCCTGACTGTAGTGTGATATGCATGGAGAGCAAATGGCAACATCTCATGCCAATCTCTATATGTGACTACCATTTTCTGAATAATCTTTTTGATGTTCTTGTTGGCGGCTTCTACTGTGCCATTCATTTTTGGCCGGTATGGCGAGGAATTCGAATGCTTGATCTTCCACTTGGTACACAACTCCACTATCATTTTTCCATTGAAATTCTGTGCATTATCGGTCACTATCTTTTCCGGAGGACCATATCAACAAATCAAGTCCTTTTCTACAAACCTCTTCACTACCTTCTGTGTTACGTGGGCATATGAATTAGCTTCCACCCATTTGGTGAAGTAGTCAATAGCCATGAGGATGAATCTATGCCCATTGCTAGCTTTTGGGTTAACAGGACCGATCACATCAATTCCCCACATTGCAAATGGCCAAGGAGATATTAGATTAAATAGCGGAGCTGGCGGTGTATTGACCTTATCACTGTAAACTTGACACTTGTGACATTTCCTGACATAATTGATGCAGTCTTTCTCCAACGTCACCCAAAAATAACCAACCCTTTGTATTTTCCTTGCTATCATATGCCCGCTAGCATGAGTTGAGCAAATCCCTTCATGGATCTCTCGCAATGCCTTTCTAGCATCTGTTTCATTCAAACACTGTAGCAGGGTTCCGTCAAATGATCTTTTGTATAAAATCTCTCCATCTAAATAGAAGTCTATGGCCAACCTTCTCAAGGTTTTCTTATCCGTTTTAGAAGCTCCCACCGGATATTCATGATTCTGCACAAGATTCTTGATATCGTAATACCAAGGCTTTCCGTCTATCTCTCCTTTAACTAAGCAACAGTGAGTTGGGTCGTTTCTAATGTCAATGTGCACAGGTTGTACCTTATATTCAAGATCAATGGTAGTCATAGCAGCTAGCGTGGCCAAAGCATCCGCAAAATGGTTCCCCTCCCTTCCTAGATGGGTTAATTAAATCTCTTCAAATTCCTTTGCTAGTGTGGATAGGTATTCCTGGTACGGCCTTAACTTTTCTTTCTTGGTCTGCCATTCCCCTTTTACCTGACAGATAATCAACATTGAATCCCCATATACATCTATCTTCTTTATCTTTAGCTCTAATGCCGCTTCTAAACCAAGGATACAAGCTTCATACTTAGCTGTATTGTTGGTGCACTCAAAATGTAGTTTAACTGAAACCGGATACTGTTTCTTATTAGGAGAGATTATTACTACACCGACCCCATTACCATATACATTCACGGCCCCATCAAAAAACATGGTCCACCAGTCTGTCTTTTCTTCTTCCTTTTCTATTGACAATATATCTTCATCGGGGAAATCAAAATCCAAAGGTTCGTAATCTTCAACAGCATTATCAGCCAGATGGTCCGCAATTGCACTGCCTTTTACGGCTTTTCTTGTCATATACACTATGTCATATTCTGCTAATAAAACCTGCCACCTTGCAATTCGGCTTGAGAGAAAGGGTTTGTTACAAATATACCTCAGAGGATCCACTTTTGAAATCAACCAAGTGGTATAGTATAGCATATAATGTCGTAATCTTTTTGCCACCCAAACCAGCGCACAACAGAGCCTTTCTATCTTAGTGTATCTAGACTCACATTCGGTGAGTTTCTTACTTAAGTAATAAATAGCTCTTTCCTTCCTTCTAGTTTCATCATGCTGACCCAATACACATCCCATGGCTGCTTCAGTTACTGTTAAATATAATACCAGAGGTTTTCCTGATACCGGAGGAACCAGTAAAGGTGGATTTTGTAAATAATGTTTGATTTTATTGAATGCATCCTCACACTCCTCATTCCAGGTTCCAGGATTCTTTTTCCTTAATGTCGGAATATAGGTTCACATGTTGTTGTTAGCTGAGCTATAAACCGGGTAATGTAGTTTAACCTTCCCAAGAATCCTCTTACTTCTTTCTCCGTCTTAGGGGATGACATAGCTTGAATGGCCCTTATTTTATCTGGATCCACCTCTATACCTCTATCACTTACCACAAATCCTAACAGCTTACCTGATTTAACTCTGAATGAACATTTTACAGGATTGAGCCTTAATTCATACTTCCTCAACCTCTCAAATAACTTCCTCAAAACTTCAACATGATCCTCTCCCTTTTTAGACTTAGCAATCATGTCATCTACATACACCTCAATTTCCTTGTGCATCATGTCGTGGAACAGAGTCACCATTGCTCTTTGATAGGTTGCTCCTGCATTCTTCAAACCGAATGGCATGACCTTGTAGCAGTATGTCCCCCAAGGTGTGATAAAAGTTGTTTTCGCCTTATCCTCTAGAGCCATTTTTATCTGGTTGTATCCTGAAAAACCATCCATAAAGGAATATGGAACTTCGGGCAGCGTTGTCCACTAAAACATCTATGTGTGGTAGAGGAAAATCATCCTTAGGGCTAACTCTATTCAAATTCTGAAAATCCATGCAAACTCTAATCTTCCCCTCCTTCTTAGGCACCACAACAATGTTAGATACCCTGTGGATATCTAACTACTTCTAGGAAGCCACCATCCCATTGCTTCTCGAGAGTTCTTAACCTTGATCCAGATATCCGGGTGGGCCCTCCTCAGCTTCTGCTTGACTGGTTTACAGCCTTCTTCCAATGGTATCTTGTGTACTACAATATTTGTATCCAAACCGGGCATATCTTCATAGGACAAGCAAAGACATCTGAATATTCTTGTAATAGGGTGATCATTTTTGTCCTTTGTTCAAAAGTAATTAGGTACCTATTTTCAACTCTTTCTTGAGCTGATCACTGCCTACATTGACGGTTTGAGTTCCTCTGCGGCAGGCTTCCAAGTCTGTTCCCGTTGTTCTACTAGTCTGGTGAATTCACTAATATTGCTTTCATCCCACTCTTCTTCTTCCATAGCTATCACATGTTCGTTCAAGTTTGGCCATTTATTCTTGATGCTAAATGTATGTGATGTTGCAGGAGATCCGCTTTCAGGATTCCTGAAAGCAGGAAGTGTTTGGTGTAAATGCATAAAAAAGACAATTTTGAAAAGTGCATGATCTCATCATTTATTTAAAGAAAAGGTGGGCTCAATGACAAACACAAAATCTAGCTGACATCATGAGCCTTGATTGTCAACTAGAGAAATAAAAGCAAACAAAAGCAATGACAAAAGCATGTTAAGGCAAACAAAGTGGGTTTACATTTTAAAAACTACTGGAGCTTCTTGGGTCACCCAGTTCTGAAACTTCTCGCCCTGAGCCAACTTGTGCACACAAAGGTCTTGGTGGAGACTTCTTCTAGTGTGGACCGTCAGTTGTGGCAGTGCTTCATCTCCCTTTCCCGCTACTGTCTTCATGACATCTCCTTCCACCTCATTTTCCTCCAAGGTGTTTATGCTCATATTTGCCAGTGCTTGACCAAGGCTTTCGGCTCCTTTATCATGTTGCATTACGTATGCAGCTTTTGGGAATGACACGCTAAGGGGAGGGATTTCTAGCTCTTCTTCTTCAGGCTCCCTTCCTTTAATTCTAGCTATTCTTCTTTCCCTTCTCCGACCAGCAGCCCACCGATGATCCTCCTTGTTAGGTTTATACCCTAGCCCAAATCTTGGATCAACACATGTCATCTTTACCGGATTAACCCCTTCTGGTACCCCGGCGATAGGGTTATACTGAAATGGGATCCCGCATTCCAAGAAGCATTGAGTTGCCATCCTTGCTGCTTCTGAGATCCTTGGCCTTCTCAGTACTGTGTTCTCCAGCACTCAGTTAGTGTTCGCAATCTCAAAAGCATGGATATTATTATCCTTGCAATCATCTGCCTCGATAACAGGTACAACCACATTCTTTATCATGGATGCTGTCTCCTCAGCTTTGACAATTACCAACATCCCATTCATGATATATTTTAGGCATTGGTGCAATGATGAAGCTACAGCCCCCGCTACATGAATCCAAGGTCTTCCTAACAACATACTATAGGAAGGGTGGATACCCATAACTTGAAGTGTCACTAGGAACATTTGTGGTCCCACATATAGCTCCACTTCTATAGTCCCAATTATTGGCCTAGGTGAGCCATCATATGCTCTAGCCATCATAGTACTCGGCTTCATATGAGATTCATGATCACATTTCTTTCAGAATGTGCTTTGGCAACACGTTAAGAGCCGAGCCATTATCGACGAGCACTTTTCCTATGATGCAATCCTTGCACCTAACCGTAATGTATAAGGGCTTGTTATGTCTGGTACCTTCAGCATCAAGCTCATCAGCCGTGAAGTACAGGTAATTAGTTGCGTGGATCCTCCCCACGAGATGCTCCATGGTTTTATGTTCAATGTCTTGGGGTACATACGCCTCATTCAATACCTTTTGCAAGGCGTTTCGATGCGGCTCAGAGCTAGTATCAAGGACATAAGGGAGATCCTAGCTGGAGTCCTTTTTAATTGATCTACTATGCAATATTCACTATACTTGATCAACTTCAAAAATTCATTCGACTCCTCTTCCGTTACCAGCTTATTAACTTCTAGTGCTTTGTCAAGATCTACCACTTCTTTGCCCTTTGCTTCCTCAGCTCCTCGGGCGTAAAGCATCGACCACTCTGGGTCAACCACTTATCTCAGTTTGGAACAAAGGAAGAGGAGCTCAAATGTTGGAGGCACAACCATAATTATAAGGCATGGCATTGTGATTTCCTTTTGTAGGAAGGTTTAACCAAGATTAACTTTGGTGGCCCATTAGCTGTTGGTTGGACCCTACATACTCTGTCATCTTATCTTGACCTTCCATCATACTCACCTCACCATGCCCTCCATGGGTTCAATCCTCAACTCCCCTATTTTCAGTATTTTTGCAATCTTTTCGCAAAACTCGATGCAATCCTCAATATGATGTCCATCTCTTCCATGGAACTCACAATAATCATATCCCTCCAAATGGCTTTCAACATTTGTCTCCAGAAATCCTGATTGTACCAACATGTCGTACAACTTCTTTATGGATACCTTCAACGCCTTGCATGATTTCCAGCTTCTATCATGCCAACTCCACTACTACCTGCGACATGTTTAGGCAATGGGTTTGAATTAACATTGGGCTTGTCTTCAAATACCCATCCTATCTTAATAAGCTCCAACAACCTCTTCTTGAAAGCATAGCAGGTTTCAATCCCATGCCCGGGATTACCAGCATGGTACTTGCAAGTCAACTCGGGCTTGTACCAAATTGGGAATGGTGGTTGCAGTGGTAGTGCAGGGATAGGAGCTATGTGTCCAATGCTTAACAGTTTGGCATACATGTCCTGCAAAGGCATGGGTAAAGGCGGGGTAGTTATTCTGAAGTCTATCTTGTGTTTGGTCTTTGGTGATTGTTTTGGTTGTTTGAATGGTTATTTGTTCGACTAGGGGAAAAAGGTTGGCTAAAGTTCATATGGGAGAATTAAGAGGCAGGTATTTGTGGGTTATGGGAATCTACTCTCTTCCCTTGTATCCACCTTTCAAGTTGTTAACGTCACCTTCCCTCTTTCTTCCAATAAAACCCTTTTCCTCCAATGGCTCAGCTATACGCCCAGCTTTAATCCCTTGTTCTATCCTTTCAGCTATGCGTACCGCATCGTAGAAATGCTGAGAGGAACTACCCATTAAATGCTCATAATAAGGTGCCTTGAAGGTATTGCAAACAAGGTCACCATCTCCGTTTCTATCAAAGGGGGTTGGACATGCATTGCCTCATCCCTCCACCTTTGCGCATAGGCCCTTACCGACTCTTGGCTCCTTTTCTCCGTTGACATTAGACTTGTTCGATCAGGAGCAATTTCCAGGTTAAACTTGTACTGCTTAAGGAAAGCCTCCACCAAGTCTCTCCAGCTCCTGATCCTGACACTATCTAACCTCATGTACCAGCTCAAAGTGATCCTGCGAGGCTATCTTGAAAGAAATAGATTAGCATTTTATCATCGCGGATTATTTCGCCATTTTATTGCAGTAGGATTGAAGGTGAGTGTTTGGGCATTCCAAACCAGTGTACTTAATGAACTCTGGTATCCTAAAATCTTTTGGCACCACGATGTTTGGTACTAAACATACTTCGGCTGCTCGCATAGGGTCAAACCAGTCATTACCCTCAACTGCCCGTAATCTTTCTTCCAAAGCAAACAATTTGTCTTGGTCCATCAAACCAGAAGACCTATTATCCGGGATTCCTCCGCTGTTAAGTCCACAGTGATTGGAGCATGAGTTGGCTGGATAGGGGTGATAGGCATAAAATGTTGTTCATTGGCCGAGTTTGCCCCCTGGTTTTGAGATGCTTGAGGGATGTGAGTTTTTGGCGCTCCTTCAGGTTGTTGTGCTGATGTTCCCTCCCCATTCTTAGCTCTTAGAAGTTGCTCGAGTAGGTCGGTTAGCCGAGAAACTTCATTTTTTATGGATTCCAACTCGGTCTGATAATGTGACTCTAAGTGAGCTCTTTCTTCATTCTCCATCTCGATCTGGACCGGGTGTGGTGGACTTTGGATGGGACCTATGTTTCACGATCTAGAATGCGTATGATAAATTAAAAACAAAATGCGTGATGAAAATATGGTGCACATGATGTAAAAAAAAAAATTAGAGCTGATTCATGACTTTTGTAATCCTTTAGGCAAGATTTCTGAGTCAACCTGATTACTGTAAAGGAGGGTTTGCCAAGTTCTTATCATAGTAGCTTACCAAAACACATTAGAAAAAAAATAGGTCATGGCCTTCTTATAAATAGAAGTCGCTCATACAAAATGATAACAAAAAAGAGCTTTATACATCGCTACCTTTAAAAGGCATTTCCTCTATTAGCTAAGTCCCCAATAAAAGAGGTGATGGCCCCCATGTATTCTCGATACTTTGAAGCATCATTTCCAACTTGGGTGGCTTGTTGTTGTAGCCTTTCCACATAGCGGGCTGCTTGCTGACCTGCTTTGTCATATGCCTTATCTTATCATGGAACACGGTGTTATCTGCGATTATCACTTCGTTGCTGGCTCCTAAGGCTCCATTACTTCTTTCCAACACACAAACCATATCCTCCGACCGTGCCAACTTATCCCTTACCCTTTGCAGTTCTTCCTTTTCTATATCCAGCTCGGCTATTTTGGAGTTAATTTGAACTGCAAAGCTGTCCATGTAGTCTTGACATTCTTGACGTTCTTGCTTAGCCTTACTTAGCTCCTCTTCCATCTTGAAGAAATGGCTTCTCAACTCCCTCAACTCTTCTTCTCGTATCTCGATCTCAGATTGTAAACCTCATCCTTCCTTTCGAAGACTCAGCTCTCTTCTGGTAATCCTTCATATCAGACTCAGCGGCCTTTCTTGCACTTCTCTCTTCCTCAAGTTGCACCATATATTGAGCTCTGATCCTTCTTTCCTCTTCTATGTCGAGCTGGGCTAGCCGATTCTTCTCTTTCAACTTCTACTTTCTTAAAAGAATGCTCTTTCCCTTCTTCAAGGAATCCATCACCTCTTTGTCAACATTTATCTTGCCTTTTGTTGATCTCTTAACCTTTGCCAACTCCTTTTTTGTAAGCCCATTCTTCTTAACTAGCTCATCATATTCGGTCATTCGATTCCTTAACTCAGCCTGGACCCCTTTTGCTATTTCTTCAGCTACCTCGACCCTTTTCTGCCATTCCTTTAAAGACGTTACTGCTTATCCTGTTTTTCCAACTGCTGGTTCAAGTAAACCCTCATCGTATTTTCTTCCTCTAACTGACTTTCTAATAGCTGTTGCTGCCCTTTACTTTTGTTGAGATCAATTATACATCGTTCTAGCTTTTCTTAACTCTTCCTCATTATCAGTCCTTTTCCTCTTTGGTTGCTCTATCGCTGATTCTGGATGTTTTGTGTTGAGAAATCCTTCACTTTAGAGAGCACTTCATTCCTCCAAATTGCATAATTCTGGCTGAATGATGTTTCAAAATTGCTCCCTTCTTCCCTTTTTACCGTCAGGGGTCTTTCCCAATCTTGTCGGATAAGCTCCATCTCTTCGAGGAACGGTTGGTGCTTGAATAAACAGACGAAATGAGCTAAACCCAGAGTTCTTGGTGCATACTGCATTCCACCCAACTGCCTTGTTAAAAGGGCGGGCGCGTAACTGATATACCCTGTTACACCAATCAAGGGAACCCATATCTTGCTTCCACAGCTCATTATGCAGATGGCGTTGTTCATCCATGGTGCTTTCCATTTGAAGTTGCTCCTTGGCAATGCTACATATTTATCTATCCATGCTTTCTCATCCCAGTTCTTCCAAGTCTCATCCATGGTAACCTTTAACGATCGCAGGTCAAACCACCAAAAGTTGTTAAAGATGTCCCTTGGTGTTTCGATATGACTGATAATCCATAAATACAACATAGGGATGCAACATCTCATGGCTCCTTTTCCATGCATTCTGCAGTGCAGTGGTTGAGTGATAACATGGTTTCTCCCAAAATGGCTGACGAGGGATTGATCCGGTCACGCTCGTATTCTATGAAGACACTTACTGCTTCTAAACTGATGACTCCGATTTCGAAAGGGAACAATACCAATCCAAAAATGGCGAAGGCCACCAACTTGTATCGTTCATCAACAACTTGCCTTCTTCAGAATTTTTCTTCATTCGGGCTTCAATGACCTTCCATTTAAAACCCCCCTCGCGACACTCTACATTGGCTGATCTTTCCCAGCCCTAATAAACTGACTACCTCCGAAGTTGTGTCTTCAAATCTTCGCCTGAGGTAGATCCTGTGGCTGTTGTTTGGAAAATCTAGAATCCTTTCATATTCCTCCAAAGTCGGTGTCATATCGATGTTCCCAAAGGTAAAACCGATAACTAGGATCCCAAAAATTCAGTAGGGCTTTTTGATTGTGCTGCTTGTACGGGTAACCTTATTAGTTGTGCAATTCTCCCATATCGCCTTTCAAAAATAGTCTCATCAATATACTCCATAATAGACAATAACTTCCCCAAGTCATTACCATGTGATTTATCTTGGTAATGCAAGGCAACCTACTAGCATCGATTCTTGGACATTTCCTTCAGCTACCTGAGTCAACTCGGATTCTTGCCCAAACTCTTGGAAAGATAGGTACTTAGTCATGATTTGAGCTTAAAAACCTGGATTGATGAATTTAACATTATTAATCATGATGCAAATGAACGTAAGATACATATCCAAGGACAAGCTCTATTTATTATGTGAGAATGGGCAGTTTTCTATCTGGTCTTGAAGGGGTCTCATATCTGCCTAGTGACATTCTTCGTAAAGACAGTATGGGGGCGTTGCAAGGAACAGTTAAGGCACGTATGCCCACCATTACCAAGCAGGCACTCAGATATGAGTTGGGTGTTTCACGCATCTGAACCCTGACCAATAGTCATAGGGCAATCGCTAATCCCCCACCTAACTTAAAGCTTGTGTGTGCTTCTCAAAATCAAAGTATGTGATGCATGAGACAGTTCTATACAATGCATGAACAGTAGGTGTAAAAACTTAAAAGCATATACGCAAATAACAAAAGGAAAAACATATTAACAAATAACCACATGAAAACACAAACAAATCAGACAAAAATGAAGCTTAGTCTACAAGGTCCCTAGTGGAGTCGCCATTCTGTCGCACGTGTGCGGCGTCACGGTGAAAATATAAGTCCCACTTTAAATCTAAAATGTAAATCTATTTATCTAGCAAATATGGGAGACAAGAAATTCTGTCGTTATTGGTAGAAAATGGAATGGGAGTCGCCACCTAGTATTTTGGTCACTAGGAACCCTAACTGGTCTCAGAGATCGGGTACGGGGACTGGTTGCGTAAGGAAGGTATTAGCACCCCAAATACGCCTTACCTAAGGTAAGCTGCATTGTTTGATTGTCTGATAAAAAGTAAGGTGTTTCCTATTTCAATTGTTGGTCTATTATGGTTCAAGAAAAGTCTTCCTCAGTAAGGAGGTCCTTATCTTATCGGGTAAAATCTAACCGTTCTAACTTCTATATAAAAACTATATTTTTAATATCAGGAATACGTTTTACGTATAAATTCATAATTCCAATACTAAAGGAAGACAAAAAGATTTTTTTAGAATTTTTGAAATATTGGCCTAGTTCTCATGGTTCTAACAAAACTTGTTGTTAAAGCCAAAGTGCATGCTAATACATATATTTTTTAAAATTTCTTTTGTTATAGAAAATATGATGTGATGATTTTTTTTAATTTTGGAGAGACTAGGTCGTATGCATAAAACAAAAACATCCTTTTTTATATATATTTTTTGATGTTGACGAAAATCGGGTATATTTTAATACTGGATTTGTATCTTTACGGTATAAAAATACAAACCCATATTAAGCCATTTTGATGAAAATATGCAGGAAAATTAACATATTTTTTTAAGGATTTTCAGAATTTTTGAAAGCAAAACATTTTTTATTTTTAAATTTTTTTGATGTTTTTGACGAAAACCGGTATTTTAATACTGGATTTGTATCTTTACGATATAAAGACAAACCAAATTAAGCCATTTGATAAAAATATGCAGGAAAATCAACAATGCTTTTTCAAGGATTTTTTTCAGAATTTTTTTGATATATATCTATATATAAATTAATATAAAAAACATTAAAATAAATAATATATAATATAGTGGGCTGGGGTGGGCGACCCAACTAACTGGGCCGGACTCAGCCCAAAAAAGGGTTGGGCCGATCTCGGCCCAACAAAGTCTCCTATTTTCGTCTGGGCCGGACCTGGCCAGATAGTAGGGATGAGCCAGAATCAATCGGCCCACAAACACATGGCTGGGCTAAACAGTCTGGCCCAGAGAAGAAAAAAACAATGCTGGGCCAGAATCAACCTGGCCAAGCAACATAACATCAGTGGGGGAATTATTTTCCCCTCCACTCCTGCATGCAGAACGCGTTGTTCTGCATGCAGGGAAAAACAACGAAAGTGCAAACAATTAGGGGGGAGAAAAGTTACCTGGCGTGGAGGAGATGGTGTGTTGCTGGTCTGGCTGCTTCGTTGGTGGTGCTGCGTGGAGGCCGGTGGCGGGTGGTTAGGGCTCACGGGCGGCAGCTCCAAACAGTAATGTTACTGCTTCAGGCGGTGGAAAAAAAGGCTTTTGTTCTTCCTTCTCCTCCGTTCTCCTCCTCTTCTTCTATTGCGTTTCCTTTCCCCTTTGGTTTTGCTTTGTATCTTTACTTTTTTTTTTTGTTGCTTTCCCTTTCCTCTAAACCTCACAGTCCCTCTCCGTTTGTGTCTTCCCCGGTTCTCCTTTTTGGTCCGTTTTCCTCCTCTCAGTTTGGGTTTACTGGTGGTCCTTTCGTTCCGGTCTCCTTCTCTATTCACTTCCCTTTTCCTTTTCTTTTTTCTCCTCTATACGTTACTCTCCTTTCGTTCACTTCTCTCCTCTTCAGTTCGTTAATCCTTTCTCTCTTTCCTTTGTTATTTCTCTGCCTCCTCTTTTTCCTCTTTCTCGCGTGCTGGCGTTGGGGGTATTTATAGGGCAAAGGGAGCAGGGGCGTCCCTATTGCCACCCTAGGGCAGCGCATGGGGAGTAGGGCTTTGCTGCCCTGCCACAGCGCCGGGTTGGCTAGAATGGGCGTGGCTGGGCAGGGCAAACTCCCTTGGTTTTTCCTCATCATGAGAATGCGTGGGGGGTGGGGTTTGGCAGGGCATGCGCGTCCAGGGTTTAATGAAGAAAGAAGAGGAAAAAACTGCCTTCCCCTGTTGCACGTCCAGGGGAAGGAGAAGAAAGTGGGAACATTGTCGTTCAAAACGACTGTCTGCCCCTCTTTTTTTTTTTTACATGAAACGGCGCCGTTTTGGACAAACACGCCGTTTCATTTAAATATGGCGCCACACGTCAACTTCTAAATCAGTCCTTAATTTATCTTTTTTCATTTCAATTGTATCCCTGACAACTTCAATCTCCGCCCTTATAGTTGGCGCCTTTTTTCACTTTGATCATTGGTCTCTAATTTATGCAATTCACCCTCAATTGACCAATAAACTTTAATTTCTTCAATTTGGCCCTAATTGGGTTAATTACAACCCCTCTATTTACACGCCTTTTTCAATTTGGTCCTTGGTTTCAGATTTCCTCAATTAAGTCCTAATTGGCCATAAACTTCAATATTTATGCAATTAAGCCCCTAATTTGACCAAATCAACTCTCAAAATTATAATTTGACCCTAGAACTTTAATTTCTTCCAATTAAAGCTCAAATTGACTTAAAAATCATTTTTCTGCAATCAAACCTTCTATAAATTCAATTAAGCCTTCATAAAATCTAATTGAGTCCATAAACATCCAATTTTGGACTTTCTCTTCAAATAAATTTTCTTTTCCAACAGGCTCTCATCATTCAAGTATATACTGTAAAAAATTTCACTCCTTGTATTTTTGAACCTCCTTAATCATTTTTCTGATCCTTTTCTAAGCGCT